>OX291561.1:14812272-15344054 GCA_946406115.1 Apoda limacodes
TCGAAGTTTCTTCGGCAGTTCAGCATATATAGATACCGTAACGCAAATTAAGTTGACCACGGCGGTCTCCAGGCATAACACATCGCCTGGCAGGAGATTTCTTTGCTGCCGCACTATACCTCTAAGTCCTTTGTTTTGGGGATCGTAAGTATATCAGAAAATATGAACCAAGCTAATAGAGAAATAGGTATTTGAAAGACATTTGCTGTCACGTTAAGACTTATAAGGTGCGATGGGTACGGTGCCCTTCAATGATTATACCTAGTCACAATGTGTGAACACCCATTCAAGCACTGACTAAGCTTGACGTTGCTTCACTTTAAATATCGTTTCCAATAAACAAAAAGTAAACAAGACTATTATAGACTATTATAAGAAACAGTTACAGATTTGTTTATTGGAAACGATATTCAAAGTTAAGCAGAGTCGGGCTAGGTCAGTGATTTGATGGGTGACCGCTTAGGTAATTGATGTAACATAATGGTGGTACGAAACTCATGGTGCCCAAATCTGACTCCCACTTGACCGATTTTTGTTTACATTTATTTTGATTTGAATTTAGGTATTAACTAGCAAATTGATGATTAATATTGTGTGTGACAAGGGGGGGTACAGAGGCTTTGATTCGTTGCTGGATCTGACTATAACAAACTGACAGACAGGTAGGTATGTACACAACAAAACGAAAACCGAACAAAATAAAGATAAAATAGCAACTTTAGTTAATAAAGAAGAAATCTTAACCAATAATTCAATTAAGCGCTTAAACCTCGTCAAATTACCTACATATTAGCACCTAAAGTTATTACGCATATAAAGCTGACAGGGATCCGTTATTAGACCAAGCTTTAGTGATGAGCTTTGATTTAATTTACAAATATTGTTCGTAAAGCTCAGTGAGATATTAGCCTTTACGTTACGAACGCAATATATCGGTATACGGGAATACGTATACTTATATTTTTAAATAGAATAAGTATTTAACTTCATAATGTTTTGAATAATATTCAAACAGTTGTATATTTTTATAGAATGTCAATATCATATCAGTCCATCTTGGTCTAATGCTCCATTTCTTCCGGTCAGAGAGGCTCCAGCATCCAGGAAGCCCTAGCCTTCCTCTTATGGTCATCGGTCCATCGGCGTAAAGGGCGTTTCACGCTTCGCTTCTAGTTTGTAAGAGACAATAAAGTATTTTGATAATTTTGCTGTTTATACCTAAGTTAAGCTTATAAATAACTTGACCTATGCTGGGCATAGCAAGATTTAATTAAATATGGTACTCTAACCCGGGATATAGCCGTGTAAATTTCTATTTAATTAACAATATAGTAAATAACTGACTCCCTCGCAGCCGAGTTGGTAGCGTGACCGGTTGCTGTGCAGATTCCCAAGTAAGAAAGAAACAAAGGGGCATCACAGTTTTGCTTCACCTCTGTTACTCTTTTGCGACCATTTTTTTCACATCTGGCTAGGAAATGCGCTGTCAAGGGACATTATTGGGAACAGTACCGAGATATTCGGACTCTGGAATTTGGACTCAGTAAAAACGTATGCAAGTACATTCACGGGTTTCGAGAGGTAAGTCAGACTTACATTCATTTTTCTCTCCAATTCCAGCATCCGAATAGCTCGAGACTGTTCCCTAATACATATTTGCCATGGAAATATGCTCGTTACGTACGTCACAAACAATTCCTGTAACTTATAAAGACCTAGTACCTACCTACATCAATCTTACAAATATATAAATCTTCATAGAATTAAAATATACAATATAAATAAAAACATACAAATAAACTTTCTTCGTTTATGATTCTTTAAAGAAAATATCATACGTTATACTTAAAGTAATATTTAAACATATACATGAAATTGTTAAACAAAGACGTTTCTTTAATATACTTTAGTCACTTTTCAGTACTTACGTATTCTTCTTTAAAATCTTAAAGAGTCCTCTAATATTCACGGTAATTTAAGTTTTTTACGATAAAGTTACTGCTATTCTTTATTACTAATTAAGATCGCAAAGATAATGAACATCTTACTCTTATTATGAACTTCTACGGAGCCCACAGCGTTAATAAAACAAATTAGTTTCAAGATACCTGTCTATATTGCTCATAAGCTCATAGAGAAATAGGTATTTGAAAGACATTTGCTGTCACGTTAAGACTTATAAGGTGCGATGGGTACGGTGCCTTACAATGATTATACCTAGTCACAATCATCAAAATTCGGTCTCATATATCCCACTTTTCTAAAGTTACTGCAACTGTGAGAGTAATGAATGTGATAATGAAATGGAATTAACATATTCGTACAGCGCTTACACTCCCCTCTCCATCTCCAGGAGCATTGGGATCCTTGGTGTTAAAATCTCCAGCGATGAACAGTTCCGAGATCATTTGCAAGACAAGGTGAAGCTGGCGTCCAAAAGACCAGGTGTACTAAACAGAGCGAGGCAGTGCTTCACTGCGGGGCAGTGGTTGTTACTTAACAAGTCACAAGTTTGGCCCGGTTCAACGACGGGCTGTGAGAATTGTCGACGATTCCAAACTCGCTTGCGGTATCAAGCCCTTAAGTCTGAGGAGAGACTTTGCCTCACAAATGATGCCCACGGCTACTTTTTACCATCGCACCGCTCGCCATCGACAGGAAATTAATTCTCACACTTTAGAACCTAAATGGTCGCGTACAGTGCGGTTTCAGAGAAACTTCCTCCCGCGAACGCTTAAGTTGTGGAATGAGCTCCCTGCCAAGGTTTTCTGCAAGGACTACAGTATGGAGTTCTTCAAGAAAGAAGTTATTAGATTTCTGAAGGGTCGGCAACGCGCAAGTGATACCCCTGGTGTTGCAAGCGTCCATAGGCTACGGTGACCACCTACCATCAGGCGGACCGTAAGCTTGTTTGCCACCTTAGTGGTATATATAAAAAAAAAGTGTATCAACAAATGAATTATTTATTTATTTACTAATTGACCCATTCATTTAACATCTTCGATTATCTTATTACAGTATATTTACTTAAGTTACTTTATTCCCATTACTTAAATTATTAAGATTATGGAAATTCTACACTTGTTACGAACTTTGCGAGCGAAGTTTCTCGAACACGTTAATTTCGAACGGCAGCTACTCTTCGAGCTTTCACTTATAATTAGGAAACTTACATTTTCTTTTATATAGAAGTCCTTTTATATTAAATTAGCGATCGCCACTTGAGAATTCAAAGTCTTACTTTAGCTTAGTAAGTTTATTTTACGGAATGACTAAAACTTTCAGCTTCTTAACTATGAAGATGAAAATTGCCTTGTGTACTAGCCAATGGCAAAAATTACCTTGTAAAATGACCTACCGTGATTTACTCTAGGCTAAGCCTGCTACCGTAACAGAAAATAACTCTCAGCCCTATGCCGTCACTTTTGAGCCGCACAGGTGAAAAATGGTCTCGCGCACCGAGGATTCCGTACCTACAACCATTTACGTTATTTACAAACACAAACAAAAACCGCTTAGCGGTCACTCATTGAAGTACTGACCAAGCCTGACGTTGCTTAACTTTGAATATAGTTTCCAACAAACAAATGTGTTACTGTTTCTCTTAATAATAACTTAAATGGCATTGTAACGTTATTGTTTGTTGTTCTACTTTAGAGCTTACACACACAATAAAGCAACTTATTCAGAGTTTATAAACAGTTACATAGTTTTTTGTTGGAAACGATATTCAAAGTTAAGCAACGTCGGGCTTGGTCAGTGATTGGATGGGTGACCGCTTAGCGTGTGCCGCTTTTTGTTATTGTTTGTGTTCGTAAATTAGGTAAATCGTAGCACGGAACCCACGGTGCGCTAGTCCGACTTGCACTCGACCGATTTTAATAACACGCATGTTTTAAGTAATTTATGAAAAAAGACAAAATCAAAAAGTGTGCCGCTAAGTCGTCACCCATCCTAGTACTCACCAAGCCCGAAGTTGCTTAACTTTGAATATCGTTTCCAACAAAAAACTATGTAACTGTTTATAAACTCTGAATAAGTTGCTTTATTGTTGTTACACTTCAGAGTTAACGCTATTACAACATATAACTACAAGTTTTTAAGTACCTATTTCTGTCAAAAAGATAGAGGCTTTTAATAGTCTTACGGACAGACAGTGTAGGCTTAGTAATAGGGCTCCGTTGGTACCCTTTGAGTACGGAACCCTTAGGGTAGGTTAGGGTAGGTAGGATAAAAAAAAAAATTTTGGCGAATTTATTGTCATGAAAGCTTTAACCGCACTTATTCAACTTTGTTTCAGATAGAGGTTAGTTGCTTTATTTGATACGATACTGTACAAATTTCTTCCAAAGATCTCAGCAGTATGTATCAATTCGGGTTCCTTATATAATAAGAATATTATAAAATCTCTGTAAGTAGATTAAGTAGGTATATATAAATCTTTAGCACACGCTTATAGCTTAGTGGGTCATAAAACCTTGAAAGGACGTTGGCGGACGTGCGACGACGTTCGGCTGAGCTGCAGTGATTAGCGCGCCTTCTTAATTTGTCACATGTATATTAGTCATAAACCCCGAGACGATATTGACCGTGACTTTATTACCGTTGGAGACGTTAGATAAAGCAGGGTCGCTAACGTAGGAAACAACTTTAACCGTAAAGAGGAAAATATATGGATTGAAGCTTTTCGGAATGGGTAACCTTGTAAGTTAGTTATTATAAATAGTCAAATATAAATATTGGAATTCCGATCCAAATCCAAATAATTTTGTAGCCATGCGAAACACAAATTTTTTTGATCAATAACATCAAGGAAAATATGTGTATTCTAAAGACAAGAAAAAAAATTCAAAGATAATGTATGAGCATTTAATTATTCATAGAATTATCAATTTATAAAATAAAAAAAGTATAATTGTTGTGTTTTAAAAAAAATATGTAAATATGGGTTTCCTCAAAATAAAGCTATAAATATTTTTTTTTGCTTACATATAAATTTAAAACAGAAGGAAGTTATTAGGTTTTTGATGGGTCGGCAACTCGCGAGTGATACCCTTGGTGTTGCAAGTGACCATAGGCTACGGTGTCTGCTTGCCTTCAGGCGTAAGCTTGTTTGCCTCCTTAGTGGTATTAAAAAAAAATAATAGGTCGGGTGTTTTAACAAGGGCATCCTGTGTTTCAAGCGAGAACAGCTAACATACATGTTCATACATATAATAACTGTATTTAGGATAAGATTTATAATTAAATATTTTTAAAGAACTTTTATATGTGTATAAGTAAACAATATAGTTTTTATATAATAAATTTTAGTAATGCTTTCTAAAATAATAACTTTTAACGATTAAAGTAAAAAGTACAAGAAGTGTTTACTATATACACTCAATAAGTTCGCCGCATCTTCGTAGGACATGCTTTTGTAGGGTTTTTCTGGAGTTTTTTTACACTCATTACAGATTATGTGTGTAGTGAGTTTAGTTTATTTTAGAGCAAACGACCTAAAAAAGCATAAAATTTGGTTGTAAAAGTATGCTTTATTGCTATTTTGTGCGGGCAGTCTATATCTTTCCTTTTATTAGAAGTTTAGTGCAATAGGAAACGGGAGCGTGGTATTTTAGAACTATACTCCTTATGAATAACTATCGGATTGTTAGTACTTTGCAAGATTTATAGAGGAGGTAAGTGGGCGGAAAGTAGGTAGCTTGAGAATTGCTCTCTGCGCTCTCTCGATGGAAAGTATTAATGTTTTACCCGCACCACCCCATGATGTAATACAGTAAGTTATAATTGATTGACATAGAGCAAAGTAAACTTGTCTTTTTATTTATGTGGCCAAATGGCAAAAAACGGAACCCTTATGGATTCGTCATGTCTGTCTGTCCGTCCGTATGTCACAGCCACTTTTTTTCGAAACTATAAGCGCTATACTGTTGAAGCTAATTGTTGGAATGTAGATGTATTCTGTAAACTGCATTAAGAATTTCACACAAAAATAGAAAAATAAAACGATAAATTTTGGGGGTTCCCCATACTTAGAACTGAAACTCAAAAATTGTTTTTTCATCAAACCCATACGCGTGGGTATATTTGGATAGGTCTTCAAAAATGATATTAAGGTTTTTAATATATTTTTTTTCTTAACTAAATAGTTTGCGCGAGAGACACTTCCAAAGCGGTAAAATGTGTCCCCCCCCTGTAACTTCTAAAATAAAAGAATGATAAAACTAAAAAAAATATATAATGTTCATGACCATGCAAACTTCCACCGAAAATTGGTTTGAACGAGATCTAGTAAGAAGGTTTTTTTTATACTTCATAAATCGTAAACCGCAATTTACCTTTCGTTCAATCAACTCAAATATAAAAAAAAAATCATTTAATTTTTATAGATAATGGTACGGAACCTTTCGTGCGTGAGTCCGACTCGCACTTGGACGATTTTTTAAAGGCAAAAATCAACTTAGAATATTTATTACATCGTTATTACATCCCAATTTAATAGAAAGATTTTCATCTATTAATTTACCTAGGTATTTTATTTGTGGGTTTGATAACCAAAATCACCTACATTGAATAGTATAAGGGTCTTTACTATAGTGAGCATATAATGTTGTGTTAGATTGCGATGAATTTAATTTTTTTAGTTAATTTAAATAGTTGCTGTTTTATAAGTCGCAAGTTCGGCACCATATGGAGTACTGCTGCCATCTATAGGCGGGTGCACCCGGATACCAGCTAGTCCTATTTAACTCGGTTAAGCGACGGTCTGTGAGAATTGTCGCCGATCTTAAACTAAGTTTGAAGAGAGACTTTGCCTCCTTGTGTGTGTTCTACCAGTTGTATAAGATGTGTTCTGAGGAATTGTTCGAAATGATGCCCACGGCCACTTTCTACCATCGCACCGCTCGCCATCGGCAGGGAATTCATTCTCACACTTTAGAACCGAAATTGTCGTGCACAGTGCGGTTTCAGAGAAACTTCCTCCCGTGAACGCTTGGTTTGCGGAATAAGCTCCCTGTCAAGGTTTTCTCTAAGGACTACAGTATGGGGTTCTTTAAGAAAGGAGTTATTAGATTTTTGAAGGTTCGGCAACGCGCGAGTGATCCCCTGGACGCTTGCTCCATAGGCTATGGTGATCGCTTACCAGAAGGTAAGCTTGTTTGCCACCTTAGTGGTATAAAAAAAGGGGTGCGCAGAACTAAAATGTGTCTTAATTGTTTAATAATTTTGTTAGATATGTTGTCCCACCTAACTATCATGTAGTCATCTTTTAAATTTATTATTATACTTTCTACCTCAGCTTCGTAAGTATTTAGCAACACAAAGGCTGATGAGGGAGTTTTACACGTAAAAGGAGTACCTGTACTTGAAAGGTACTGTGACTGCGTCTGTGCTTTTTCTGCAAGTCCCTTACCCACATTAACAAAAAAAACTATTTGCGAGGTTTGCGGATGTTAAATGCGAAGTGCGGTTTGTAATAATTCTATAGATGACTCATTTTGTTTCGTGGTACCTATATGTAGCATTTTTAATATATTTCCAGATCTTTTTATTATTTGAGCTACCTTTTTTCAGTAAGATTTTATCGTAGCTATTCTTATTACTATTTTCATTAGATTATTACAGAAATTTTAATATTTTTTGTAAGATAATTAAAGTTCTAAGTTATTTGGGTAAGTTTTATCCGTCATATGCAGCTTATCATTGTGTATTCGCATAAACAACGAATAATACCTGGTGTGATCCATGGTTTTAGGTTATAATTTTTATTACTCAAACGACTATTAATTGTGTTTGTCTGAATTGCATGTTGAACATCTTCTATTAGGTACAGAAGTAGTAGTGGGTCAGAAAAATTATAAACTGAAGCAAAGTCGATGTTACGTTAATGGTCACTGAGTTTATTAATATTTAATTTAGACACTGTGTTAGCGTTGTCTGGTTTAGGTAATTTGGAATTTAAGGTAATTAGGGCAGCATTATGATCGGTTATTATCTAGTTAGTTATAATTGCAAATGAGTGAAAACATTTTTTAAGCATGATATGGTCTAAGCAAGTACCACTTTGTTGTAAATGTAATGTTTACGCAGGCATCAAGCCATTACAAGGTGCAAAGATTGAGGTAGGTCTTAACAGCTGCACCGGCATTCTCTTGTAGAATATTTATCTCCAATCAGAATAACGTTTTTACTAGATAATAATTTTGAATATATTAGTTGAATAATAAGTTCAATTAAGTATGATAAGTAATAACAGTATAAAATGTATGTATAAAATAGTAAAGACTTATATCGAACGTTTCATTATGTTTTTTTATGATTTATTTTTTGTGCAACAGCCCTTGCAAGTTTAAAGTGTAATTTTAAACTTATTGTTCGAAACGAGCGAGTGAGATGAAAAATAAATTACAATTATATAACGCATCAATTTATTGTTTTATGAATAAAAGCTAAACAAATAATGTCCAATAAGGTGTCCAATCAGATGGAATTTTCTTACAATTTTACTCATTGTTACGCTTTATTTACAAATGATATTTCATTCGTGACACGAAAATCCATTATTCAAGGCAGCCCTCCTACGTTTCTCGCAGTTTTATATTACAATCAACCGAAGAATTTCTGTGGCGAATAATTTATTGAAATGGTTTTATTTGCAGCTTCTCTGAATGTATTAAATTAGTTTGTACACTTACCCTAAATCAATGCGCCTTTAATCTACATATATCACTACGAAGTACCTACAAAATAAAGTACACCACCGGTGCTGTAAAAATCTCATTTATTAATTAGCCTTTTACTCGCGACTTTGTTTTTACGAACAAAAGTACTTATCGGAGTTATTATATAAATTTTCATCAGCTATTTTTCATTGACGTAAAACACGTCAATCTTAATCGTTAACCAAATATTAGACAAATACCAATTTTCAAAAATGACGTATTTACAAACAATTATTTTACCGCTATTTTCTCACCTTGTGCTAAATCCACGCTGAGTGGAGCCATTAATTACTTAAAGAACCCACATGCCAAATATCAAGTTTCTAGACGTAGCAGCGGTTTAACCTATGGGTTAATATGTCATTGAATCAGTCAGTCAGCCAGTTACCTGGTTTCCACTTTTATTATCTACAATAGACAGATGAACAGATTGTTTCAAGAGGAAAAATGATGCTTAAAGTGGCCGTTTTTAGCAGCCAACTACAACACACATATATTATTTAAAAACTATATAAAACCTTCTCAAAATGGCCAATGACTAGTTTTATATGTCCAACATTTGGATTTTAGAAATTCATTTTCTACGAAGAGAAAATTGAGAATATCTAATGGCGACGCTAGTGGGCTTTAAGAGGGCCCTTAATATAACAAAACAAGAGCAGAACAACGTCTACCAGGCCAGTATCTTAATAATAAGTTTAGTTATTTTATAACATAATATAAAATACCTTAACCTTCCTCTTGAAACAATCTGTTCATCTGTCTATTGTAGATAATAAAAGTGGAAACCAGGAAACTGGCTGACTATACGCCCCTTCATAACTCGACCGACTTTTTTTTCACAAAGCTTCCTACACGTGGGCCATGACGTAGGATGAGGGACTTATATAATTTAGGATGGGTTAAAAAATTTATGGGTTATGTAATTTAGTTATAATGGACGTAATTAATCAACCCAAACTTTTAAATTTGGGCAGAAATTTATTCAAACCTTAAAATAAATAACCTACTTTTGATTTTAGCACAAGTGGTCTTAATCCCTTTAATAATTTATTTAGTTTAAAGATATAACTAAATAAACTTATAAGAAAAAAAAACCTATCTAAAAATAAAAATATATTAATCAAATAATTGTTGCCCGCGTGGTAAGGTGGCAAGAACGCTGGCAGCATTTCCTCGCTGAATTGAGATATTGATTCTCTGAGCAAGGAAAGAGCCAGCCAGCCCTTTTGTCATCTGCACTAATTATTATTTTGGGGGCTATTTCTTTAAAAAACTTATGCGCACACGGACCCCATGGGCCTAGTGTAACCACGGCAAACGGCACAAACACGTAGTTTGATAACAGACTATTGTATTTGCGCCGCTTGAGCAGTTCTGCAGCTTCGGCACCCGCCGCAACTCTGACACTCGTTTCATTGAGGCGAGACGGAGCCACGGTGTCAACGCATGTTGCGTCCCACAGCAAAGCTCGGCCCCGCCTCCACGGCACACCCCTAAAGGTTCAAGAATGGAGAGTACGTTGATGGTGGCAAGAGCCCTTTTGCTGGTGTCATTTAGAGAGCTGTGACGGGAGAATCTGCCTGCACTTTTTCTGCATGAAAGTCCATGAAGTCCGAATTCGTCTACGGAACTACCACACAGGCAAGTATGGGGATGGCATACCTCCACTCCTAGGCGTACTCCAATTGCTATTCTAAAGTTTCACTGTCGAGCAGAGTACCGAGATTTGAGCATGGAATAGCTTGAAGCCAATAGCAAGATTCCTTTGCCGAGACAGCTATCAGGCGAGCCTTGTTACGAACACTAACGCAATTTCGAAATAGATTATTTTTAACTATCTAGACCAGCGGAGTATCCCAAAGTTTCTGAAGGTTTAATTCCTTTGGAATATCTTCGCCAGTACAGATAGATTTCCACTCTTAATTAATATTAAATTTAAAGATTAATATTAAATTAAAAATACGTTAATAAACTTTTTTAACTTAAGTTTAAATTAATTTTATCTTATATATAAAAACTTATTGTCTAAAACTACTAACTAAATTTAAAATGTTAAATTCTTCTTTGTTTAAACTGTGCGTAGAATGAAAACGGAAAATTAAAAGGCGAAATAAACGAAAAAGTTTTCAGCGCGTTTCGTGAAATTAATTGAGTATCCCATTTAAGTTTAAATGAGATGTCAACTTTTCTAAATATTTTTTGTAAATAAGAGCATAATTCTTGAGTCGGTGTTGGCCCAGGGGTTTTGATTTCGGAGTACGTACCAGGTAACCTCCTCGTGAGTCGGATTCTCGCCCGTCTCTTCGGGATACGTCCTGGGAGAACGGCGAGGCTGGCCGGTGTACCCTGGGCATTAGTCGAGTAATTTGCCTTAAAATTGCTCACCAATGGCTAATAACCTGGACTGGAGGACCACACTAATGACCCCAAGGCGTGGGCCTATGTGAATGCGGAGGCCACTTGCGGCTAGGTGGTGGGCTGTGGGGGGAAGGGGTAGTCTGGGCTTCCTTCCTTTCATTGCGGGGTGGGGCCATGGTGAAAGAGTTGTGTTGGTGTTTTGTTGCCACTAAGCCTGCCCACCGCGTCTACAGCGGTACTGCACCGCAAATGCAGTGGGGAGGATGTACTTTAGGATAAATTGGTAGTTCCAAAACGTCGTCTTCAGAAGGTACATAGCTCTTTCGCAATACAAAGTATATTTTTCTACAATAAAATTCCAGAACATGTGGTTAATTTACCCTCAAATAAATTTTAAATATATGTCAAAGTTAGTTTAATGAAAGGAAGCTATTACAAAGTTGATGATTACATAAATGATAAAAATGCTTGGAAAAATTAGAACTTAATTGATTTGTATTGGGGCATTTGAAATATTTTTTTAAATTAAAACATTGTATATTATGTTATTAACTAGTGTAAGGCTATATTGTATTTTTATATGATGTATAAAAGATTAACTGCTGAGTTTATTGCCGGTTCTTCTCGGTAGTAAAGCATTACGAACCTTCCAATCTTCTCCTCTTATATTTTGTTACTTTACTACACACATTGTAACTAGTACAATCGAAGTTTTATTTGGAGTTGCTTGAGTGTGACATGCTCTCTCAAAGTGTCTCTGCGGTGGTGGCGTGTGTGTCGGGTCGTTACGTTCCCTAAAACATGGTTGAGCGAAGCGATGGCTGATTCATGTGTCATACTCGTGAACGGGTGCCGCCTGTGGAGGCTGGTCTGCTCTTGCAAACTTCTTTGTATTCTTAGTATTTAGTCTTACTTTTTTGTTTTGTTTATTAATATTGTAAGACATTGATTATTTCTTAGTGATGAATACATAAACTGTCTTTTTTATATTAGATACTACTACTACTATTTTTATATAAATTTTAATTGGACGCTGTAAGAGAAAGGGAGAAAAGAAATGCCCTTGCTGAGTTTCTTGCCGGTTCTTCTCAGTACAAGGTCTCTCGCCCTATAGACTTACGAACCGATGGTGTAGTGACATTCATAAGTGCTCAATTATTGTAGCCTAAACTGAATAAATTATATTAAATTTGAATTTATTTGAATTAAAAAAGTTTGTTGCGTACCTTTAAGGCTCTATTATCTTGACTCTTAAAATTTTTTAAAACACGCTGTTTAAAAGTGAAAGGTCTCCTCCTACACGTTTTTACACGAAGTCAATGACTCCCTAAATATACATCTTAGAAAAATAGTTACTTAAAAAACCTGGATATATAACTATACTAACCTAAATAAAGTAATTTTAATAAGTTCAGAAGTTGGGACATGGTTTTCTATTATAGAATAAATATAATCTGTCTAAGTCCAGATTTCCAAAAACAAAATATCAGCAGTATTGCGGAAATGAGCTTACCACTTGTAATGCGGTACTAAAGTGGTGGTAGGTGAACATGTGATGATTTACCTACTGCATAGTCAGTGTTTACTTTAACTTTTGTTCATCTGTTAATTAATCACAATAAATTATTAATACTAATACTGACCAATCTCTCTAAAGCTATAAAATCTTTAAGTAATCTAATAACCGGCTATAGTTCTTCCATCTTAGATAGTAATTTTAGGTTTTATGTACTTACTTAATACATCTGCAAAGTTCTTTTGTCCTACTCAGAAACTTACCATTTACCAATTAATGAGCAACGTCTGGATTTCTTTAAAATTCAGCTGGATCTTAAATTGTATATATTGTTTTGCGCAGGCAAGGTCTCGATTTTCTAAATTTTAAATTACCACAAATTTAACGCGAGCGAAGCCGCGGGCAAAAGCTAGTTATTAAATAAGCGTAAAATTTCAAATATGCGTTCAACTAAGTTGGCGCTACATTAAACGTGAGTTGCTACGCTGTGCACGGCGACCAGTACTAGTTATTGACTTCGGTTACCAAGATGGCGTCAGAGTGAGTGCCAACTCATTTGAAGCGCATGGTACCTACATTGTTTGACAGAAATACGAACTAAAATTTTAATAAATGTACTAAGTTTAGTAATAAACAGATACATATCTTCAAAAGTCTTGGAAAGACATGTACTTATTTTAAGGTATATTTTAACAAAAATAAATTATTTAGCACAATGAACATTTAAAATAATTTTCGAATCTTCTGAATTCTATTCTATACTTCTGCAATAAAAAATAAGCAAAAAATTTGCTTGTACGCGATTTTGTTTCACTTTGCCATTTTTAACTATATACCCTTTTTTTCCGGAATTAAGTAGTTGGTAGGAATATTGTATGAGCGGAAAACTTTCGGACTTTCCTCGTAGCAGTAAAGGTAGAACAGTTCTATGTAGGCTTCGTATATCCATTTTACCCTAGAGCACGAACTCATTATATTTCTCAACTTTAGCGATTCAGACGGAAAGTTTGAACAATTTTAATTACTAGAGTTTATCTTTATTTTAAACTTTATGTTATGCATAGGATTAATATTCAATAGGCAACTCATATTTCTAAATTCCTTGTAGTGTTATAAGCACCCTTAAAGGTAGACATTTTCTGGTCCTTGTATTTTTATTACTTATCTTTGGTTTTTTTTTTTGGTTTATTTATTTTTCAGTGTAAAACCAGTCTGTAACTGTATATCCATAGCTCAGTGTGTAATGACCCAAACGCTGAATCGAGGGGCATGGGTTCGATTCCTGCACAAGGCAAATATTTATGTGACAAATATTTGTGTTTGTGTTTTCTATATTTCTATGTATAATATGTATGTATTTACAAAAAAAAGTATATATGTATCCGGTGTCTGGTATCCATAGTACAAGATTTGATTAGTTTAAGACCAGACGGTACTGTGTGTAATGTCCAAGAATATTATTATTTATATTACTATTTTTTAAGGCACAACATATTGAAAGAAAAAACCAATTTTTGTAATTAAAATATTGTTATTTTTTTAAAAACATTTTTTGGATCATTGCTGGACACAAGCATCTTCCATGGCGTGCCATTTCTGGCTTATGCCTCGAGCTACCATCGGCTTATAAAAATGATTTACGTATCAGATTTGATAGAAGAACGGACAAAGTAAATATTATGACAAGTAGGTAGGTACGTTGACAATAACTTATTATATCATAAGACTTATGCATAATATTAGGTTAGTATAATATTTATTTTTAAGTGTTTGTGTGTTACTTTGATGATTTTAATACCACTAAGGTGGCAAACAAGCTCACGGTCCTCCTGATGGTCACCGTAGCCTATGAACACTTGCAATACCAGGGCGCGTTGCCGACCCTTCAAAAATCTAATGACTTCTTACTTGAAGAACCCCATACTGTAGTCCTTAGAAAAAATTAACCTTGGCAGGGCGCTTATTTCGCAACCCAAGCGTTCGCGGGAGGAAGTTTCTCTGAAACGGCACTGTACGCGACCATTTCGGTTCTAAAGTGTGAGAATGAATTCTGTGCCAATGGCGAGCGGTGCGATGGTAGAAAGTAGCCGTGGGCATCATTTCGAACAATACCTTAGAACGCATCCCATTGTACAACACACACAGGGAGGCATAGTTTCTCCTCAGTCTTAAGGACTCGATACGGCAAGTGAGTTTGAGATCGTCGACAATTCTCACAGCCCGTCGCTGAACCGAGTCAAAAGGGCCAAGCTGGTATCCGGGTGCACCCGCTCAGAGATGGTATTAAATGTGTTAGAAATAATTTTATTATATGGTTTTAATGCCATACATGTACTTATGTATTTTTCGATTAAGTATTTAGTAGGAAATTAGTGCACTTAAAAAATAAAAGCTTTAAAGGCTTTTGTCGTCCATCTCTATCAAAGATTCGTTTTGTCGTCCATCACAACGAAACATTCGTTTTGTCGTACATCACTACCAAACATTCGTTTGCTCGAAACACTTAATCCTTTTTGTTTGTTGGTTGTGTGATGTAATATGCCTGTCTATACGAAAAAAAAACCGTAGGGCTTCTGTCACTCGTATTTATTGGTAAACACATCGTGTTTCTCAAAGATACAATTCTACATCTAGCTTAAATCATCAGCATCAGCATCAGCATCAGCATCAGCATCAGCATCAGCATCAGCATCGCAAATAATAAAATAAAAAAAAATACCAACACGACACCTATCCTCGAAGGGGTGATCAGAGATGTAGCGAACGTAAGTTCGTAACGTCCACGCTTCATCGGTGGTATTTCATCCTAAAAACGTGATAGATGGTAAGCCTATCGCTGTGCTGGGGACAAATTACATACATCAAGACAACTTAGGAATTAAAAAAAAACTGTAATATTGGTTAACCCTTATTGGGAATCAAACCAGTGTTGTGATCAGTTTTTCCGAATGTTCCATAAAATTTTGCTAGGTTTTTGACAAAGAAAAAGTTTTGTTACTAATTGTTATGGTCACTGTTGTGGTAATACTAAATAAATATTCACTACACATTTTATTTACTAAATATTTATTATGTACTACAATAAAATACTGATATAATAGAGATAATGTATAAGATACAAGCTCGAACTCGTTTGGCGTTTGATGGAGCATCGTAACCTTTAATTCCTTGGGCTATCAGCGGATACCTGCTGCCACAAATACCATTAAAGTCATCAAAATCAACAGCCCAGTACATGATGCCAGCCATTCCCATACTTTTAGCATATTGAGCCTGCGTATTGATTAAAAACTGTTATTTACAATGACCAAGGGTTACGAGAAGCTTGTAGATTAGTAATTCGACTATCGGAATTATAGCTTGCCTATTTCTGCCAATGTACACTGGGCCAGCGCAATGAATTTTCATCCCCCGACCGACCTCGGCACGGTGCGGTCGTAAAACTATCGTTAGGCGGCCTTGGCACGTACTAACGGCCACAGATGACGGTCTCGCTATCCAGATAGCGAGATTAGTCTCAACGACCTCCCCTAATAGGGCCTCCCCCAAACTCCCACTCAATCGCAACCGCACCCGCGTAACGGGGAATTCCCCTCCTGGCGTTGACTTTCGGTTTCGAGACTCACGCCGGTCGAAGGGATGCCCCCGAAAGCGACAATCTAAGCCGAGGCCTTGAGCGTTGGGCGCTATATGGGCTGAGGCTCCTTTAGAGTTTTGCCCCAAAAAGCCCGGTGAAGCAGTAATAGCCGCAACAGCCAACTGCATAGTCAGTCAGCAAAAAAAACAGTGAATTAAGTCTAAGTCTTCTTTGTTTAAGAAGAGTCTTGTGCTCAAGTAATAAGGACAAAAAACGTCTGTGGCAACAAGATAGTACTGCCAGTGCTACGACTATCGGCGTAGAATTTACGTGGGAACTTCTTAATTATCATAAGAAAATGCATGGTATAATCTACCTGCATTTCAAATTTTAGTCATTTTTAGTTGTGACGAGAAGGAGTAATAAACATACTAACATACTTGCAAACCTTTTGCCCAATTTACTTACCTTTGCATAAACTGTATTTTCATTATCATAACCTACCCAAAATGTATCTTTGTTCGCAAACACATAATTGTCGCTTACTTCTGTAACAACCCATTCTCCAGCATTGTTGAGCTGATCTTGACAGATCTAAAAAGACACACAATGATTAATAGAAGTCTTAAACTTACATAAGGGGCCATCCATTAAATTCGTCACGCATTAATCGGGAGTCACGCAAAATTGGAAACATAGCATGATAGTGAAGGGCGTTGTAATCACACATATCACAAAAAATAGCATGACGTGTTCGAAATAAGACCCATAAAAAAATATTCTTTTTTACTTCACATTTTTTATAATGTATAACTTTAACTTTGTATAATGTTTACATTTCTAGTATACCTTTATGCAAAGTAAACACATAAATAAGATATCAAAATTTGGCCTTAATCTCTTATCTCTTACTGTCTTTGTGTACGACAAAATCTATAGAAATTTTAGTCGCAGAATTTCAAATGTTAAAAAATTATATAAAACTCATTCGAATTTAGATAGATACAAAACATTTGCATATTTATCATTGGGTATTTGCTAAGCTATAATAATGCATTGTGTATTAAGGGTGGTAAGAAGAAAATTACTTACTAGAGGCTATTAAGAAGCCGAAGGCCGAAGGCTTTAATGGCTCGAGTTTGTAATTTCTGTACCGCCCAATGTTTTCATCAAATAAAAAAACTTTAATCTCACCAAAACACAATTGAAATGACGGAAACAGAAGTATAGAAAACAATGCCATTAGCGGTATCTAGAGAATTTATGAATTTGCTTGAAAAGTTTTTGCTCGTTTGGCACGTACTTCATGTCTCGAACTAGATGGCGTTTTTATTCATGAATAGACAAAGTACGTAGAGCACGTGCGGTTAGACAGGACAGGTTAGATATTATGTCATTACCGCCTGTGGGTCCTATTAACGCCCGCTTTGCCTTGAGGAAAGTAAAATGTACAAAGAAAAAGCCCGTGGGAGTACTTAAGGTCTTAGCACTCGCTTTGCCTGCTCGTAATGACATTGTTTACGAGTAAATGTTATGAAAAAAACGTAGCCATATACCTGCCCGATTAGTCAGGAAAAACTTCAATCATTTGATTTATTACTATGACTTACAATATCGGCATAGATTTAAACAGCTTAGTACATAAAATAAAATGATTTCATCCATATCCAAACAGAGATTTGCTCGTACCTCATAGTAAGTCCAAATTCCAGCTTCAGCCGTAAAGGGTCCAGGGTTACCAGGGCCAGTTGCAGGAGCCCCAGTACCATTTACAATGGGAGTAGCTAAGGTGAAAGTTTTGCCGTAAGCACCAAGGCCTAGAACTAACTTTGAAGGAAAAGCTCCGTTTGTGATCCATGCAATAACTGAATGATTCTGTTAACAAATTAAATGCTACTTGTGTATTTTTTTATACCAATAAGTTGGCAAACATGCTTACAGTTCGCTTTATTTTTAATTTTCACAGTAGCCTAGTAAAACTTAAAATACCAGGAGCATGAATCGCTTATTGTTGGCCCTTTAAAATCTATTCTCCTTTCCTGAAGAACTCCATTTTTAAAGAAGAGAACACCTTGACAGACAAAACTGGCTAGGGAGCTCGTTCTATAATTTGAGGGTTTACAGGGGAAGTTCCTCTGAAACCAACTTGTGCATGACCATTTGAATTTGTATGTATAAATTCTTGTATGTATAAAAAACTGGTTCTTCCTCCTGATCAATCCTAACTTTAGGAACCGGAAATGGGGTATATTATTCAGTGGTCTGGTCTTTCATTTAACGCGAAATATTTTAAATCATATATGCAAAGACCAAGGTCACCAACGTCATTGCTTAAGGGACATATATTTATTCCAGGTCGAGAAAGTAGCAGCGTTTATTTTTTATTTCCAAATTTTGTTTCGGAATATTTTTTCTTTTGTCTCTGCAGTGTGGAAAAAGCCTGCAAAAAGCCTAAATAAGGACTTTTAAGAGTAAAAAAAATAATTAAAACAGCATTTCTTTAGTGAAAACTTTGAATACTATTTCAGAATCATACTAAAAACAGCCATGATCACAAGTCAGAACAAAACTTGGGTATTTAACCTTTTTTGCTGTCTATCCTACTAATTTTATAAATGTGAAAGATTGTATGTCTGGATGGATGTTTGTTACTTAATCACGCTTCAACCAGTGGACGGATCGGGATAAAACTTGGCACACATATAGGCTAGGTCCTGGAATAGCATATAGGCTACATACTTTTTATCTTTTAAGTTTTTGTGGGAATAACTATAACAGAGTTAAACGAACTATTGCTATGGCATGCTATAGCCATTCATAAGTATAACAAATTAATTAATTAATTGGAGTTATTTAAGGAGCCTCTAGCAAAGTCTAGTTTCTTTACTTACTATATTACTGAGTTATATAATGCCTTTTTTATGTTCGGCTTTTATTTAACTGTTTTTCTAAAAATCTTCCCTTTTTAATATAAGAAAACCCAATCCCAATCAAAAATACTGATTGCACAGCAAAATAGTTCAATATTGTAATTTCAGCAATAATTTGAGTTCGTCGTGAAAAGCGGAGATTTTAAATGAACGCATACCTAAAAAATGATATTTTTAGCGCACAATTAACTTTGTAATTCATTTTTGTTAAAATATAGCCTCTATTTTTTAACGCATAAGGCAATTTATTTAAGTGAAACAACATTTTTTTCATGAAATAATAATCTAATTATCCGATACAACTGAGCAAGATCTGAGGAACTGATATATTGAGACATTTGCGGCGTCACCTTAATACGGCTTGCACTGAGACATGCATATAACTACTGGCAGGATCATCCAAGGAGCTGTCTTTCGTTGATATAACATAGCTCATACTTGCATCGGATCGCATCGATAATTCGACATCGATAAATAAATCGACGCAATCGTGTCGATTTAATAAAGTTCTCTTATACAACAATTTACACCGTAGGTATACAAGATTGCTATAACAATTATTCAATTTGCTGCGCGTGTTTTCTGAAATTTGAAAACAATTGAAAGAAAAGTTATTTTTTTACACGTGTCAGTATTACGCTCTAGTTGATTTGATGTGCAATCAGTATATTTGGTATAAAATAGTATTTTCGTGCATTGGACAACCTTTTCGTCGCTCATTAGAGGAACATAAATAATATAGTCTTAAAGCATAATTTCGAATTACTTCTGTACAAGATTTGTTAAAGGATTAGATTTTTTGCATAACAATAATTATTTTGATGCAAAAATGTTTAATCGATGCAAATAAAATTGACGAGTGATAAGTTTTTTGATGTGCTTTTAAGATAAGTCTTTATGTACTAAGTAGTAAATGGTGGTACCACTAACCACGTTTAAGTTTGTGTTGACATCATCTGTGAGTTGAGGATACAACGGAGCGTTTACTCCTGTCACAGTCTCCCAGGAGCCATGGTAGTCATAAGCCATCAGATGTATGTAGTCCAAGTGCCTTACAATTTATATACAATTGTTAATAAATATTTTTGGACATTACACACAGCGCCGTCTGGCCCCAAAGTAAGCAAAGCTTGTGTTAGGGGTACCAGACAACAGATAAAAATACATAAATATAACCTTGTTTTGTTGATAATACATATCATACATAAATACACCCAGACTAAAGACAAACACAAATATTTATATTATGACATTAATGTTTGTCCAGTGTGGGAGTCGAACCCACACCCACTGTACAGCAGCTGCCCACACTAACAACTAGTCTGCGAGGGAGTCAAATATATAATTGAAGTAATATACAATTAATGTATAAATGTTAGTAAAAACTTGAGTCGATTAAGTATTGTACATACGCACACACTACCTACAAAACGGTATGGTTTTCACCATCTGGCTACGGAAAGTTACATAAAGTAAAATGGATGGACAGATATAACGAAACAATATGGATGCCGTTTTTACCATTTGGCTGCTGAACCCTAACATCGTCACGGACCAACATAAAGATACGATAGGAGTCAGGTTCTGGATACGAAACCTTAAAAACAGAATTATCAAAATCACTTTTTCACAAAATACTAAACAGACTTCAGCTGATAGGATTAAAAACATTTTCTAGCCTTACCGTAGTTTTCCTGGTTCGAATCTCACCAAATTTGAATGGGACCATTATGGAGGTAGCCCTTACCATAAACTAAAATTTGGTCGAAATCGGTTCACAAAAAACTAAGTTATACGGAAATAAACATAAAAAAAAAACAAACATGTCGAGGTATTGATAACCATAATTGATAATGGACTTATGAAGGGTCGGCAACGCGCGAGTGATGCCCCTGGTGTTGCAAGCGTCCATAGGCTACGGTGACCGCTTACCATCCGGCGGGCCGTAAGCTTGTTTGCCACCTTAGTGCTAAAAAAAAACCTGCTCCTTTTTTTGAAGTCAGTTACAAGGGATTCAAAGCATTTTGTCATTTTTTCTCATTTATGACATAGAATATTTTATTTAACCAATATTTAAATATTAGGGAACTAAAAGCATATATAGGTATATGTGTACGTTAAACATTTTTAAATATAGGTAAATATTGATAAACTAATAAGAAAATTTAAACTAAAAAATGAAATACTTACTCAGCAAGAGCTGGAACATCATAAGATACATCAATAGCATATTCTGTTACTCCAACAGCTGCAGTGAGCAGGTAGCCTTTGTCTTCGAATGCAGCTTTTAATTCCCTAACGAGAACTACAAACTGTTCCTGTAAGTGATAAACAAGTAGGCGGCTTGAAAACTCCGACTTTCGAGTAACCACTAGTTTGACAGTGTAAGCCAATCCGCACTGACCGACCGTGTCGGGATATGGCCTAAGCTTCCTTTCTCTAAGAAAAGTCCTGCCAGTAGGGATAAAGAACGGCTGAGGCAACTCGATTGGTAGCAACAAGTTCTTAGTAATAATTATAACCTATATTGGATATTCAGGATGAATTTGGTAAGATTTCTCACCTTATCAGTTTCTGCACCTTCTCTTTGTCCAGGATATTCCCAATCCAAATCCAATCCATCGAACCCGTTTGACTCAACGTAAGACAACAAGTTGTTGACAAATGTAGCTCTTAGAACCTCATCATGGACGACCTGATAATAGAATTTTTGAATTATGAGTAAAACTGGAGTCATCACTGTAAGACTGGTTATAAGGATACAAGATATAAGGTCTTACTGTCGAAAAATTAATAGAACCTTCATTCCATCCTCCGATTGAAACAAGGATTTTGAGATTAGTAGCGGACTGTTTTAAAGCAATCAGATCCTCAACGGCATCTGTAATAGACAAAAATAGTTGTAAATTTTTAGTTTTTTTTTTTAAATACAGTCATGTTTTTAAAATTTATGACAACAAATTTACCTATAGAAATTATTCTGTTTAGCCCTAGGTGTTGCAAGCATCCATAGGCTGCGGTGACCGCTGACTATCAGGCGGACCGTGAACTTGTTTGCCACCTTATTGGTTTTTATATATATATATATCAAAAAGAAATCACCCAAATCGGTCGATGCCGGAACGGCATGTGCAAGTGATTCTCCGTTATACATGTGGCATTTTTTTTTCTATGTACTTAGATTTTATTCTAGATTTTAGTAGACTCTCTAACAATTTAGGCCGTCAGTAAGCAATTTATAAATATATATATATTCGCACTACACACTAGCCATTTCATTTTATCAGGCCATAAATCACAAATATACTTATAGGACATGTTTCTAAATAATAATGTTGATAAGTCAGTTCATATTGTATCATATTACGTTCTAGGTAGCTTCTCTATGAAACCGACACCGCTGAAAAGCGCTCGATGTCGCATGGTCGCAGAATGCTGAGTCAGGAACAGCTGGTTAGCTGGCAAGACAGGCTGCCGACGACTTACTTTTCGTTAATATTTTCTTAATTCTTGCTTTTAAGAATGCATTTCCAATCAATATCATGACTAGTGGAGGTCGCTATACCATTGGTTCTGATAAATTATCTCCTCCTAGCATTCGTGGTAACATTACAGTTGGATACAAATTTGCTCCCAATAGCAGAATTTAAAAATCACAACTCTGGTATGGAAAGTGATTGTGTTGGCAAAGCTATAACTAGTATAGTAATTTAACAATAGAAGCCTTCACTTGAAAGAGCAAATCGTTGACAACAGAAAATATGTCAAAATCGTTGCCATAGAAACTTGACAGGTTTTTACTATTTGTTGTACTTTAGACTTTAAACTGAAATCTCTTTAAGTTTGAAACTTGTGTGTATGACCATTTTTACGATAAAGTCATATTAGTGCTAATGACGACATATTAGTTTAATACGGAGTAGGCAGATGAGGACATATTAGTGTAAAGGAACTTAAATGCGAAGTACGTAAATGAGGACACATTAGTGGAAATGAGGACATATTAGTGTAAAGAAACTTTAATGCAGAGTAGACAAATGAAGTCATAGTAATGTCGATGAGGACATATTAGTGTAAAAGGACTTAAATGCTGTGCAGGGAAATGACGACCTATTAGTGTAGATGAGGACATATTAGTGTAAAGGAACTTTAATGCGCAGTAGGTTAATCAGGACATATAAGTGTAAAGGATCTTTAATGCGAAGTACGTAAATGAGGACACATTAGTGGAAATTAGGACATATTAGTGTAAAGGAACTTCAATGCAGAGTAGGTAAATGACGACATATTAGTGAAAAGGAATACTCTTGCACTGTCTTATTTAAACGATGCTTTCGTTACAGTCAATTAGAGGGATATTCATAAGACAAAGTATCGAAAATAAATCAAAGGTACACTTACTGCTTTTTCCTTCCAAAACAGACTCAAATGGATAAGTCAACTCTCCTGCAGGTGTCAGCCCAAGAAAAGAATAAATAATATGCGTGCAAAGATCTGTAGGTAAGTCACTTACACCAAATCGACCGATTCCAGGTCTTCCATTTGCCCAAGAACCGTAATAACAGAACACAACGCCATTACTTGATTGTGCTGAAACATAATAGGATTTCTTTACTATATAACATAACAAACGGCATTTTACCGAAGTACCTAATGAAGGGACTAAAGACTTTCTCTTGTTACGATCCTCGCATACTTTTTTTGCTTTATCCATTCCCATCAATTCTTTCGTACACGTTACACGGTTTATAGTTATTTTGGTTTCGTCTTATCGGAAAAGGGTCTCAATCTGATCGAGGTACGTTTACCTAGGGAAGCCTTACTGACCCTTCCATTTACTTTTGCCTCATAAATTTGTTTAGTGCATGGAAAAATAAAGTACTGCACTGTAGTCTGTACCCATAATAGTCTCTTCTCTTCCGAGAAAGAAAGGGTTACTGACATGACATTAACTACCATACAATTCCGAGTGAGAGCAAAATATGCAACTCAAACGCTTTCGACAAAGCTGATAAAAAACGCCGATTAGCTCATAGAAGATGACCATGTTTCCTTGATCATGGTCTTGTTCATAGTAAAATACCATGTTTTAGCGCATGGAAGATTACCATGTTTTCTTAGATCATGGTTAAACGCATACAAGAAGACCATGTTTTCTTAGATCATGGATGCACAGATATTTGATATAGGATTGTGGTTTAGTGCATTTTCTTTCATTCATCCTTGCAACTAGCCTAAACACTCATACCTTTCTAAATTTCTGACACCGTATCTTATTTCACAACGCGACGCTCCAGTATCACACTATGTCTTTCCGCCATTATCGCACTATTTATTTCCCTCACTAAGGATCACCATAGCACACATATTTCTTAATGCTCTAATTTCCTAAGGATCATTTTTGCTTCATTTGCTGTACCCAACATTCACTTTCATGTTGTTACTAAGATACCTTTATGTGAAGCCAAACGTGCTTTTCAGGCAACTTCTCACATACGTGTGCAGCACCCCATTTACCTAATCCCGCATTCCGTGTTTTAATGTCTCTTTCACATTTGTTATCTCCTGTTACTTCACAATAATAAACAAAATACGTTAATAATTTACCATCTTCCTGTGCAAAAACAGAACCACAGAGATAAAATGCACAAAAATATAATAACTTGCTATTCATAGCTAGTTTCAAGAACAACTCTTACTTTAATAAAACACTTTTATGATTTATTGTGAAGGTATTTATTCTGTATCGATAAAAACAATTACAGTGTTAATCATCGATTGATAACAAAATAACCACAAAGGAAATTATCAAAAGCGATAATCGGCAATAATCAAATCACTGTTTATTTAAGCTTGCTATTCGCAGATAGTTAAAATAATCATTAAGAATATTAAATAATGTTTCTACTTACCTATAAAAAATTGGATTTATCCTTAATATTAAAACAGTGAAAGAGTTCGTGGTTAGTTTCGTGTCAGCTGCAATGTATTGACCTAAACGCCTGGAGGGCCTTATGGGATTGGCATCTGTCTATGCCTGAACATTTTCTGAAATATTAACTTAAAAGAGCTTTATAAAATAAATAATAATAAATTCGAATATGAAATAAAATCGACCAAGTCCATGTTGTACTCATATTATTTTAGGGTTTCGTAAAATGAAAATTATTGAAAATATTGAATAACTGAAAAACTTGTTAAATGTATGTATTTAGTAAGCTCTATAATCGTAATTATTTTCAGAAGGAGATGAAGTTTGAGAGCTGAGAACTCGGAAAACATACATCTAAGGGGAAAATCACTTTAAAAACCTTAAATACAATTTTTCTAATGACTCCCATACATTGAGGTGCATGAAAATTCAAATACGTCTGCCAAGTTTTATTGCATAACAACATTCTGAGTAAGAAAAAGAAAGGGGGTATCTGGATCATGAGCGTTACAGTAGAAAACAAATAAAATATCGATCTATCGAATATATCGTCACTTAATAATTGATAGTAATGTCACGACAACGACCCAGCAGTAAAAATCGAATACTATTGAATTTAATGAACGTCTGCCGTGTCGTACTGGCGCGGAGCATTTCAGAAGAATCGCGACATAAAAACATGCACTTTTGATGGCTTCATACTCCGATAGTTTAATTGTAACAACAATGATATTGATATAGTTGTTAAAATAGATCTGACGACAGCACAAAAATATATGTTTGACCCTCCCTCCGCTTTTAGCTTTGACTTGATAGACCACGAAAATGTGCACTAAAAATGAACCGTCACACGGGACCCGCTTAGTACAACTGGCACTAGTAACAAAACTATTTGTTGAATTTGAATTTGACAGATTCTGACAGTCTTACTTACATTATTATTGCTACATTTTTAAGCGACAAATTCTAAATTATATATTTATAATATAATAGCACGCCGAAATGCCGAAATGTCAAAAATAGTTAAAACTAATAGGTTAACTCCCATTTGCGATTGAACTAAGAAGAAAGAAGTGCAGAAAAGTGACACAGCTTGAACTAGGATGGTAAACATGATGCTGATGAGGGTGGTGTACGTGAAAATCAACTTTTTTAACTCTGCAGTTAAAAAACTAACCGCTTCCAAAAGATTCAAATGTAATTCCAATGGACGAGGAAAAGCAGAGGAATCAGAAAATATAAGATCTTTAAGGTTCTTTAGTAAAATTCTTTGAAAATTATCGAATTCACGATAAAACTTGTGACAATAGCTTAACTTTTACTCTCCTGTAAGACGGCCGAGAAAGGGAGACTAAACTTTTTTGTAATAGTTCAATGAAGAATATTACAAAAAAAAACGAGTTGCACTCCGGGAGTGCCAGCAGAAGTGAAAACCTTTACACACGATTCGCGCTTAACACTCAAATATGTCACAAGACATGTCTTTGACATTGTCAAGAAATAATAATGTTTGTTTATTTACTTTTTTGACGTAGTATATTTGACATCGCAATCTGTCATAGAATTAAAATTCCATATCCAACCTCCCTGTACTACTCATAATCGCGAATACTAAAAATAAAAATTATAATAGGCGTGGCATTACGGTTTCCGTCTTACGAATTTCCACGATTAGGACACGTGACCTGACGCGAGTTTATCATTTTTTACCCGTACCAAAAAAAGTGCACAACGCCGCTAAAGAAGTTTTCTCTTCAAAAAATTAATGTCAACAGCTCAATTTACTTATGATAATTGTTTTTTTATTTTTTTAAGAGACAGAACGTTTTTATTTTCAAAATCGCAAATCACCGATATGTGATAAGATTTCACACATAGGATAATGCATACTTTTAAAACATTTACTACAGAGAAATGGTAAGTATATTCAGATATTGATTCAACACATATTTACCTTAAAAGGTTAAGTTTTAATGTGATGTCAGCGTTTTACGAAATAAAGATTTTGTTTTCTTAATTAAGATGCTTTTATTGTTCCAATTTTTCGTAATTATGATCCAAAGATTTCTTATTCCTTAAGTGCCATATCCTCCATGAATGTCGGCGATTACCGTCCGGAACTCTTCTCTATTTGCAGCTTTCCTACCTAGCGAGGTAGCGTCCATTCCCGTCAAACTCTTGAGGTTATCCATCCATGTTAGACTTTTACGCTTCCTCCCTCTTTTACCCTCGACTTTGCTTTCTATAATATTTTTAACTATATCATATTTTTCATATCTATATATATGTCCGAAGTACGCGGTTTTCCTCTTCATTATTGTAGGTACTAAATTTTGTTATTTTTTTTCATTATAGTAGTAGAAGAAGAAAGAAGAAAAATATTTATTTTGAAGCATTACAGTAAAATTATTTACAATAAATTTTAGTACTACATTTGTAATTTTGTCTCTCCAAGATATTTATTTTTTATTTTATTTATTTATTCATATAAAATACAGATTAACATATAATTTTCTTTGCACCCTTAAACTCAATTGAGTTTGTGTGGGTACTGCACATTCATCTATTTGTTAGTCAGATGTATAGGTAATAATAGTGTTATCTATTTTTATGATGATACTACATATTATTTGGTACCTATAGATAATAAAAGTGTAACAAGATGACTTTTCCTAAATGTAGATATACACTACTTTTTAACTTACTATGACTAACTATATTTAATTTGTGCTAATACTATTAGCAAGCTTACACATAAATAACTCTCATAGCTCTGTTATGGGTGAGCGGTCCAGTCAGCTCTCTAATCCATACAGTAACACCTATAGTATGCAGCATTTAATCATACGCTATATTAATTTTAGATTTATATCTTCTAAGTACTTCTTGCAATTTCGAGTCTATTTCATCAATCAATCCAACGCATCTCTGAAGAGAAACTCTGAGTACAGATTAAATAAAACAGATGAAACAATACTTGATTTTTTTTTTTACTAAATTGCGACTGAAAAAAGGTAAACTAGTACTGTTTTGTGATGTCATTAAAAGAAAATACAATTAAAATCTTTTATTAGTAACTGTAAGGGGCGTATAGTAGTGAAGTACAAATATTGGAGCCAGAGTCAGGGCTGTTTTGTTTTGTAGAGTTGAATTTAAGGTAGGGCAGCGGTGGTTTCATGTACGGCGCAAGTATTTTTTCTACCTTTCATTATTTTAACTGCTTGTGAGCGTGAGTAATTACGGTAGTAATTGGGTGGGATCGCGGGAAGGAAGAGCAAAATTGTATTAATTTATAGAACGGGAAAACAATTTATATATATTATACCTAAGTTTATGGTATTAGCTACGGCAGTGGCCAGAGTGTTAAATTCGTATACATCATTTGATATACTTCCTTAAGAGATAACACGAAAAATATTGTAGGTTAGAATCTAAATTGCCACATTCTGTAAGTGTGCCAAAACAAGTAGACATATAACTTTCTTAAGGAGCAACATAAATACAGCGACATGGTTCGTGCCACCCAGGGCTGCATTTTATACATTTTGTATGAGACAGACACTATAAACACTGTCGTAGCAAAGGAAAGGCGAAATGTTTTGCTCGATGGCTGCCATACTTGCAGTTAAGGTGATGGCATACCCAAACGAGTTCAGTTTGCAAGAATTTGATTTACGTTGTTATAGTCCTAAAAACACTCTTTGCCGAAAAAAAAAAATATGTTATAGTTCAAAATTAATTAAATGAATTTGCTAATATTATAATAATTTGCCTGTTTAAACAGTTACAAAAAAAAAACGGATTGCATTACGGGAGTGCCGGCAAAAGTGAAAACATACTAGCTATTTACTTCCCATTACTTCGTATACATATTTATTTATTATAAATTATAGTGTTTGTTTATTTACTTTTTTGACGTAGTATATTTGATATCTCGATCTGACATAGAATTAAAATCCCATTTCCAACCTCCCTGTACTACTTACTCATAATCGCCATATATTAAAAAAACGAAACAGCAGGCGCAGGCATACATTTTCGCCGCACAGTGGAACAGAGGGGTGACGTGGAACGTCTTAGGAATTTTCGATCAGGTCACGAGTCCTGACGCGAGTTTAACATTTTTTACCCATCTTACGAATTTTCGATCAGGTCACGTGTCCTGACGCGAGTTTAACATTTTTTACCCATCCCAAAAAAGTGCACAACGCCGTTAAAGAAGTTTTCACTTCAAAAATTTTCTGACAATATATTTTTGGGCTTTAATTGAAATTGTTTGGAAAACTAAGAGTGATATTATCTTCATTCTTATTTCATAAAATATATATCAATATGACCAAGGGAATTTGCTAATTTCATAGTTCTAAATAAATATTTGAATTTTATACTGACAAAAACCTAGAAAATCGAGATTTTTAACGTGCGGTCATATGTTAGCACCTATTGTACGTGGAACTGTGTCTCTTTGCATGCTTCAATAGCGTAATATGTCTTTGTACACTGGTCAAAACGGCACGCTTTTGCTAGGTTATGCCATCTTAAGGCACGTTTTTCATATATAATCCACAGTAGGCAACAAACTAACGATAGACCGTGTGGTTTCTCATTCGCCTTTGTATGTTTTGTAAGAGATACATGAGAGATACATTGTGCATGAGATACCTACTCCCGTAGTGAGTGACGCAATATACTAACTAAGCGGAATGAAAACCGTCAAGAGAAAACCGACTTTATGTGTCGTTAATCAATTTGTTCTTGATGACACGGTAACTTAAATTAAAAAAGACCAATAATGATAAAAAATTATTATTTTAGGTGTGTAATAAACAAGCTAAAGTTAATCAGATCACCCAGTACAAATGGTAATAAACATTTACTTATCTTTTTTGGATTCAAAATACAAAAGACTATTAAAGACAATTGATCCTTATAATAATTTTGACCGACATCATAAAATACACCAATATAATATTTTCATATTTCACATCCCGATGCGTCCAGCGGTTAAAGCGTGATTGAGTTACAAACATCCATCCAGACATACAAACTTTCACATTTATAATATTAGTAGGATAAAAACCATCTGGTACCGAGCTGACTGTGATATAAGGTTAATCATATAAGGTAACGATTTAATCAGCAGTGAAGGTCATAACCATCAATATATTCAACAATTTTTTTTCATTAAAATGTATGGAGTTTGATTTCTTAATTTCAAAACCTACACTACATATTTCATAGCTAGTTCATCCTGTCAATACTTTAATACTTAATTAATAAGGAAACATTTTACATTTGAAACTGCCATTTACAGCATTAAATAGTGTTAATAAATATTTAGGTACTAGGTGTTACCCGTGACTTCCTATTCATTATGTACCTTCTCTTCAGTTCGCTAGTCCAACTCACACTTCTTCTTCTTTAAGTAGTGCCATCCCTCAAGGCTCAAGCTGTCTTTATATCAAATTTGATTTCAATTCTTAAACGTTCCTTAATTATAAAAATTACAAATTATTTTAAATCTCAGGTTTATCGCTCAGACAGTTATGGTGGGTGTTTCCTTGCGCGATTAGTCCTTAGATTTGCCGAAGAACCAAAGTTAACGATGTTTTTTTTCTGAAAGGACTATGCCAATGCAGCCATTACTGCTTCACCGGACTTTTGGGGTGAGAATCCGAAGGAGTCTCAGCCCATATAGCGCCTAACGCTCAAGGGCTCCCCGCGGTGGGAGCCTCGGCTTAGATTGTCGCTCTTGGAGTGCCTTAGAGCCCTTCGAACAGCGTGAGCCTCGAACCCGAAGGTGAGTCAGCGCCAGGGAAGTTACCGATATAGCTTTAATATTTAGCAAACTGAAGTGGTAATGGGCAGGCCACGTCATTCGTCAAACCAGTTTACATAAGATAGGTTCTCGAATGGTGACCATGGACCGGAAGATGCATCATGGGACGGCATCCTACCAGGTGAACAGACGATCAGGTTAGAGCTGCAGGAAGTCGATGGGCGCGTGCGGCTCAGGACCAGCTATTTTAGATACATGTGGGAGGCCTCCGATCAGCAACGTCAGCAGGACCTCTTTCGGATAAGATGAAGACAATGACACATAATTTTTGTGCTATTAAACCAGAAAAATATGTTGTTTAATGTTTTGCTTAACCCAAATAACCTCACTTAACGAGCTGAGCCTAAACGTCTGCGTGACAGGGAGTCTATCGCTGCAGCAATGGTTCTGGTACAGAGTATCAGGACTAAGGTTGCCATATATATATTTTTATCCGAGTACAAAAAAGACGAGGTTATCAATTCAAAATTTATGTATGTAATTTTGTCAGAATTGCATAGTATTTGTATTTGTTAGTCTATACCAGTTCCTAAACATATGATCTTAATTTCATATGTGTATGTATGTATGTTTGTCCATGAAAACATTTAAAAGTTCATTCCATTTTCAAATTACATATTCGACCGCTCGAGCGGCCAGCTAAAACATTGCGGGCCGCTCTCTGATACTGTACAGCAAGTACGATTTATCCCAACGAAGCTTGTGCAATATATGGACGCATATCGTAGCACGGTTGAAAAAAATAGTTTTGTTAGGTCTTTAGTGACAACAGCCACTGAATTCTCAAAATAATAAGGAAATCATTTCACATGTTTTCAAGGATTTTTGACAAGGCATTTTAATATTGTTAAATACAACGCTATGTACAAGATAAATACGGAATTGTTTACACAATACCACTTTGTGAGTAAATTAATGTATTTACGAAGCAAACCTGGAAGACGTATCCATTAGTGAGTCGGTATCTCTCCGTGCTTGTGAATAATTTAACAGACTTGTAGTGTACCTTAGTGCAAGTATATTCTTCGCTCGATAACTATAGCTTTATTATTTACATAGATAAATAAAATTACTAACTGTTACAAAATTATATAATATGATCGAATGTTCGATTTGTGCGCGACAGGATACCGGCTACTGCAGTCAGCCTAATTGCTTCTAGAAGCTCAGCAAGTAACCATAATTTTGGCATGGCTTCTAAAATCTCTGTGGTTTCCATGTATTTTACCCAGTGGTCTTTCAACACAACGCAACGCTACCTTTTCATCAGGGGACACCAAATGGAACCATCTAGGGTTCTTGTGAGCTCTGGGCTTTGGTATGGTGTTATCAGACTGGCTTTTTGGTATTCTGTAGTCTTAAACCGCTCTAAAGTGATGCGATGTTCTTAAATGGTGCATTCACGTGTCGTGAAAGCAGTCTAGGTCGACAGGTCCGTATCTAATGCTTGCAGGCTGATTGGCTTTGCCTGTGTGCGGCACTACAATTTGGTCGGTGTGGTATTTTTTTTATACCACTATGGTGGCAAACAAGCTTGCAGTACGCTTGACAGTAAGCGGTCACCGTAGCCTATGGACGCTTCCAACACCTGGGGCATCATTCGCGCGTTGCTGATCCTTCAAAAACCTAATAACGTCTTTCTTGAAGAACCTCATACTTTAGTCCTTAGAGAAAACCTTGGCAGGAAGCTCATTCCACAATCCAAGCGTTCGCGGGATCAGGTTTCTCTGAAACCTCACTGTACGCGACCATCTTGTTTCTAAAGTGTGAGAGTGAATTACTGGCCGGTGGCGAGCGGTGCTATGGTAGAAAGTAGTCGTAAGTCCCTCCTTCTCTCCTTTAAGGTTCGATATGATTTTGTGAGTTTAGGATCGTCGACGTTTCTCACTAAAGTCTTTTCCTACTCCTTGATTATACTAAAGAAGTTTTCTACACCAAGCTATATTTCGTTTAAGTAGAATTTGGTTGTAGTTATTCTTGCGGGAATTACTTTTTAACTATGAAAAAACCATAATATAAATAATTGTATTTTATAGGAAATTGCAGGTTTTGCGGTATATGCATAGAGATATTTATTACTGTGTAAGGACTGGTTCAGATACTTTTCATCACACACTTGTTAACAGCTTGATTATGTGCAGGTTAAGCGGATGCTAAGACCGTGATTACTCTTACGGCCTTTATTTTCTCTAAGCGAAGCGCGCGTTCATAGAACCCACGGGTGGTAATGAACTGTTTATCTTGATAGAATAGGCGCGTCATTATCGGTGTCAAAATATGAACTAGGTACGCACACACTACAAGCGAGCAATTATCTACAAACTTTAAACTTCAAACAAAACTTTTTTATTTATACATTAGGAATTAGGGAAAGGACATGGAATATTTATTTTTAATAAAAAATCTGAACTTACCGCGGGAATAACTATAACTGAGCTTTAACGAACTATAGCTTGCTATAGTAAACTTCATTAGTATAATTAAGGAGTTCCACGCCGATAACCGAGTTGATGGCAGGTGGAGCCGCTTACAAAAATCATTAATTACCGGCTATCCTTCATTACCAGCTATCCTATTTATATAACACATAATGCGAAAGTTTGGATGTTTGGTTGTTTGGGTGTTACTTAATCACGCTTTAACCACTGGATGGATCGGTTATACTATCTACATATAGGGTAATTCCTGGAGTAGGACATAGGCTAGGCTGTTTATCCCGGAAAATTCCCGCGGTTATAACTATAAACAAGCTTAAACGAGCTTGCTATAAGAAGTTAGCGTAAGAATTCCACGCCGATAACCAAATTTAGAGCGGGCGGAGCCGCAGGAAAAAGCTAGCTTATTGTATATTTTTTTAATTTACTTGCAAATGTGATGAAAAACGACAAACATCGCAAATTATAAGTTAATTTTATTATTTAAGTTTGAATGAATGTAAATCTTGTTTAGTTACATTAAATGACAGCTATAACATGACATTTTCTTACTGTGCATTACTTTGTGGGTATATAAATGAAAAATAACGAAGCGAACGTCTTCAAGCTTCCATTAGGAAGCGGGTCGCTCTTAGTGCTTATGAATATTTTTACAGCGTAGCTACTTAAGTACAAGACAGTATACTAAGAATTTCACAAAATATAGTTGTAATATTTCTATAAAATTAAAGCATGCTAGTATGCAATCCCACATATCTCATCATATACATTTTATTTTTAACTAGATTTTGCCAATGGCTCCGCCCACCCTAAATTTGGTTATCGGCATGGGATTCTTACGACAATTCCAAAAGAAGTTTGCTATAGCAAGCTATAGCTGTAGCTATAGTTCGTTCAAGTGGAATTAGGTTATAGTTATTACTGTGAAAACTTTTAATTTTTCGGGATAAAAATACTATGTCCTTTTCTGTATCTTCAACTATCTCTGTGCAAAATTTCAGCTCAATTGGATGTTCCATTGCGGCAGGATTGAGTAACAAACGTTATAATTATTTCCGCAGGAACTTTTGAATGTTTTGGGATGAAAAATAGCCTATGTCCTATTCCAGGATCTAACCTATATGTTTACCAAGTAACAAACCGACCCGTCCAGTGTTTTAAGCGTGAATGAGCAAGAAATATCCAAACATCCAAACTTTTACATTTATAATTAGTAGGATAAGTAGTATAGGATTAGTGGGATACTAGTCAAGTGTACCTAAGTATCCATGGCAGTTACTGACAATAAAATCCTACGTTTTTTGATTAACAGTTAAGTTGACGGATTTAACTTTTTAAGTAATATTTATATTTTTATCTTGACTTATCACTTTGTTTTAGTAAAGTAAAAGATTTGGTTGTTTTCTGTTTACTAAGTTTACTCTTAATTGTTTTCATTTATTTTATGGCTCCTTGGTGCCAGAACAAAAATTTGATGAGAAGTAATAAAATTGGGTGTTAGTTATATGATAAAACGTTGTGTTTTGTATGAAATTGCCATCTTTTGACTAGCATGGAGTACTGCTGCCATCTCTGGGCGAGTGCACCCGGATACCAGCTTGGCTTTTGACTTGGTTTAACGACGGGCTGTGAGAATTGTCGACGATCTCAAACTCACTTGCCATATCGAGCCCCAAGTCTCCCTTCTACTTTGCCTCCCTGTGTGCGTTCTATCGCTTGTACAATGTGATGTGTTCTGAGAAATTGTTGATGCCCACGGTTACTTTCTACCATCGCACCGCTCGCCATCGGCAGGAGTTTCACTCCCACACTTTAAAAACTAAATGGTCGCGTACAGTGCGGTTTCAGAGAAACTTCCTCCCGCGAACGCTTGGGTCGTGGAATGAGCTCCCTGCCAAGGTTTTCTCTAAGGACATAAAGTATGGGATTCTTCAAGAAAGAAGTTATTATAATTTTGAAGGGTTAGCAACACGCAAGTGATACCCCTGGGTGTTATAAGTGTCCATAGGCTGCGGGGTAGTCTTGTGTAGTACATGAATGATGAATGAAAAGGAATTAATTCCCGGTACTGTACTAGAATGAACTATTCCCTAAGCGTAATCGGTCTCGTTTTTTTCGGATATGTGCGACAGCAAAGAAACAAACTATGGAAGAGAGAGAATGAAACAAATGCTTGGTCGTAATCGTTCGGTCACAGCGCTGCGTTCAACACTGGAAAGAATTTACTTCTATCCCAGTTGTTTTACGATGGACGCATGAGTGAAAGCGGGATGCGCGTCCGAACTATGACCGCGAAATCTAGGAAATAAAAGACCTAAGCGTTTCGTGCCTTGTATTATTTACAACTTTAAAGTCCATAACATAAAATCTATTTTACGAAAGAACAGTATAAGTGAATCTAGTACCTGAATTAATTCAGTCAGTAATGTTTCATAGTTCACTGATACTTGTCACTTGACGCTTATTAGTTTAGTTGTTGTCTGTCACTCAAGTTACTGCATTCGTTATTTATATGTAGTGTTTAATGTATTTGCACGGTAATATGTATTTTAACTGTAAATATATATATATACACATATATATGTGCTTAAATAAATCAATAAATAATGTCATAGTTGAGTGCTTTGGTGGCGGTACCTAGTACGTTTGGGCCATTTTTAAAGATTCTTACTTTTTATGTGTTAGTTTAGACATTTAAAATAGTACCAGATAGGCCTAAACGAAGCAACATTTGGCTAAGAAAATACTAATGACGCTAATAACGTTACTACAAAGTTAAATTTAGGGAACTGCGAAAATTATGGCAAATTAATTTTGTATGGTTAACTTATTTACCCTTAACAAGGTTTTCAAACTAAAGGCTTCTATACGCACACGTATATCGAATCGAATCCACATTTTTATACACTTTTACTTTTTACCGAGATTAACATTAAATACTCCTGGGACATACAGACAGATACCGAAGTCATACCAAGGTTCGTTTTTATCATTTTGGTTGGAAAGCTAAAAATAAGAAGCAAAATACCTACGTACGATGCTGAGTGTTCGCTAATCGAGTCTCGTAATAGGATTATACAGACTGATATGAAAATTGACATGTTTACTACTGAACTAATAGTTCTAGAATACTGTACTAGTACATCTGAAAGAATGTACTAGTACAGAGCGGTCAGTTTAGTGACTGAATAAAAACAAGACTACTGCGGGGACCGCTTACCATCAGGCGGACCGTAAGCTTGTTTGCCATCTAAGTGATATAAAAAAAGTATTTGAAACCATACTATGTAATATTTTAGTGGTATTGTACCTATGTATTACACGTTGCAACAAAATCATATTGTAAAATAAAAGTTACAACGCCATCTAGTGTTAAATATATCAATCCATGGTACGTAGCCTTAAGTGGTAGAAAAATCAAACCATGCTATTAATATGGAATTTAGTCGTGAAAAATGATTTCAGTTAAAGCTATATTATACGATACAAAATTTGATGAAATAGTAAATTCCAGTCGCTTGCGGAGCTAATACGCTCTTTTTTTCCATACATAAACTTTTCAGGGTTTCATACTTATTGTTTTATATAGACATATATATATATATATAGATATATACACTATATGTGTCATCACGATCGAACACAGGTTTCGTAAATTCCAGCCTCCCAAAAAACCGGGTTCCAAAAAGGCTTTAGTACCATGAACCACATACATTATGTACGTTACGACAGCTTATGCAGACGACAGAGAAGTATAATCGGCCACTTTTCATAGCATTCGTGTACTATGAAAATACCTTCGATTTTCCCGCGGTGCCACATTGACTATGACGTATACCGAAGTGCTGCAGTGTTTGTATAACAGTGCCACAATGTCTGTCCGACTACAAGACCAGACCGTGAAACCAACCTTTATTCAGAAAGGTATGAGACAGGGAGACGTTATTCCACCGAACTGTTCACAACTGCGTTGCAAAATTTTTTCAACTCCTGGAGTGGAAAGGATATGGCATCAACATTAATGACAAGTACATTACTCACTTTCGATTTGTCGGCGATATAGAAGTCATAGCAGTGCTGAAAGATATAGGGGCAGTGCTCAGAGACCTCAGTAAAGTTTTCTAAAATAAATGAGGATAAAACGAAGGTAATGTTCAATGTTCATGTCGCCCCTGAACTGGTTGTCGGTGGTTAAATATATGTCCCAGCTATAAATATCAGCTTTAAATGGAAAAATAAAAGACCAGGCACAGAGTACTAAACTCCTGTGCCAATTCTAGCCAACTATAAGAAGTAAAAGTATTGGTCGCGGGTTCAGTTTTTTTTTAAAATAAGACACACACGTACCCATCTATTGATTGTGTGTGTTAAATAAAGCTGTTTAAAAAATTTGTATGTTATCCATATATTAATAATCGGTATGTGTCAAATAAAAAATCTTTGTCTCAATAATATTATATCTAATTTACTGCTATCATCACGGTTTTGATGCCCAGCAGGTGGAAACCAGTGGCTAGTCATATACCCACATTATACTAGAGCAACAGTTTCAACAACCAAGTTATTCATCCATGGTCCTAGGTGGAAAGCTCATCGATTCAACACTGCTTCTGGTACAGTGAACTGGACTAAAGTAGCTTCATATATGTATGTACTATTCATCGTACATCACCAACTTCAAAGTAATAAGTGATAAAATGATTGAACAAATACAGCATAATATGCCCCTTAATAAAAATCCCCTTATACCAGTTCTTGACAAATTGTTTTACATGTGTAGGAATAAAAACATTGAACAATGATATGACGGGAATGGAAAAAGAAATATCTTCCGGTTCAGTGAGAAAAAGTTACTGCGTGCTAGCTTGTACATAAAAATATCCCTTACTTCACCTCAGCTCGGACCATAAAATACGAGATTTATAGCAAAACGTAATGAAATAACACAATATTTTTTGGTATTAAAACGTATTGTACAACTTTAGCAGAAAAACAGAGAATTGTTTTTAAAGAATTGTTTGTTGCACTGGACAAAATACTTATAGCAATAAATTTTGGCAAAATAATATTCTGGCCAAATGCACCACACAATACTAAATTTTATGAAACAAAAAAATAAATAAAAAGTAAAATTTCTACTCAATAATAGTCAGCAAAAGGCATGATCCTTTATTCGTTATTGCGTTTGTGAAATGTTGGCAAGGGGAATTAGTTTTTAATACGCATTTTTTTACGAAAGTACTAGTTCGTTGTTTTAGTATAAGAAGTAATAAACTATTTGTAATTATTTGTTGAGTTTACATTACAATCAATGCAAAATTGAAGCTACAACGTTTTTTTTTCCATCTAAGTTGGCTAAAAAGATTGTGCGGACAGACCCTTCGATATCTGTGGCACAAGGTTTTGCCCGTGACAAGGAGTTTCTTCTTAGGCGCTTGAGATATTAAAACGCGTATATGCACACAACAGACCGATTTTATTTTTTAACTTATGCTTCTAACTTAATTCTAACACATATTTACATATTTCACTTTAAACATTATATATTATACTCTATCCACCGAAACGAGTTAATAGGGGAAAAATGAACTGGCATGTGATTGGTCGAACAATGACGTTAAGGCTGTGTTCACAGCGCGAGTTTTTTTAGTTTGTTCGTGCGACTCGTACTGTTCAGACGTGCTCACTGTGCTAGTGCAATCTATTATTTTATTTTTTGACTCGGCTTGTTATTTGGACTCTGGATAATTTTGTTACGTGTGACCCGGCTTTGTGATTGATTGCATTCCTAAAGACTTGGCGCTTGTATAACGGACTTTTTGAGTTTACTGTCGATTTGCCTAAGTGAGATGGCCGACAGTTTACATGGAGGTAACTCTGTGGAAAAAAGGCGACGACGAGCCTTTTCCTCGACTGAAAAAACAATGATATGGAACATGTATCAATCTATGAGGAGTTCCATGGAATCCCCTTCAAACAATGACGTCATGAAAGCTGTTGCATCATCTATGGGTGTTCATTGGATGTCCATCTATAGAATTCTGAAAGAGAAAGAAACTAAAAATGTTTTAAATTCACCCAAAAAAACAAGAAAACGTACTTTCATTGTAGACACAATCGACGACTTAACTAAATGTGCTATAAGAAGAAAAGTTCACGATTTATTTTCCCGAAATGAGATACCGACATTGGACAAAATAATGAATTCAATAAATGAAGATGGTACTTTGGGGACATTCAAAAGATCAACACTTCATAAAATCCTTAAAATGATTGGATTTAGGTACATTAAAAGATGCAGGAACAGCTTATTGATTGATCGTGACGACATATTTTTTTGGCGGAGGAATTATTTGCGGACAATGAAAATGGCAAGAGAAGAAAAGAAAAAAATATATTATTTGGATGAGACTTGGCTCAATGAAGGCCATACTACTACAAACGTATGGACTGATACAAATGTGAAAAATAAACGCGACGCATTCCTTGATGGCCTGACAACTGGATTAAAAAATCCTTCCGGTAAGTTCTTTAACATAATTCCATTGTTAAAACTGTCTTTGTCATTAATGCAATTCTTTGAAAAGGTTTGAATGTACCTGAGCGATCCTTAATTGGCGGCACTTATTGTTTGTTATGTTATCTTAAACTGTGTGAGCGTTAACTTTGTATCAGATCATTCAATACAATTTTTTATTGTTCCAGGAAAAGGAAAAAGGTTAATAATTACTCATATTGGAAGTGATGATGGATTTGTAGAAGGGGGCTTACACGTGTTCGAGTCAAAAAAGCAAGGAGATTACCATCAAGATATGAATGCCGAAGTGTTTGAGAATTGGTTCAAAAATATTCTTGAAAAGTTACATGATAATTGTATTATTGTAATGGACAACGCTTCGTACCACTCAAGAAAAGTAGAGCAAATTCCGACTGAAAAAAATAAAAAACAAGAGATAATTAATTGGTTGAAAGAAAAACAAATCCCCTTTCAGGATGATTTATTAAAACGAGAGCTACTGAATATCGTAAAAAATCATAAGGAGCAGTACGAGGCGCGTGTCGTAGACGAAATGGCGAAAGCTAAAAATAAAACTGTGGTACGACTTCCGCCGTATCACTGCGAATTAAATCCGATAGAGTTGATCTGGGCTCAAGTTAAAGGACATGTCGCATCCCGCAACAAAACATACAAGATGGCAGAATTAAAAATGTTATTAAACAACTCAATTCAAAATATTGACGCTGCAAAATGGAAAAAATGCATAAAACATGTCGAAGAGATAGTAGAACCGAAAATGAATGCCATGGACAGAAATGTGGAAACAATGACCGAAACATTCATAATAAACGTGGGAAGTGACAGCGACAGTAGTGATACGTCGGAATAATTTAATTAATTGTATATGTTAAACTATTTAAATATACATAATTTTATTTTAAAACATTGTCTTAATATTTTTCTTTCTTTCTCTAAGTTCAATACAAAATACTTAAGTGGTTTTAGTGCTTACTATTGAGCGCACAAAATCATCGCATATGAACACACCTTAACTTTTTATCAGTATAGTTGACGCCCACTCACCTTTTTGTGTCCTTATCTTTTGTAAGGGATTGTGCGACAGAGACAATGCTCTATTAACTCGTTTCGGTGGATAGAGTATAGTATCTGATGGATACTTTTTGAAGCTTCTTGATTGACTGAATGCAAATACAAATTTCGTTCTATATTTATAATAAAAATAAAAAACCCCATCAGAGGGAGAGGTTGTTCCATAGAACCTTCTAGATTTAGTACTTAACTTATTGTACTTACTGTGGTGACTGAAAATCTAGCCCACATAAAAACTTAGTGAAAGATAGCATATAGTAGTCGATATAGACATATATCGAAAGTGTAGGTATATCTACCTAGCTATAAATCGCTACTGACAGTTGGGGTCTCTATCGGCTATTGCCATCACAGTCACACGATTTGCGGCTTGACTATAAAATAACGCTGTTTTACATTTTTAGGTTTTATAGCCAAACGGTAGGAGCTATAATGACGATTTAGGTGTCCTAAGATAGAGCTTTCGGAGGCGGTTTCAACGACGCAAAGTGGTATGTTCCATCGTCTACGGTTAGGCCGTAGTGAGAGAAGAGCTGGATTTTAGCTCTCAGGGCTTTTTGCCTACACTAGATGACTACAGACTTTGTGCTATATGTCAAAAAATAGACCTAAAATTCGGACATACCTTTCCGTGTTTTTGGTGTCTGTCAGTATGTTAAATCATGAAAAAATGTGTGATACAATTTTTCAGGATTTTCCTTGTGCTCCTGTACTTCAGGGCTTAAAGTTACCTGTATGAAACCTATTTATTTTGATAGATGCCTATGAGAGGTATCTAGTGATATATTTATTTTTATCTTATGTAACCTGGTTGCTGAGTTATAAGCTATTGTGTTTCATAAGTTCACATGTGTTTTGCGCCCTAACCATACTACTTACCTTAACGGTGTAGATACCTATGTATAGGGGCGAAGGTGTGCATTCAACCTGTGATCCTTACTTTAGGCATAGCCCAAGGACTTAATGTAAAGTTTCAGACAGTCTTTCTCTTTTTTACCCATAGACCCATCCCTTTTGTATTTCTATCGCAGTCTATTATCATAGGAGTGAGGAAGAAAGAATGTACAATACTCAACACGCTAACTGTTTTCACCTGTAACTTAATAACCGTACATAAGGTCTATATAGAACTTTACATATTAGTTCTGTACATTTTTGCACAACAAATGGCATATGTTTTATATACATATATTAAACTAAATTTCCCGCTTTTTTTGGGGATAGTCGTGCGTACAAAGTCGACAACATGTCGGTACTCACACAATATTATTTTTGATATCAACAAATAGTAAATAGGGGAAATGAAACAAACCTACTCTACTTTTACCTAACTTAATACAATTTCCCACTTATTGTTATTACATGTTTTTAAATCTAAACTAGTCCCTATCAGGAAAATAGTTTTTATTGTGTAAATATATACTTAATATTAACTTGTTATATTGTGAAACATTCTGAATTATACAAATGCATTTATAGATGCAATTTCTTGTAGCGGTGATAACACGATGTAGCGTGCGGTGTTAACAAAGATAACAGTGTCATTCTGATGGCAAGCGGTCACCGTAGCCTATGGACACTTGCAACACCAGGGGTATCACTCGCGCGTTGTCGCCCTTCAAAAATCTAATAACTTCTTTCTTGAAGAACCCCATACTGTAGTTCTTAGAGAAAACCTTGGCTGGGAGCCCATTCCACAACCCAAGCGTCAACACCGCTGTCAGAAATATGCTGAATTAAAAGAAAGCAATAAAATAAATCCACAGTAATAACACATATTCTGGGATAATTTCGAAACTGACGTTTTAAAACATACAGCCCGTTCGTCCAGACAGACGCACAAGCAAAGTAATAGGATCCCATTAGCGCCTTAAAAACAATGTAATCGTACACACAAAATTTCAAAAAACAATATTAATGATAATGAATGAAGACGATCTAGATACTGGTAGATCTAGTAGATGGTAAATCCATAGATATTTAAATAACCCACGCGCTCCTAGCGGTCCAAGTAACACAAAGCTCAAACAACACAGATCAATATGGCAGCCATGACTCGGGTGCGTTTTTTTTCTTTTTTTAAAAAATATTGAATTGAATATTTACAAAGCTGAAATTAAAATACATGGTAGGTAATTGGTATTTAACACAAAAATTTGCAAAGGCAAAAGGGTAATCGGTAATGACCTGACTAAAAAGGGAGTATCGATATACAGGATAACTTTGAATTGAGACTACAAATTTTTATATACGATTCATCAGAATTACTTCATTTTTTTTGAGTGCCATATTACGATTTTAAATTACAAAAAAAAACTTAAGTTATCGCCTAAAACGATAAAAACCAACTCATTGTGTTAATGTTTACTTAAAATATCAATAATTAATAAAAATAAAATATGACTACTATCGTAACAAATAAATATAACATTTAGAGTATCAAGCAATTATATGCTCATAGATAGAACTTTTGCAAGAAGATTGGCAACGCGTATGTTAGGTAATTCCTCAATCTAATAACTTAATAAGAAAGATGCCTAGGACGGGACAAAATACAGTCTTGTTTACCAACCTACAACTTCTACACATGATTTTATGGTACTAACAAACAAGGAGTTTATGTAGAACGCAGCGAACATATCCCAACAAAAATCCGCCATAATAACGAAAAAAATTTTAAAAATTAATAAGAGTTTTATTTTTAGAAACGTGATTTAAAAATCGGCCAAGTTAGAGTTGGACTCGCGCACGAAGGGTTCCGTACCATTATCTATAAAAATGGCAAAAAAACACGTTTATTGTTTAGGAGCCCCCCTTAAATATTTATTATATTTTAATTTAATTTTTTTAAAGTGACTAGATAACTATATATCCTGTGAATATTTAAAGCGTCTACCTGTTGCCGTTATCAATATCGAGCAAAAAAATCACATTTGTTGTATGGAAGCCCCCTTAAATATTTTTAATATACTATTTTTTATTATTTGTTGTTATAGCGGCAACAGAAATACATCTTCTGTAAAAATTTCAACTGTCTATCACGGTTCATGAGATACAGCCTGGTGACAGACGTACGGACGGACGGACAGCAGAGCCTTAGTAATAGGGTTCCGCTGATTACCCTTCAGGTACGGAATCCTAAAAATGATTGCTTACATTAAACAAGATGGCCAGCTATTAGTCCTCATAAAACACACAAGGTTGTTTACCGGTTATACCCTAGCTCTCGGGAAAACTCCCACGTATACGTTTATCTGGAAGCAGCAATCACATATATAATATCCTAGTTTCTGTCAGCGGCTCCACCCGCACTAAATTAGATTGTTAACTTATTGATTTATAGTAAGAAATTTTATTTTTTTAATACTAATTAAGTTCCGCCACGTAAGTAAAGGTTAAAGTTTTTCCTCGTTACAAAAACATATGTCACGAGCGTGATTTTTACCACAAAACAAATGACAAATTTCATAAATAAAGTTGGAAAAATAAATTCTTAAAAAAGTTATTTTTCTCTAAGATACGCGTTTCGCCGGAGACATCGCTGTGGAGACCTTGGTTGGCATCCAATAATACTATTGGATATTTGATGGCATTGCTACATTTGCAATTCCACTGCCAATTGTTTGTAGTACGAACTACACAAACTAGTAAAGTGATAAAGTGCATTGAGAATCTGAAAAACTAAGTAATAAATTTACATTCTTAAACGATCGCATAATAGATAGCGCAGCAATTATATCATGTCTGTGCCAAAAGAATTTGTCTGTAATATGTAGTAGGTACTTGTATAATAAATACACAATTATAAGGCAACTGATGCGCTCCTAAAACATAAATTTTGTACACACACAGTTCTTCATAAAATGAAGGAAGACATAAATATATCGACATACAGTCTTCCTGAATGGCTTTACATTTTCTCAAGCCATTATATTCGAGAGCACTTGAATGGAACCTAAAAGGTTGCAAAACCTGGCTTAAAGTCAAATCTTTCTCTGTATTTTTGCTATGAAAACAAAATTATTTTTTAATACTTTTATTACAATTACTGACCCCACTTGCTGTCATCACGTGGACTACAATTAAATACCATAGATTTTTACAATATTATTTCCTCTTTTACTGCCTTGCTCAATTCTAGAATGAACATTAATATATATCTAGTTTTTATTTGAAAAAAGGCTTTTTCACTGGAAGTAAGCCGACAACCTAAGCAAAATGTGTTATCCAAGAGTGAAAGGACCTACAAAGTGGCTGAGAATTTGCCGTTTTTATCCGTTGTTAATCCGCAATCGGCAGGAATTCATTCTCACATTTTAGAACCGAAATACTACCATAAAGTACAACCATGAAACTGAATAAACATGTTATTTCTAAGATGATGTGAAAAATCAAAACGCAGTCTTTATTACAGATTTTTAAGATGACTTATTTGCTCATCCCTCAAAAATTAATATACGAAATAGCTGGAAAATTGCGTCGCTTATTAAAATTCTGTGAGCTTAAAGCTATCGGCAAAAAAACAGAAATTTAAGGTTCTTTCAAATTACATTCCACGTAAATGGCAATAATATTAAGTAAACTTATTTTTTTACCGCATAACTTATTTTTTTACCGCATAAGGTGTATCTTTATCTAGTATTTGAGTAGAATAAAAATTCAAAAATATCATTATTTTTTTGGAGTAAAGGCTTATTTTTGACTCATATTTTGAGATTTTAGGGTCAGAGTAAATTTTCAACTGAAATTATGGATTAACAGTGAATTTTGGAAATCTAAAAAAACGGGAAAACGTAAGTGGTTCTGCTATAGTAGTTGTATGGAATAGAAAATCAAAATTAATTTATAAAACTACTTACTCAAAAAAATATTTAAGGAACCTAAATTTAACCAAATTTAACACCATTCAGTCATAATACGAAAACTATAACAACTTAGAAATTATTTAATATTTGTAAATAGACTTCTGCTCAATAAAATACAGTTACTAATACAAATGTTTTAGATAATTTCTCACTATAATCAATTATCAAAGTGTGTGAACCGCGCACATTTACGCGTGCAAATTAGGAGTTTGTATAGCGGGCGGCCCATTCACCGATAACATTCGTAATGTAAATAACAATTTGTGTTTACCTTCACGTTATTTTAACGGCGTTTGTTGACTAGCATTATACGCATTGAATGCGCTCAATGCTGCCTATGCGCACAATCGAATATTCTGTTGACCAAAAGTGAATGCGCTGTGATGTCACTTCCGGACCGCATTCAACGCATTGGCTGCACATACTCGGGAGGTAGAGTAGTAAATGCCCTGTCAAATAGTGAACGGCCATATTGTTTGTTTACATTTGGTGAACAGAACGATTTCAATGCCTATGCGATGTCATTGCTCTCAATGCCGTCAATAGAACGCAGCTTTTGAAGGTGAAGGGAATACTATTAAACATTTTTAAATGGCATTAAAAGAAATTTGCTAAGAAACATCTATACTTTGTTGAGTTTCGTAAAATCGTGTGATACTAGCATACTAATGCCTGTTGGGACCTTAACGGATATTATGAACGCAGAGATATAGGTCTGGTAAGAAGTAAACAATAAAGTAATACTTAGAAGTTATATATATTTTTCAGCATACAATCTGTAGCTCATAATACACTTCATCCAGCGTTTCTCTAGCTTTTCGATCACCTTAAAATAATGAGATTTTGGCAACCCTAAAAAATAGGCATTGGTTTTGTCCATGATCTCTTTCTTCATTGGCGCTAAATCTGGCATTAATAGGATGGACAAGAAAGCAAATTGGATCGCAACTCATGGGATTTGACCCTGGCAATGAGGTAAATGTGTGCTCGTGTATCTCTAGATCGAAAAGGATTTTCTGGGTCAAATTTATTTATTGGCCGTTAAAAAACAAATAATGTCTTTCAAGAGTTTATTAAAAAAAAAATTCCTTGATAGATTTTATCCAGATTTATCACTCTGCCGAGACTGCAGAGATCAAAAACTTTCCTGACATAAATATTTTGCTTTATCAACTCGCATCAATGCTTATTATCATCATTATCAAAGGCAGAGGAATACAATATCTGTATAAAAATTGAAGAAACGAGTTTTATATTTACACAAAATTTCTCAGTAAGACTTACTCCCTAAAAGAAATATTTTTCGTCTTAAATTCGCCTTTATTTTAAATTTTAAAAGTTTCCGTAGGAATAACTATAACCGAGCTTAAACTAAACTAACTAATGAATTTATAATTAATATTATTGGTATAATTTAGCAGGTAATTAAGGAGTGAGAGAAAAGGAGAACGCCGATAACCTAATTCAGGGCGGGCGGCACCGCTGGCAAAATCTAGTATTGCGTACTAGATTTTGCCAGCGGTGCCGCCCGCCCTGAATTAGGTTATCGGCGTTCTAATATTATAAACCCTAAAACTGAAAACTCTGCAGTCGTTAAAATCAGGAATCGTGTCAAAGGCGTTTTTAATGAAGATTGTAGAATTAAAAAGTTTCACCAAACTTTTTTTTGAGATTATTTTAATGAGTACGTGCTCCTTAAATTCTGCGGAGCCCAAAGTATTTAACATTAAATAATTTGCATTTGTTTTTTTCCTATATAATTAAAATCCATAGCTTAGTTCGTAGTAGTACCCTCTGCCTGTGAATGATATGAATGAGTAAGTGCGACCTTGCTCCTGGTGGCACCTAATTATGGCGCGGGCGCCTGCCACGTGATGTCACTGATCCGAGCCGTTCATTGTATTTTAGTGGTTGTCTAATCCGCATAGGAGACAAAATTGCCTGCACTGAATGAATTTTATGATTTTAAGTTTTACTTTTATAATAATTGGCGCGTTTTGTACGGGAAGTGACTGGAGTGAGATATCTGTACGGTAGTACACATAACTACTGTACTATACGTATGATTACTTCATTCGATACCAAATACGATATATTAGAATTTTTTGTATTGCGTAGAGTAATATTTAAGCTATATCCGCCATGTTAGATTTAATAAGGCATCATATTGCCTATGTCACCTGGACCAAAATAATAAATCAATTGACACATAATATTTATTAAAATTGGCTCAGTAGTTAAGGCGCTTCAGTGAAACATACGTAAATATGCATACATTTATATACCGACTGCTAAATCATAACCCTTCCTTTTGGCTTTGCCTTAGTCGGGTAATAAAAGAAAAGAATTTTACTGCCCCTAACACTCGTACTTTTCATTGCTGCCCTGATAATGTCGGATCGTGTAGTTATACGAAGCTCGTCTTGCAGCTTGAAAACTGCTTCGTAATGGAAGCCATTTCTCTTTGGTGTTTGACCCAGTAATCTAATTATTTAAAATCAGAGTAACGAGTAGAAACTAAGATTTTGTGCAGTTTTAGTGGTCTTTATATAAGGTTTTAGGCATTTATTTTAAAGTATAATAAAATTTTAACTGACTGACTTTTTGGCTTTCGCAAGTATCTCAGGGGTTTCCATCAAATGTCCTAAACTTCGTCTGTTGATCCTCCCAAGGCGTTTCGCAAATACTTCTGATCCCTTAATTTCTTCTACCGCTTCTTGACTGGAGCTTGTGTTGGACATGCGGACATCAAAGTGTATTTGTTTTTTGACTCGCTTGTTTAGAGTATGCCATTCCGGTGACGTCAAGTTCATCTCCCATTTATTCCTCATGAGATTTTGACTCTCGCTAGAGACTTTGGAATCTTCGCGCTTGTTGGCAGAATCTGCGATCCTCTACATAGACAACAGTCGCGAATTCGTTGTATTTTTGATTCATTCTAGGTCACATTCTCTAGGCTTTACAATGTCCATTTTTTTGGGGCATTACTTAATCAAGGATAGGACTTTCAAAGAAGCACTTGCCTTGTCATGTCTTCTCCCTCTTTTTTGATCTCCGAGGAGGGTATATGCCACTTTCTTGTTTGGAGACCCCTTACTCCACTTACATAAGTGTAAAACTACATTTATAGATCGTGTGAGCTAAAACGCGAGAGAAACGTCTGCTTTTCAGCTTAGGCAAAAATGCCTTCGTATGACTGTCCGGTGGAGATTTGAAACGTAAAAAGAAACATATTTCAGCCATTTAAAGAACGTTCAAAAATGTCATAAAACTTTTTGTTACACTTAACTAGTCTAGCACAAAATGTTTGCACAGAACGCCTTCCGGCACGCACTAGAATTTATCTATCGAAAATTTCTCGTAATGTGCGCTCGGCCTTATAAAGACGCAACTTTTTCATCCAATAAACTTTAAGGGGTTGGGGGTTTGAGGAGGTGGAAAATAATGAAAAAAAAATGCAAATTTCCTGTGTCACATCAAATAATTGCGTTGTGAGCATTTCTACAGCTCACATAGCCACTAGGGTTTTCTGTTAACGACCTGTAATACCCAATTTTTTTTTTTCTATTTTTCTAGAATCATTAAATCTCTGTTTATTTCTCCATCTTAACAAGCAGCTCTGATAAAACAAACAAGGTTGTTTGCGTACAGCCTACCCTCGGGAAAACTCGCTCGTACGAAGCTAATCTGGTGGCAGGTGCCGTAAAAGTTTTAATAGAAAAAATACATCGTTCCTACAAATACATATATTATATTGCTACTGTTTATTTATAGGAAAAAAGGTATAATTTAATTCTACTAATAATATAAATGAAAGTGTGAGTGATAACTCATACAATTTAGTATTTAGTAACTGTAGCCAGGCAATTATTCCCATCACACAGTTTGGATGTGTCTCCCCACATCTTAGAACCTAACCTGAATGTTTAGATTGTTAAATTAGCTCGCTGTCAAGGTTACTGAAAAAAGTTAATATATTTTTGGAGGGTCGGCAAAGTGTAAGGAATGTCTCTAGTGTTGCAAGCTTACAAAGCTTCGGTGATCGCATTACATAATACATTGCGGGCTGTAAACATTTTTGCAACTTTGTTTGTATATCCTACTAATATTATATAGGTTAGGTCCTGGAATAGGACATAGGCTACTTTTTATCCCGAAAAATTTAAAATCTAACATTTATGTGATAAAAAACAATTGTGTTTGTCTTGAGTCTGGGTGTATTTATGTATATTATGTATATATTTACAAAAAAAAGTAATATATGTATTTGTATCTGTTGTCGGGTATTCATCACACAAGCTTTGCTTTCTTTGGGGCCAGACGGCGTTGTGCTTAATGTCCAAAAAAAAATATTTTTTTATATATTTAAAAGTTAAAAGTAAATAATAGGCAACATTTACTGGCAACTGATATATACAGACACTTCTATTTTCGATCGTTGCATTGTTAATGTCGGTTGGTAATAAGACGAAGCTCGTGTTACACTTTGTAAACTGCTTCGTAATGGAAGCCATTTCTCCTCGTTCTCTGACCCAGTAATCTAATTACGTGAAACCGAAATTTGAGGCCAAGATTTAGTACAGTTTTACTAGTGTTAAATTTCTGTTTGAAGGGACCAATGATAGTATTTATGAATCTCAAGTTTAGCCGTAGAAAAATCTAGTTTGTACATGATAAATATCTCTTGATTGTATTTAAGACTACGTTATACGCCTGTGACCTCGGTCGATAAAAGATCAAGTTAAAATCAGTTCAAGCGTGTTTCCATAACATTGACTTATCACGTTTATTTTAACTGTTTTTAAATGCTATTTCTTATGTTTTTATTATACAAAAAACTGCACTTTTTTAATACGAAATTATATATTTTCCAACATATTTGCTCTAAAATTGGGTCTTATTGCACCGTTTTTATCAGGGTTACTAAGCCTACGAGCTGTCTGTGTATTTGTACGACCTTTAAAGTGCTTTATTTTTTGTAATATAACAAATATATGACCGAAAAAGAATATGCGTTTTCGGGGAATAACCTAACAAATAAAAAGTTTGAAAAGTAAAAATTTGAATGGGACCTCCATATAAAAAACACGTTTTAGTTGTCTTTGCTCTATCTTCAACAGTAACGCATACAAGCTTTGAACTTGTAGGGCAGTGATTATAGTTCGAGCTCGAAAGTATAACAACAAAGAATAAAGTAAAGCAAAGTGTGATCAACGCCATCTAGGGAAACTAGTCTAGAATATTATGTGAAACAGCTATACATTTTTTTATCGGAAACATCGGGATTGGTTAACTAAATTGGATGGGTGAACACGTAGCGGCACAATTATCCAAACATAAGTAGGTGAGAGTTGTGTTTTGTAATTATTTTTGAGTAAGTCATCTTTAAGTTATGAAGTTTATAATACCAATCGCTTAAGAATTATGATATGTGTAGATATGATGCCACCGGAAATTCTTGTTGTGGCACAAAATGCTAGTAATAGCTATCTAAATTTAAAGAAAAATATATCATAGCCTACGAAAATTTCATCAATTTGAAAAACAGCTAAAAACACCAGTCATTTTATGATTATGTATTTTTAGCTTAATTTCATGAACTAGCAAATAAATACAAGCCTAGCCCTATGTGGTGTATTCCATGTTAAAAAGCACTGTTAAGACCAAAAATTGTATTGACATCAAAAGTTACTAAAAACCTGACTACGTTTCCAAAGCGACGAACAAATAGTTATCTAAACAGTTTATCAGAAAACTGAAATATTGTCAGCAAATGACATAGAATTTTTTGGCAGAAGGTAAAGTTAAACTATTTATTTATACTAAAAGTTTCTTTATTCAAAAATCATTTTATTCTTCGTCGCAAGTGTGTTTAAAAAGATCGTATATCACACGTAAGCTATGGACTTTACACACTCGGTTTCATTACGCCCTCGCCTTTCAGCTTGGGCTGAAATCCTGCCACGTGTGTGATAACCAACTAAGCTGACTTGTATCACAATGTACTATTAATGTATTTTAAAACATATTTGATTCCCTTATTAGATAATCTAGAGATTTATGCTAAATATTTTTTCCTCATTTCCAATCATTTGTTATAGATTCTGTTCGATTTTTTTTTATTATGTCTTTCTCTAGCTATTCTATTTTTTGAAGAATTGTAATATATGCACCATTTTGACATGGTATTGCAATGTCAATTTACTACTACCACTTGCGCCACTCACTGTAATTTAAATCTATGTCATTTTAATTTTATAAATGAGTTTGTTTGTCTGTCTGTTTTTTTGTTACTTTATCATCCGTCTGAGATAAAAAATATAACAGCGATTCTTAGGCATCTTAAGCAAAACGTTATGAACTAAATGTACGTAACTAAGACGTTAGACTTATCCGGACACAAGTGTTCGTAAAAATAAATTTTAAGCAACATTAAAACAATAATTTCTGTAAAAGTGCTTTTTCGAGCTAATATCGTAACTTGGGCAGTAAAATACTTTACGACCGTTTCATAGATCGACGTCTTTATGGAGCACTTGTGCTCATAATTTATGTTCATGATCACTTTTAGAGCTACCGACCTAAGTAATACTTAGTGCTTGGGAATATGAAACAGGTCCGCAACAGGGTTTTATGTAATTAAAATGGATGTTGGGAAAACAATATTTTCTAATGGCGACCTTGTACTGAAAAGCTCTATCAGGTACATCGATATTTTAGGTCTTAATTCACTTCAGTAAGAATCATTGGGTTCCGAGATGGACGCTTCTTTCGTTAGAATTCCTGCCAACCGCTACCGCTTGTATAATAAGATGTGTTCTGAGGAATTGTTCGAAATAATGCCCACGCCTACTGTTTACCTTCGCACCGCTCGCAAATGGCAAAAAATTTATTCTCACACCTTAGTTTCCAAATGGTTACGTACACTCTGATTTCAGAAAAACCTCCTCCTGTGAGCGCTTAGGCTGTGGAATGAGCTCCCTGCCAAGGTTTTCTTTAAGGACTACAGTATGGGATTCTTCTGAAAAGAAGTTATTAGATTGTTGATTAGTCGGCAACCCGCGAGACATGCCCCAGGTGTTGCAAGCGTCCATAGGCTGCGGTGACCGTTGGACCGTAAGCTTGTTTGCCACCTTACTGGTATAGAAAGATGCCTGGTATTTATGCGTAATAATTTCCTACGGATTAGATATTGGATGGCACGCTTTTAAGACCATATGCAAACCTGCACAAACTTAACCACATAATTAAACAGGTCTGTTTATTTGGCAATCTTGGATTTTGGACCAAAATGTGCCACTGTGCCGAGTTTGGACTATGATTTAATGTCTAACTCTCGTTCAAAAAGCCTTTTACACCGCAAGTAGGCTTCTTTGATTTTACACGAAGTTGTAGATCATAATATGATTTTCTACAATCTACAAACGGTTGGGCCGATTTTGGGCTCCAACTCTGTAGCTCAACTTCACCCACCACCTCATAGCACTGAACCTCCATTCAATACTTTAGCACTGAACTATTATAGACTCCTTTTGCTAACAAAACATCATCCAGAGGGTCAAAATTACCAAGTGCCATAAATTCAGCACAAACAAACCTCTGTTGCCGCCGTAGAACTTAAAAAGGGACTAAAATTGCGGTCGAAGAAAGCACAGGTAATAGAGTAAATAATTTGCCTTTCACTGCCAAGACGTAAAACCACAAATATTCCTTTTGTTTGCTGCTTACTTGCCACCACAGCGTACTACATCACAGGCCTCAACTGCTCTATTCACTTTTACTAAAACTAGGTCAGAAGCCTATTAATACGTTATGCGAATTAAAATAGAGCGGTAAACCAACAAAACGGTAAAGAATCTTAACATTTATTTGTGAATGTCTGTTTGTCACTGCGTAGCAACTAATTGAGCTGAGTTTTGGTACAAAGATTCTTTAAGGTACGTGTATAAGGTCATAGGCTTTTTATTCCAGAACAATCAAAGGTTCCCACGGGAATTACTATAAAAAAAATTTCTGTTTGTATGAAAAATGTTTAAAGGGAAGTTATTTCTATTGCCATATATCTCAAAAAATCAACGATATTAGAACAATCCTAATATAAGAAAAAAGGTAATCTTGCAGAAGGCTGTATAACCGCTAGCTTTTATGTTAGGGCTTCAGAAGCAATTTCAGGCAAAGTTCGTTCCGTAATAAAAGGATTTGTTGTGTTGACAGTCTTATGTGATATCTGATTGCTTATTTATAAAGGAATTGTCTTTTTTTAAGCTTAAAGTATGTTCATTCCACGCAGGCTACTGGTCTCAGGCAGGACCACAGTCTTTAGTAAAAAAAAAACTGACTGCAATAACATTAAAACTAGGAATAAATAAGTGCACCTAGACTATACCAAATATTATAACTAAACAATAAGCAGACAGAACTCATTTTAAGGTAACAAGAATTACAAGTCTTGCTTATTTTGGGACCAGATGGCGCTGAGTGATTTGTCCAAAATATATTTAAAAAATATATACGATATTATTTTACTTTTTCATTAATTTTTGGAAAATTATGTTTATTTAATAGTAGTTTATTGAATTATGTTATTAAGTATATCTAACTTAAATATCCATATATATATATATATATGTTTGAGTAAAGCAGGCTATCACGCCGCAATTCCACTTGAAAGCTCTATCCTTTGTTAATCGAGTAAACGTCGACGTTGCAAAGCTCTGAGCTTCAAAGTAGGCTTTGACGAAGCTTATATAATTACTGAGAGTAACCCATGACCTGCATAAGGAATGCACAGTATCCTGTTTCATGACACAGACTTTACTTATTATTAACCGGTTGGTATGTATGTATATTTTTAAGGTTTTAGTCATCATTAGGTGATAACCAGTGACTGGATACTTCGCTTTACACTATCCATTTTGTTCTGCGTGACAGTTGGTGAACCTATTGCCTAAACACTGCTGTAATGCAGTGTGTCAGGACTAAAGTGGCTTTACAGAATGTCGATTTAAGTTTTTAAAGTAAAAAGTGGTAAAATGAAGGATCGCGGTAATATACCACATTTGCCTGTTTTTGTCGAAGACAATTTCTGCTATTTTTATTTTTTAGATATTTTTTGTATTCAAAGCCTACTCCATAGTAATTAAATACCTTAATGTAATTTATTTTCTGTTATATTTATTTTAATTCTATTATGATTTTTTTCTTTTTTTAACCATTCTGTTCTAACTATATATAATTTGATTACGATTAACGTGTTAGTGTGTTAATGTGTAATTCATATTGAGCTCTTAACAATTATACAGGTAATCCGTAGCCTCGATGTGAGTCCAGAATGACTGAAGCATAAATTGTAAACCTAGTTATTAAGATTATATTGTGAATTTGTTTTGAGCTCTAATAAAAATAAATTTCAGAAAAAAAAATAATACAGAAAGTTAGAATGGGGCAGGAGGGCTGTTATAGACTTTGTTTTCGTTCAACAGATTATATTAGAGATTTTAAGTTACAATTATGGCCTCACAGGCTCATAAGTCTAATATTTCTGGTTCGAGATTTACGTGGAAGAAGATTACACTTTATTAACCTTATCAACGTTAATAAATAGTTTCACAGCAAAGATGCAGTCAAAAGATGAACCTCGAGCCAAGACTTGAACCTGCAACAATCCTTTCATTCCGTGTTAGTGCTCTACCAATTAGGCTAGCTAATAGGCACAAGTCTGGCCAATGAATATCCCAACTTAATCTTTGTGACTTATAAAGTCCTAGTACATCAATCTTACACATACATAAAATCGTCACAGAATTAAGAAATACAATAAAAATATACATACATACATAGAAATAATTATAATACTGGTATATAAGTTTTTATCACAATATTTAGTTGAATTAGGGATACGTAAATACAGTGCAACAAACCTTTTTGATTTAGTGAACGGTCGCTAGTGTAGTTCACCAACGGGCCAAAAGTTTATTACAAAGTTGTTCATTATGGCACTACGCTTACAGATAATAATTATTCCTTTATTTTTTTTTGTATTTTAAGTTAGGGCAAAGGATAAAGCTAATACAGCCGTTTTTAATTTTGTTTGTTTAAGTTGTGTTTAGATTATTTATTTTGTTTTAAAATAGGTAAGGTAGGTATTTATTATATCTACATGATTCTTGTATTGAATAATAAAGTAAATTTACACTTGTTTAAGGTGCACACAATCAACTTTACAAACGGCATTACACTCAATATCTTCAACTAAAAACTTTTCGCTACTCAAAATGTATTAATATCGAATGTTATTTATTATAGTAGCAAAACGCATATTTATCCATAATATGCCAATAATTATTAAATAACCAAGTTATTATTTATTCGATTATTTGTATGAAAGCAACGAAACTCAGTTTATTTAATATTTAATTGACATCCTTGGTCACAGCGTGATGCTAAATAAGAAACCTATTTTACATTACATATATAATAAGTTAATTAGTATTTATTTGTTTAAGAGGGGGGCGGGGAGACGAATTCTGCATACAACGTGGAATATGAACGTAGTATGTCCAATTAACTATGTAGTATGTCCAATTAAATAACTTAGATTTCTGAAGGGTCGGCAACGCGCGAGTGATGCCCCTGGTGTTGCAAGCGTCCATAGGCTACGGTGACCGCTTACCATCAGGCGGACCGTAGGCTTGTTTGCCACCTTAGTGGTATAAAAAAAAAAAAAAAAAAAAAAAAAAATGAAAAATTTGCTAATGACAACCCTAAGTTATGTATTAAGCAATATTATACAATATTTCGGGTAAATTATTAGTATTATAAAAATAAATCGAAAATTGACGACAACTAGAGGTGACTTTGTCAATTTTTTCTATCGAGAAATTTTTATTACATTATGCTTTTGCTTAAATATAATGTAGGTACAACTTACTTTTATTTATATGTTTAAAATTTAATTCTACAATAGGAAATTTAACTTTATCTTTTAACTATTTCTTTTTTAACTATCTGTTTATTTATATATTGTTTAGTCCAAATAAATGTTTTTATTACTCTTTTTTCTTTTTCCAGTATGTAACATTTATGATTTTAATACACTAACTGCATAAATATTTTACCTGTCTCTCATTAATATTTTCATTTCAAAGCAAAATTTCGATTATATTTTATGAATAACCAAATTTTTAAGTTTCGAAAGCACATCAAAGCCAATTCTATTAAATAACACTGTCCGAAAGCTAAAACGAAACATGAATTATTCATTGAAGGCTTGATAAAAGGTGAAAAGGACCGTAAATTTTATTTTCCAAAAACCAACTTTATTAAGCTTTGCGTAAAAGCTATTTCACGGGTATATTGTGCTTTTATGAAATAGGATCACATTTGTTCACATTCATCTGTAACTGAGACTGTTAATAATATAGCAATTAAAACGTGTGTCAAAATATTTGTTGAATGGGAATTATTTAACATTTTTTTTAATAAAAAAGTTTTTTTTAAAGACATTAAAAGTTTTTTTTACGGTAAGATAAAAACATTTTTTGATGCCAACCTTAATTATTTTTATTATTGTTATATAGGTTGTTATTTTTTTCTTATTTCGTGATTAAGCTTTAAGAGTAGTAAAACGAAAAATGCTACAAAAACAACATATGATTCGAAAGATTTTGAACTTAAATAACTTAAATACCAATAATAATTAATCATTCAGATTACTTTGAACATTTGTAAAGAATAGGTCAAGGTCATCTACGGAACTTACGCGTGAACGGTCGCGTTACTCGATTTAATTTAATTATTTTACTGAAGTGGTTAATAAAGCTCATAATCCAGTGTCTTTCGAAGCGATTCTGCATTGTCACGGCAGAATCATTGGGCAGTGATAAAACGTCCCTCTCTTTCTGTTCTGCGCTTACCCTTCGAGAGGAACAAAGAAGGATGATACGTTCACCGAGCAACCTGTATCAATCAAACCCCAGACCTTGCTGCCACTAGCAAAGCTGATACACCCAACATGACGATTCGTAAAAGAAAAAGATCAGAGGGCAACACTTCTGTTATGATGGAAAAGTTGGAAAAAACTTTTTCTAACCAAATCAGCAGCATGTTTGCAGAGTTCCGACTAGAGTTAAACAACAACATCACAAAAATTACCGAGAATATTAACTCCACCATTAAATCCAAATTAGCTTACTTAAATACAACCACCGCTGAAATCAAACAAGAAATTAATGAGCTACGATCTGAATACTCCAGCCTAGCCTACTCCACATCACGGATCTGAACACAAGGTACAAAGACCTGCAGCTTGAAATTTCATCCATTAAGGTCTCGATGGAAATTCAGTTCAATGAACAGTCGGATATTAAAAATGCCTAGAAAAAGTAAAACCATCGTCTATCAACACTATATCGAAGACAGTGTAAGATCTTCATTGCAAATTAGATTGATTAGAACAGCAAGCGCGTCAAAATAACTTGCAAATTTGTAACGTTCCCGAAAAACGAGGCGAAAACCTTTTTCCTGTAATGGAATGCATAAGTACTCAAATCAAATGCCAGTTGAACGGTAAGGATATCCTATCAATTCATCATGTTCCTCATGCACGCAAAGTAGAAAATAACCGCCCAAAAAACATTATTGTGAAGCTATCCTTGCGTACCCTACGTGACAACATACTCAGTGCGTTTTAACGAAAATAAAATAAAATAAAATAAAACCCGACTTATAAAGTTATTTTTTAAGCACTAAACAAAATTACGATAATGTTATGCTTTAATATTGTTGAAGTTTATTCATTTCTATCGTAGAACTTAGAGGTTACGTAGACGAAAGCATAAACTTAGATGAGTAATGGCTAAAGTTATGATTACTTTGCTAATCGAATTAATATTTCTTAAGTAAAAGAAAGAAACTAATAAAAATACAAGTACAATTCTATCGCATGAGCGAATAAGTGATTTGTTTATGAAAGCTCAGAATTCTTGGCTTTGTGTATTCATGAAGTGAACATAGGCATAAAACGATGTATTTGTAGAGTGTCACTTGTATCAATGTATACAATTTCTATCCATTTAAGTAAAACCTAATTATACGCTTGTACTTACTTTAAAATTTTTGGATATATACCAAATTTTGTGTGTAAGCTTTTACAAGGAACGGAAGGTAATATGCTCTTAGGTCCTTAAAATCAGTCAAAAATCACCGAATATGCATATGAATTTATTATTAAAATATTTATTATTTGTGTTTGTCTTCATACTGGGTGTTTTTTGTATAATATGTATGTATTTACAAAACAAAAGTATAATATATATATGTATATAGGCTTTGCTTGCTTTGTAATGTCCAAAAATATTTATTTATTTATATCACAAACTGACCTTCTACCGCTAACTTTGTTTGTGACTTTGATTTAGCAAGCCATTGTTACCCAGCAAGGTATAACTGTAGTTATAGACAGCGCCCCCTAGCCCTCGATCAGGGTAGAGCGAGATTATGTTTCAGCGCCCTTTGGTTGACGCTTTTACGTAAATTGTACTTCAGTTTTATGACAAATACATAATGATTCCCAAAAAAATCAACTATTATTGCAAATATCAAACTTACTTTATTTATATTAAATTAAGTATTTCTAATTATTATACTTCTGCTTGTTTAACATCACCAGTGCTCGTGCCTCTACATATATAATTAAATTAGTATTTAGTGTAAGTTTCAATCACTGAATAATTAAATCTGTAACTTATGTAGTTATTTTAATTACTAATGAAATGAAAACACGATATTTCATTCGTTATGTCGATCGGGTTTAAATTTACATTAAAATAAAGTTAACATTCCTTGCTTTTGCACTGAAAAAATTTACAATTAAATTATCTTTAAGATTGAGCAATATCATCTTCTAATTCGGCTTTCTGGCGCCCCTTGCCGCCTAACGCCTAAAGCGATCGCTCCTCTCGCTGTACCCCAGGGCTGGCGCTGGCTATAGATTGTGCATGTGGAATTCGGTTATGATTATTCCTGTACGAACTTTTGAATTTTTCGGGATCAAATTCATTTATATATACTATGTCCTTCTCCATCGCTTCAACTATCTCTGTGCCAAATTTCAGCTCGATTAGATGCTCCGTTACGACCTGAAGGCCTATACTATTATCTGTGCTGAAGGCCGGACCAAATAATAAACAAACTCACTTGACATTTATAATATTAAGAATGGTTTATGTTCTGCCACAGCCTAAACATTTATACAAACAGCCATCCCCTTTAATAAATTCGGCAACGTCAAGACAGTCATGGCGCTGCGACAAAATGAGGTCGGACAGCCCACGACTAGCCATATGTGACGACATAGGGTAGCCAAGTGCACACTTGTTAGCGGATTGTATGAATGAAATGGATGTTTAGGCTGTGTTTCTAAATTGAACTATGAAACTTAAACAAAACTGATCACTAGATTTGATAGGTATACAGCGAAGACCTAGTTTCTTAACGAATACTGCCTTTAATATTAAGAAAGGGCAGACAGCTAACTTAGTTTGCTAAATGTTTCGGTCATTGCAATTAGGTCAAAGGTATTTTAAGTTTTTACTTAATTTATAACAAAATGTAACCTATAAATATATATAAAACAAAGATTTCTGTGTTATATGTGATCACACCATAGAATAGAATTTCTGTAATCTGTTCTATGGACTGGGAAATAGCCCCCACAAAATTGGCAACACTAATAACTAAAAGAGACAAAGCTAATGTGCTGAACGTGTCTAGGAAATGCGCTGCTCGTTCGGTCTCTATGTATATTTATCACCCTAACAAAAATAATTAAATTGTACATATTTACACTTAATACACGAACAAAGGTAATTTTGAATAAAAATTTTAACGTTGGTTTTGAACTATTTCAATAGCTTTAACCAAATTGGTGAAAAATAATTAAAACAGAAATTTTGTCATGACACTGTATTATTTAGTTATTTTGCAATAAGACCGCCTATTCTATATATTTTTATGTTTCACAATCTTTTAATTTAGTTGATATGTAATAACGAGTATTTATTATTATTTTTATAAACCTTATGATGTAAAAAGAACACAAAAAAATCAAGAGAAATACCTAAGCTGGAATGTGATGAAACGGAATACTGGGCATATGACTGAAATAATGATAAACATAGCATAGAGAAAAATAGGGCCTTGCCAATGACCTAATTAAAAACTTACGTAGTGGCCCATTAGTTCGAGCACTAATGTCCCCTAATAGATAATGACACCAGCCAGGAGTAAAAAGTGGAATCCTTAAAGTAAAGTTTTATTTAAATACTAATTCGCAACCATAAATTTATACAGTAGTCTGTTCCTAATCTGAGCAAAATTCATATCTTTACTAACTATGAGTAAGTGGACCAAATAACTTGCCACAAATAGGACTTATCACTGCCGGTGATGTCAGTACCTTTAGAGCCAAATTTAGTCCGAGATATAACGGTTAATGTTCTTTGTACGAGTCCAGACCGTATTAATCATATGAGATTTGAGGTTAATACAACCTCAATTAAATAGTCTGGACAGCTTTACGACCTCCTGTCTGTTTAGGGTTACACGAATTGATTGATGACAGTAACTTATTAAATATGGTTATAGGTCCCTTTTAGTATTTCAATTTCCATAATAATATTTATATTTATACAGCATGAAATATAAACTTACTATTACTGTTACTGGAATTTGGTTATCACGGTGAATTTTCTGTAGGAAAGCTATTTTATGCCAATTCTTTACCGTTTCTTCAGCTATTCCTGTGCCAAATTTTAGGTCACCTTATTGCTCTGTTATGATTTGTGAAGTAAAGGAATAGTGCGAACTCTCGATCGAGCCACTATGCCACTCTAGCTATCCACTTGCCATAGGTCAGGGTTCTATTCGACAAAGCTCTTTGCAAACTCTGCAACTCCCACTCTTTAACTTGTTTTCTGTTCTTTGAATTTCGTTCGTTCTATTGAAGACTCAAATTTTTTTTTGCAGATTCTGGAATATGCTCCGTGATGACGTTAAATATTAGCAAATATCAGTGCAGGATGTTATAATTTGTAATACAAATATACCAACTAGGGCATGTAATATCGGAAGGTTTTCAATTCCGATATTGGTTTCTGATATTAGATTTTCATATCGGAATTCCGATATTAATATCGGAATTGAACATATTTTTCATAAAGTTGTATTAGTTACAAGATGTTTTAAATTAATTTCTCTTTGTAATCAACATAAAAGTAAAACAACTTCTGTGATGATTAAACCCCAAAAAAAAAACATTTAACTGAAATCAATTTTGATAAATATATTTAAAAATAGCATAACCTATGAACAAAATCTAAATTAAAAATACATTCTGAAATAACTTCACTAAAATACTTAACCAAAAATAAAAATAAAAACAAGAGAATTTAATTACTAATCCTGTACTATTTATTTATTTTTTAGAAAACCACCTTTTTTCTTCTCAAAATCATCTTAAAAAAATACAATTTGAAAATAATAGAATGTAACTACTTTTTTGCTAACATTATGTATATGTTTTTAAAAGAGAAATTTGATAGTGCATTCTCAATAAATCAAAGTCTTTTAGCATTACAGCAAAAGCAAACTTCGGACAATGCATCAAAAATATCCAGCTGACAAAAAACACGCTTACTTTTAACACTAAGGCTTGTAAAATACAATCGCTCTGTACGAATGTTATATATATACTAAAAACTACTACCTCCTTCCGTTTTTGTCGCATACAAGCTTATAAGCTATTATAATTTCGAAAAGGTAAAAATTGGCATCCAAAGGCAACGCCTTCCTATTTTCTTCAGATTTCCTCAAATTCTTGGTTAAAAGTTATATGCCACCTTGTAGTGGTTGGGTTGGGATACACTTCGCGGCACCTCGCAGCGGGCTTCATACAAACGAATTTCTCATTTGTTTTTGACATTTACTGATCAATCACTGTGAGATTTCTTAGTCACAATACCAACCCGAATACCTAGGTCTGTGGTTTTTCCAAAATCTCGTAAAACGTTCTATTGACTAGAAATCTTTTTTAAAACCATTTGTATGAAAAAATAGAATTCTGTATAACTTTTGAACTACACAATTTTAAAGAAAACTGGAACACTGCAGACCTAGATATTTATAACTAGAACATGTCTTAAAAATTTCGTGGTGTTTGATCAACAAGTGTCAAAAATAAGTGAGAAATTCGTTTGTATGAAGCCCGCTGCGAGGCGCCGCGAAGTGTATCATCTTAATCGAAAAGTAATAAAACTAGCTCAACATAGTCTTTGTTTCTGTGACAGCTCCAGTGAATACAGGGTTTGCATTATATTTGAGGTTTAGGACATGCATACGCATTATATACTTTTTTACTCGTTGGTTTGAAAAATTTGTCGCCTTTTGAAGCCAATAGAAACTTTAGAATTATAAAGGTAGGAATGGTACAACTTTTGTATTAAGCTTTGCAAGTTCATAGCGAGACATAATTTAAGATAATGTGTTTTGCTTTTCAAGTTTACTGAACACGAATTTCAAAATTGTGTCTGCTATATACTATATATAATGTAGTCAGTCGTACTCGCGACACCAGTCAAAAAATCTAGAGATTGCCTCACTTTGACTCGAATAACTGACATAGTTCGGAAGTCGTTCAAGGCGCGTCGACGTTGTACGAAGTGTAGATTTGCCTTTGACTTTGACTATATAGTGCCTAAGGGTGTTCGTGCCCCCAAATGTTAAGTGTCTGCGGCGTTGAGCCCTAATATTTTATAGTTTTACTATGATTTCGGGGACTAGGGCCCCCTTAAGATTTTTTTTAGCAACGTGCCTGTTGATGGATAGTGTATTTCAAATTCAAATTCAAATTCAATTTAATTTATTCAGTTTAGGCTACAATAATTGAGCACTTATGAATGTCACTACGCCATCAGTTCGTAAGTCTACAGGGCGGGAGACCTTGTACTGAGAAGAACCGGCAAGAAACTCAGCAATGGCATTTCTTTTCTCCCTTTCTCTTACAGCGTCCAATACAAATATTGGAAAATGTCCTCCCTATCATAAAAGGACACTTTCCATTACAAACATAAAAAAAACATGAAATATAAAGCACAAGCACAACATAAAAAAGTATCTAATATAAACAAAAGACAGTTTATGTATTCATCACTAAGGAATAATCAATGTCTTACAGTATTAATAAACAAAACAAAAAAGTAAGACTAAATACTAAGAATACAAAGAAGTTTGCAAGAGCAGACCAGCCTCCACAGGCGGCCCCGTTCACGAGTATGACACATGAATCAGCCATCGCATCGCTCAACCATGTTTTAGGGAACGAAACGACCCAACACACACGCCACCACCGCAGAGACACTTTGAGAGAACATGACACACTCAAGCAACTCCAATAAAACTTCGATTGTACTACTTACAATGTGTGTAGTAAAGGAATTTGGGTGCTGTATAACAGTTTGTACGAAAGCTATAATAGCATTCTGTAACTATTTAGCAGCTCAATAAGAAGGCAGAGACAACTTAAATAAGAATCTCACGCCGATAACCGAATTTGGATTTTTAGTGGATGGAGCCGCGGGCAAAAGTGAGTTCTCAGTAAAATAGTTTTCAAACTTCATTAACCAAAGCCCACAGACTTCGAGTTCTGTAATCTGTCCTATATGGACTGCGCAATAACTTCACAAAATTGACTACTGTTTAGAGACATTTTTTCTTTTTCTCTCAAATCAACCATATTCACTTCACAGATAGCTAGGGAATGCGCTGATCAGTTCTTCGTGTCTATGGCAAAGCCAAAGTGTCTTATGAAATATTGTAATCTGTATTTTAGTAATTAATAATTTGTTAATTTGTCTTGTAGGTTCAGGTTGATTAATGAAACTAAGTTAAGTGGAACTAGTGCTGCAATCAGTAAAATGTCAGGGATTTACAAAGACGAGTCTCGATGTTAGAAAGTGGCTTCTTGCCGTGATTAATAGTCTATCTCTCTGTTGCGATACATTTTCTATTTTTTTCTCTTATGGTTATCCTGAATTGTTTCAATTTGTTTGTTTGGTTTTAAGATAACTTGGCGATAAAGACATTAATAAGTGATACTGCCTTATGGACTTTGGGTCGGTCTTGATACTCGCACAGGTCAAACGTTTATGTAATGAACATTTGTGTTTAACTTGAGCCTGGATGTTTTCGATGTACAATATGTACTTACGAAAACCGGAAACCAGCCTTCAAGGAGTCTTAAACGAAGGAAGATAATATGTATATTTAAAATAAATTTCTTAATTTAATTTGTAAGTACTAGGACTTTATAAGTCTCTAGTGGTTTGTCACGTTCGTAAAGAGCGTATTTCCAAAATAAATATGTAAGTAGTGTGATTTTCACTGGTCAGAGTTGTGCCTTTACAGTCCAATTGACACGGACTGTAAGGATTGTTGCAAGTTCAAGTCCTAGTTCAAAGTTAGTCTTTTGGCTGCATCTTTATTATGAAAATATTTATTTACATAGATGAAAATTTGAATGAATGAATGAATTTATTGATTGATTAATGATTATATCTTTACATTCAGTTCGATGGAAATAAAAATGTCATTTTCTGAATTAGAAATATTATGTCATTAGTGCAGTGATAGGATATCTGTGATTATTTTGGAACGGCTTTTAGATTTAATCGTTTGCGCTTGACCAAAGACAACTGAGTTTCATTACACACACAATTTTTTAGAAAATATTTTTTTTTTTTTAGACAGTTGAATAGTACACAGTTGAGGATGGGCACACCTACTTTTCCATACTAACAAGCGCCATTTTAAGACTTCAAAACTAGATCCACGTAAGTTTTATTTGCCTCTCTAATTTTTTTTTCCAATTATTTCTTAGTCATAAAATATGTTTATTTTTTTGGTATGAAACCAAAAGTACGATGATTTAAATAGACTTTTGCTTTTAAAACTCTTCTTTGTTTTAAAGTCTTTCAAAAAAGCTATCTTTTTACTAAATACAAAACTTAGCGCTAATCCGACTGAAAAACCTCAGATTATTTATGTCCTTCAAAAATCCGTCAAATCTCATTAAAATAATCTTTCTGATTTAGCCAATTTCTTTTAACAATTTAGAAAGGGCACAGTCAGATCCGTCTCAGACTTGACGTTTTTAATTAGGTAGCCTATGTCCTTTCCCAATATGAGCCTTCAAATCACCATGCTATATTTCATCGGTTTCAGTTCACCGTTGAGCCGTGAAAAGGTCAGACAGGCAGGCAGATAGACAAACAGACACTGTCCCACTTTCAAATTTATAATATTAGTAGATATATATTAACATAGCCAAAATTCAAAATGTTTTCATTTCAATAGGTACTATGCGATGAGTAGGGGCGTAATGCTGTTTTTTCTTTAATATATCTCTTGGTACGGTAGCTATCTGCGTCAATGAAACTAGGCGTATTAGGGAAGTTCTTTTGTATCATATGAATATTCTTTTATAATTTGATTCGACATTTACCATGTTCTATTTTCCTGTACTATTCGAATTATATTATACAAAGCTAACTTAGCTCTTAGCTTCCTTGGTTTCTAAGGGGCATCATTCATTAAACTTCTTCTTTTTTCATTTTTTGGTGCATTATCTCTATTTATTATGTAAGCGATTCGCAGTTATGTTATACAGGAGTTTCTGGCGTTGATTCTACTGGCTACACAGAGCCATTTTATAATACCTTAGGTCTTCCTGGTAAAATACAGGAATCGGCCCTCCAAATTAACAAGACTTTCGGGGTCTATATTGAACACTTGAATGTCAACTTATGGAAAAATGGAACAAACCCGGCGTTTCGATTGTTATTATTCAAACTATCTGACACCGTCTTTGACAACTCCATTACATCACTATGAAGTATTTACTGCGTTAAGACGTTCGCTAGCGTTTCTACTTCCTTTTACCCTATCTAGTAACACATTTGAATGGTCGAGAGAAATAAACGACAATTTGCTTCACAAACTAATAAAAATACTGGTTTAGTTTAGTAGTAGTATAGTATGTAGTATAGTCTGGATAAGTATTGATAATACATGGTTTTAAACAAAAATAGGTTGAATAGAGCTTTAAAATAAAACTTGAATATCTTTGAAAGAGAAGCGTGCATACATCACTAACGCATGTACGGCCATAATTTATTCCAAATTACCCGTTCTTATTTTTAAGGTTTTTGGAATAACCCAAAAAAAGACTACTTTTATACTAACGTTAGTACAACGATTTGTAACGATAAATGTGAACGAGATCTGTACGTGTTGAAAAGATCCTGAGGGCTTTCAAGGGCGTTTTCCTTTTCAACCTATTTCCTGAAAGAAATTAGGTGCCGTTTACATTAGTTATATTCACTACTCATATGAGAAACTATTTCCTGTTCCGAAAACTTTTAGGATTTTTCGAGAATTTTCTCACACATTTTCTATATATTCTGAATTGCTTTTATAAGGCGTATTAATATTTGCGTTTTGAATAGAAGTCATGTTAAAAATGCTAGTAATAATAATAATCTTTGAATAATTGTTTCAAGAATGATTTTTAATTTTATAATATTAATAAGGCTTTGCTTGTGTGTGTTTAAATATTAACAGTGTGGTTACAATAATAATTACTACATATCAAACGTTAACAGAATGACTCACATTTTAAAACGACCAAAACAAAACTTCATTATAGTATGGTATTGACAAGGTATTCAGATGCAATGGGGAAGTGGACGGTTCCCTAGATATTAAATACAAACCCAAATAAACCTAACCATGGCGAAAAGTATATATTATGTCACTGGTTGACGTGATTTATTACCCAAGTACGAACACGTTTTTGATAGTGTTTTGTTTTAAAAGACAACGTAACAACATTCGACACTCCTAATCATATTTTGAGTTAAAAGTCGTATAATACGTTAAGGATTATATAATGTGACCGTATCCAGAGTTCAGATACCATCTTTGCTCTGCAATCAAAATGCAACAAATTATTTCTATCTGGCTATTTTTATTTTATTTTTGCCAGTTTAAATTTAGACAAAAAGGTAGGTGCTTTATTTAGTAGGTTTATGATTTACGATTACAACACGATAATAGACCACTTATATTTTTATTTTGATTATAAATCCATAATATAGAATCCATAAATCTCTTAGAAAATACTAAGATGTGGAAAAAATGTATTAACAACAGAAATCGAGAATGAATGATGTCAAAAATTAACATAGGCAAGAGTTCGATACAAGATCTTTTATTGACCGATGTACTAAACAAGTCAAAATGAGTTGATATAATATACAATGTTATACAAGGAAAGACAAAACAGCCCTGTTAAATATGTGTTACTAATCTAACAAACCTCTAGAGCAGTAGGTAATTAAGTTTGACAGACGATTGTGGAGCTTACGCATATCTTAGAAATAATTTAACAAGGCACTAGTGTCTAACGAACAGAATGTGGTGAAATGGGGCAAAAGTGTCATTTTCAACTAAGTGGATATACAAAACTGTTTCGAAAAATGTAACTTAGACGTTGTACGAAATTATTACGAATAGATTCTAGAGCTTTATGCGATTATGTCAACGCTTTTTTCATGCTGATTTTGAGTCATACAGACAGATATTTTTGTTTTAGATTTGGAGTAGTTACGGAAGCTAATGCCTTATTATATCTGACATACACTTGACTGATTGTATAAAATAACGAAATAAAGTATTGGAAATTATTAGCATTTAGCTTACCAATCGTACAAAATAGTAAATTCAGAAAATGCTCTATAAAATATTATTACGTCACAGCCTCAGTCACTCAGTGGGCAATGAATTACTTGCCTGCTGAATCGACGGGCGTCTGTTTGATTCTCGCACAAGGTAAACATTTATGTGATGAACATTTGTAATTGTCTTGAGTCTATTTTTTCCTATGTAACTCAGTTAAGCTTCAGTTAACTCAGTTGTCCCTGCAATCTGATGTATATTACTTCTTTAATTGATTTTCTTAAAAATATACCCTAAATTGGTATTGTCTCATTTTTACTAATTAATAAATTTTATTTTATAGTTTTTTTTCATTTGCAACCTGGGTTGCAAATTGAGTGTATATAAGTATTTGTATCCATATTACAAGCTTTTAATACCAGATAGCGCTATGTAATTTATCCAATTAGATAGTTTGTATAAAAAAGAAAAATGTTCAGTTATTTTTAGTAAAAATATTTTTATACGAGGACGAAAAACATTGCAAAACAGCCTGTGTTTAATATGTAGTTAGAGCCTTCAGAATTCAGCGTATTATGTGGCCTGTTGTCACGACCGGCTCTTATCTGTAATTCAAACTTTGTGGCGACATTAGTATTCCGCAGTGTACACCCGCTAAGTACAGTTGGGGAGAAAACGCAAAACAAATTGAGCCAGGAAAACCTTTTTTGCTATTTTTGGGTACACAACACTTACAGGGTTAATTAACTACGCTTCAAAATAAAAGTGTATATGTGCTTTACTTTTGCCTTATTTCAGGTTCTAATTTGACAAATTATTTAAAAATATATTTTTTAATTAAATGGTTGGTCAGAAAAGTGATATATATAAATATTTTTATTTTCGACAGTAATGCAATGAAAATCTAATAAATTTACATAAACATAGATTAATCTGTAGTATTCCAAATGTTAGTCCAACTGTTGCCTATATAAACTAAAACGTATCTTTATATTTTCTCAATGGGCTATAGAATGAAAAATGTGCTATGTAACAACTTTTAACAAATTGAAAGCTAGCATACATTTTTCCGGCCTTCCTATAGGCTACATCAGCTGATCGATTTATAATGAGAAATCCGTTTTCAATATTGTGTAGTTCTAGAATTATCTTAATTTTAATTTACATATACGACATCAATGTATAAAAGAAAAACAGCAAATTTCAATATTTTTTTTTATTATAATTGAAATTATTTAAAATTGAAAGAACCCTTGAGCGAAAAAAAAAACATATCGATTGCACTAGTGAAAGTAGCTTAGAACACCTCACAAATTTATTCTCATTTCTCTTTCCTGCTCAATCATTAGACCATGATCACTACGCCTATAACCTATCGAGACCAAACATGATACCTCTGCCGCAAGTTGCTAACTTGGATATCCTACAGATTCCATGTAATACTGGCATCAAGTTAAAGTTATGACGTACTTGCAATATCACCTACTAAATTTCTGAGTGATAAGGCCTGTAAAAATTGTTCATATCTCTTCATCTTATTTTTTTTTATTTATAAATTTCTTATATTTTAACTTAAACAGACGTCTGCTAGTACTCTTAAACTAGTATTAATTTGTGTGAGTACTACACATTCCTAACTTGGCATTCGTTTTAACAAACACAACTTATTTTAAGGTACAAATAAGTACTTCGTTCAATCGGCTTCAAATAAAATTGTTACACTCGTAAACAAAACCCCAAGAAAAACTAAAGAAACACGTGTATAATCGCTTTTTGACCGGTCTCATTCTTTTTCATAGGACAAATATACAGGTTGTTTCGATATTTATTGCGACATTTTAAATATATATTATTAACTATTTCATAAACAATATTCATAATTGAGTCTATTCCTAATATTTGAAAGAGCAGAAGTTTGATTATATGTGGTGGCTAATCTCCGGAACCGATTTGGGTAGAATCTTCACTGATACAAAGCAATATTATTCCAAATGGTTTATGTTTTTAGTGTATGTTTTGTTCTGATAAGTTAAAAGTTCCATTATGATACAGGCAGACAGGAACAAAGAACCGACGGACTGCTTATCAACTATAAAAGAGCAGACGATCTTAAGCCGGCTGAACAGATTTGCCTGTATCATAGACAAGATCCCGTTTGATCAAGTCGGTTTATAAAAAAAGAGGAATAAATCAAAATCGATTCATAATATCATCGGTTTTACAACGCCACAGACAGATACACATTTTAAATTTATAACATCCCTTTGATTTGTCGGGAGTTAAAAGTTAACGGCCCTACTTAATGTTTTAAGGTTTCCAATAAAGGTTAGGTCCTTACCGAGAGATTACTTTCCGAGTATTCCACTTAAACATTCAAGTAATTTAAAAATCTAACATTTCTTAAAACTATTTTATTACTGAACCTAGTCTTATTAACCAGCGGTTTAGTTTTACTATTTAATTTGTGTTGAACGAATGTGCTTTTGGATAAAGAAACGTGGCCTAAACAGTTCCATAAATAAACGGTGACCGCTTACCATCAGGCGGACCGTAAGCTTGTTTGCCACCTTAGTGGTATAAAAAAAAAATCCTTTCACGCAAGCGGGCTCCTATGATTGCTGATCATAACATGCAAGCAAGAGCTCTAATGAAATTCGCAAACATATATACAAGGGGTGATCAAAAAGTACAAAGAAGACTAAAACGTATTTTACATTCAATTTAATACAGCTGGCTTTAAAAATAATTTTGTTAGTATAAAGAACGCTATTTAGAAGTGATTTCAATTTTATTATTTTTGAGCCATGTCGTCGCCGTCACACGCCTCGCCCAAAGCTTCTGAATGTGCTGAAATAAAGATAATTTCGTCGCCTCCGTAATCGTGCTGGATATATATAGATGTTTGTCTTTATTTATATATATGCCAGTGACGCATCTTTTTAAAAAGTTTATGACAAAATTAAATTTGTTTGTTCGTTTGACAGCACTGTAAAGTAATTTTATACGAAATGAATTTTTTCGCGGTTGAAACTGTGTGTGAAAATTGCAAAGGGGTGACTTAATTTTTTGACTCAGGAAAAGCTAGAGGGACAGAGAATAACGTAGACTACCTACTTTTTATATCAGTTCGTTAAAGGGATCCCGTGCTAGTAACGCGCTGATGACCAAATTTGGTGCGGGCGAAGCCACGAGTGAATGCCAGTTACTTATTTTGTTCACAATCGTCACGTTGAATATAAGTAGCGTTTTGTTGACAATTATTATACGCATGGAATGCACTCAATGCTGTCTATGCGCACATTCGATCGTTCTAAAAATCGTTCGTTGACCTAAAATTATTAAGATATGACGTAAGGCATTGGCTGCACATGCTCGGGATGTAGACCGGTGGATGCGCTGTCAAAATAGTGAACGGCCATATTGTTTGATTACATTTGGTAAACAGAAAGATATCAATGCCTATGCGATGTCATAGTTTTCAATGCCGTCAATAGAACGCACCTGTCATCAAGTGAAATCTTATGTTGTACTAGTTGTTTCCGCGACTTCGTACGCGCAGAACGCTAAATTGCAAACACTAGACTAATGTATATGTACGTACTAATATATATGTATGCATTCAGCCTGTCCACCGCGGCCACAGCGGTCACGATAGGGATGAGGACAGAGAGAAGAGATGCCGAGCCATGTGTTTCCGGCACGGCATCTCTGGAAAGGGCAGGAAGGCGGGACCTTTTTCGGATGTGGTAAGCAACCGATCGCGCCGCCACCGCAGGCGTAAAGGTAAAGACGCAAGAAGGAACACCGTTGATTTTAGTTGGTAGGAGTCCTCCCAGCGCATGTGTATCCATAAGGCTTTCCAACGCAAAAACTTAGAACCATATTTTCTAACATTTACTTACGGAACTCTAGAATAGTCGACGAGTTATTACTAATAGAGTCCTAGATAATTGGTTGTGACGTTCGTGACGAGCATATTTTCAGTGCAACGATGTAGTTGGGATTTTCACTAGCAAGAGTTGTGCCTCGATAGCTCAATTGGTTGAGCACTACCAACATCCTGTATACACGTACTGTAAAGATTGTTGCAGGTGCATTGTATCTTTGCAATGAAAATATTTATTTACATTGACTACGTACATACATATAAACTAGAACGCTGAAAACATTAATTTTTTTTTGGGTAGTAGTGTAAAAGGATAGGTGTGGTCACAATTTATCTTCTATTTTAACAAAAATTTTTGAAATAAAAGACACCAATCACACTTAAAAAATTTTTTATTAAAAGTAGGAGTCTGAAATGTAAACTAAAAATTCAAACGAAGCTGCGAGGCCAATAGCTATTATAATAGTTAAATAGCTACTTCGTGATGTTTTTAGCTACATTTTAAACAAAGTTAGGGATAAAAAAATATTTATGATACAGTTCCTCAAAAAGTCATACACTACGACGATGTTTTGTGTGCGGGAAATCGACGATTACGCGTTAGTGCATTTTACTTTACCAAATAAAAACAAATACTGTCAAAAAAATTATCTTTAATGTTTATGCAACAGTATTTAAAAGTCGCTTAATACACATGCGAGACTGTTATTCCTACTCGTTCCGGCCGGAGCCAACATCAGTCATAAAAGCACATTTCCCAAACTTATAATGAAAAGTCCAACGCCCCCATCTGACGAGGATACGTTTGCGTGTTTTGAAAATACCGGATATATTCAACGGTTCGGTATCATTCAACAGGTGATACGTCAAAATACGCTGCTGACCAAGGAGCTTATTGTGATAAAGACTTAAGTACTCTGGTCTTGCGTTATCGGGGGCAAAATATATAGAAGTACTTGTATATTTTACCTTTTGAGGCCTTTTTTACTTAGTCCCAGAAGACAATATCTCCTTATATAATTTTTTGCCGTGAGACTCTTATCATCTAGTACAGACCTTCTCGCAATAACCTTCCAGCTACTAAGTTATACACATAAAACCTTTATCGGCTATAAAGGAATAAAAGGAATACTACTATACTAAACTATAGATCTTCCAGACAAGAAGATCTCAAGATGAACGTAGACAAGACTAAGGCCATGTCTAGTGTACATGTTGATTTGAGAACTGTGTCCGTCGAAAGTATCACAATAGAAGCTGTTTGATGACACATTTACCTAGGTCAGACTAGGTAGAAAAACTTAAATAAAGAAAGCAGTTAGAAGAATTCAATTAGGGCGGGCAGCTCAGAAAGTTAGCGCAGGTCTTTACGTCGCCCATTCCTCAATGTTTGAAGTCGAAAGTCCCTAATCAATTCGTCTTGCCTGTCATGACACGTGGGCACTAACAATGTGCCTGACCAACAAATTAATAATAGCTATAAAGAGGGCTCTTGGTGTTTCATTGAAGGATATGAAGAAAAAAACGAAATCCGACAAGCGACATATCTTACAGAACAAGCAAGCTAAAGTGGCAGTGGGCAGGTCACATTTGTCACCGATTCGATAGGCGTTGGGGGAGACGTGTACTTGAGTACTTGACGTCTCACCACGGATTGGTAAGCGCAGCGTAGGTCGTCCTCCAGCCAGGTGGACCGATGACATAAGGAAGGTAGCTGGAAATGGTTGGATGAGAAAGGCGGCAGACGGGAGTGGTGGTGGTCTTTGGGAAAACCTATTTCCAGCAGTTGACCGGTATAGGCTGATTGATTGATAAACAAACTTGATTGATAAATTTTGCTCTCCGTCTTTTACTATACAAGAATAGATTTAACTCGTCAGTCAGCACACTTGACTTAAACGGATCATCAGACAAGTATGTATGGTTGGTGGTGACTGACAATACGCGAAGTATCTTTCTTCAAAAGTCTTGTCTGCTGGACCAGCTTAAGGCCACCGCCCTATAGTGACTAACAGTCCTGCTATGGTCACTTTAAATAATTTACTTTTGCACAGAAACTACTGACTTTCAAGTTAAATATTGTAGACAGGAACAAATTTCAATGACAGATTGGAAAGGCATAACAAAACTCTTTGATTATAGTGCAACTAACTTTCTGTAAGTGCAAGACACCAGGTCTTAAATCATAATTACAGTCGCCATATTTAAATGGTGTGAACTTACAACGACACTAGCGACCAAACCCTCAAGATCAGAAGGCAAGAAAAGTTTGTAGCACTGTACATAATAAAATAATGCTCTCAATTAATTTTTAATATCTATTTTTGGTTGTACCAAAATAATTTTTTTTTGGATACCATCATAAATTCAGACATAATAGTAATGCCTAGGGATAAAAGCCGAAAAAACGAAATTTCGTTAGCAGATCCTGATGATTGATGATTTTTATGTAACCTGGCGCAAAATGTTCGAGTGAGTTTTTGAAAAAAAATCGCATTGATGTGAACTGAAGTTTTTTTAAATTCCCATTTTTTATCAGGACCAGAAATCCAGATTTTCTGGACTTTACTAAAAAACTAAAATCTTAAAAAATAAAATTGATTCTTGTCATTTGACCTATGAACTAGTTTTTGAGACAAACGCATTTATAAAACATCTGCTTCTATTTCTAAAAAACACTTTATTAAACGTTTAAGTATATCTAAAAAATCGTAAGGTTAAGTAAAAAATATAAATAGTCAAAAAACACTTAAAATAGTCGAAAATGTAATATTTTTCCCTTTTTCTTTATATTTTAGTGGGGTGGAATAATTATTAACTAATTAAAACGAGTACAATTGATTTTTTTATAGAATAATCTTGAATGTAGTTAATATCAAACTTTTCTCTAAGATAATAGTTTTTTTAAACACTTATATCTAAAAACGGTGATTCAGAGCAAAATGTTCAGAATAATCTTAAATATAAAATGAAATGGTTATTTTAAGTTTAAAAATGTTTGTTTGTGATCCCTATAAAAAAAGTAAATAAAAAAAAATCAGTTCCCACGAATTTTATTTTTTTGGTTTAACCGATTCACATCTAAATCAGAATCTGCTAACGCAATTATTTACTCGACTACCTAGTCTGCAATATAAAATATAACAAAAATAAATTACTCAGTCTGTGGCACCCTAGCATAACTTATGCTTATTATCAGGACAGTTTGTAAAAACAATTTTAGATCATCTACATTTTATCCTACTTATCATCAAAGAGCAAATTATCTTATCTTCCTAGCTGGCCCAACAGAATAATACGCGTTAGCATGTAGCGTTACAAGTACTTATGATTGTAGTCATTTGCATTTCTCATGGGTATATAAAAAATCGGCCAAGTGCGAGTCGGACTCGCGCACGAAGGGTTCCGTTCCATTATCTTTAAAAACGGCAAAAAAATCACGTTTTATATTTATATATTTGTTTTATTTTAATTGAATTATTTATTTTTAAACTGAATATCTAACTTAATATTCTGGGAATATTTCAGGCGTCTAGCTATTGCCGTTATCAATATCGAGCAAAAACGAGCAAGAAGAATCACGTTTGTTGTATGGGAAATAAATATTTATTTTATTCTGTTTTTTAGTATTTGTTGTTATAGCGGCAACAGAAATCCATCATCTGTGAAAATGTCAACTGTCTAACTATCACGGTTCATGACATACTGGTGACAGACGGACAGCGGAGTCTTAGTAACAGGGTCCCGTTGTTTACTTTTTGGATACGGAAAGAGCGAGATTAAAACTGCGGAAAGTTAATTGAATAGAGTTCCTACATACGACCATTTCGATGTGAAAAATACAAAAGCGACATCAAGTTTTACACATAGTTTGCAAGAATGTGAATATATAAGTTCCCCACGTCTTTTTAACAAATATTTTTTATCTTAAAAGATGATTTAGAAAAATAACTTTGTTTTATTAACGGAGTAGAAATCACAAAATACCTATAAAATGCGCAACAAATCCTGTTCCGCTATTATTAGGTGTCGTGATTAAAACAATCTTGAGGTAATTGTCTTCGCTTGTATAGTCAGCTGGCTCCTCAGAGCAGTAGGTGACTAGGGCTTTACCACTGCGGTCCACCAGCGACACGTAGTTCTGCTCACAGAGTCGACCGAAGTCAAATACGGTGAATCGCAACAACAGTCGTGTACCAGCCGGCGTCTCCAGCTCCCACTCGCACCGTGAAGTCTGCCGATACACCTCTGGGTAGCGTGGGCTAGTCACCATCCCCAACTCATTAATCAGTTTACCACCACAGCCACAGCCTTTGTCACTTATGACGTAATTAAAATCAAAAGTAATCTGTTCGTCGCCAACATGATTATGAAATAAAAGATATCTTCCTGTTGAAAATACTGCGAGGTCTGTAGAATCCTCTGTCGTTAAACGAATTATCCGTTGACTAGTTAACTTACTACCGTCATATATGTCTAAGTATGTATTCTCATCCAAACCTCCTGCAAATAACATGAAATATGCCGATATCGTGAAGTTATCAGGGGCAGTTATCAACGTGTAACAGTCTTTTTCGCTATTTTCTTCTTCGTCCTTTGAATACAAGTTTTCTGATTGTATCCTTCCTTGAGGCTCAGTGTAGTTACGACCACAGAAACCGACATACCGTACTTCTATTTCAAATCCTTTATAGTTGGATGAATCCGATTGTGGTGACGTTTGCACATTGACAGTAAAACTATCGGTTACATAAAAATCTAATGATTTCTTAACACCGCACAATTCAAATTTCTGTGGAAGACTAAATAAGCTCGCTAAGTCGTAAAAGTAAAATTGGCGAAAAAAGTTATCCCTTGCTTTGTTTAAAACAAAATCTTTACCAATGCTAATATTATGCATCACAGTTTGGCTTGTTAAAACAAGTTTGTCATTGTTGCAGTGATTTTCTGCTTCACCTGGCTGCAGGTCTAGGTTGTTAATTTTGATGTTTATATCACTATATATGTTGAAGTCAGCTTCAAAATGATAAGAACAATATATACCCCGAGGTATTGATCCTAATTCGTAGCCTGGTGATCGGATTCTTTGGACATTAGTCCCGACTTTGTACACTGTTTGACCGCAAACTGCCCGTTGTGCAGTAATACGAGCCTCGAAACCTAAGCTTGGGATTTCTCCATCAGAACGAAGCCTTAAACTTAACGTATTTGATGAAGATGTGAGTGTTGGTGGTAGTGTATGACCGCAATAGACACCAATCACCATGCTGCTTGGATTGTTTCCGTCTTGCAACTGTACATAGTCACAGTCACAATTGCTATAACCTAATGCAGTTTGGTTAACATTGTAACACGGTGCAACATGGAAAGATAAAAATTCTATTTTGATCACATAATCATAGGCTGATGTTATTATCCAATTGCAGTCTAGGAAATTTTTATAAACTGTATTATTCCTAATAAGAGGTGATTTTAAGTTATATGTTTGTTTATTAGACAAGTCAATTTTACCACCACATCCAACTGATTCGGAATAACTAAAGAATACATGACCCTTGAAACCTGAATAAGTGATACTGCTGTCCGTCAAAAAATTTAACAACATTGTATTGTTGGTGCTTCTTAAAATAGTGGTCGAATTAATGTGGCCACACATTAACGCTAATCTCTTATTAGGGCTTGGGATCAGACCATCATACACCGTTAAAGAGTCTGCGTAGCATTTGGGGGTCAATTCCAGGTCTATATTGAAAATATTAAGAATAACAATTTTGTTAACAGGAGCTTCAATTTGCCAGGAGCAATTCATAGAATTCTCATAAGTGTCTTCTATCCCGGAAGTTATGTCTTTTGGATCTGTAATTTTACCACCGCATGAGTTCATAGTATATAACAATTTGAAACCTCTTCTCTGCAAATAATTATCGGTTTTGAAAAGAAGTGTGACTTGATCAAAACTCTGAACAGATGGTGGGAGCTCACTTCCGCAATAAGTACTGAATAGGTAATCATGATTATTGTATGCTGTTAAGGTAACATTATCATAATCACAATCCTGTTCATCTCCTTCAAGGTCGAAATCGAAGAATTTTAAAAATACCCTATGATTTTGTCCGTTTATTTCATATGAACAATCTAACCCTGGGTAATACTGATTAGGATAGCCCGGACTATACAAAAACTGGTCATTCTCTGTGGCCGTATATTTACCGCCACAAATTTGAACCCAATTTGCTTTGAAGCCATCTGCGTTTCCGTCACCATCAGTTCGTAAAACGACCTTCATACGATTCATTGTAGAATTGTGTGAAGCCGGCAAATTACGGCCACACACGCGATCCATTTCCTCGTATTTGTTATCTTTCCAGTCATAAATAATAACAGCATCTTTAGAACAATTAAGTATGTCTTCAATAAAAAACCTTTCTAAAAACTGCAACGAAATCCTGTTTCCTAATTCTGCTTTTATCTCCCAAGTACATTCTAAATTAGATGCATAACTTTTCGGGTAATTTGGTGAGGCAAATATGCTATTGTACTTATCAATCTGTCCGCCGCATTGATGGCTGACTGTTCTTATCGAAAGGCTTATGTTTAAATTTGTATTGTGTTTTGAGTGATATTGCACATACATAAATCTAAAGGGTGCTGTGATTGAATTTGGTTGCATTCTATCTTTACAGTAATCACCTATTAGCCCAGATGAATCTGTAAAACTTCGAGCTATGTTTAGAAATTCTTCTGAGCATTCAGAATGAAATGAACCTTCTAATTTTAACTCTATTCTGCTCCCATAAGGAGCTAAAATGGCCCAAGCACAATCAATTGAGTCGTTGGAATCTCGTGGAATATTTATTATATTAATAAATTGTTCTCCGACATGTATTACTCCCCCACACTGCTGTAGTTTCCATTTTAAACGAAATGTTAAAAATTGACTATTACTTTGTGTAGCCGCTATTTTCATAGCTTGTGATGGAATTCTGTAGGATATTTCTGATTGTGTACATAAATTTTGTTCAAATTTAAGGTTATTATCGTTGATGTTCGATGTTATTTGTAGTTTAGGGTCAGAATATCTACAATATTTAGTACGTGTAGTTGAATTAATATTTGCGGTAACGAACAAAGTATTAAAACTGCTTTCGTTTGATAATAAACCTTGTGAGTAATTGTAATCCCAATAACAAACATATGATCTTTCAAGCAGAGGTGAGAGTAGCTCCCCGCTGTTTCCTGTCAAAGATCCTCCACATAATGCCGTATTTTCTGAACTGAATCTGGCTTTGAATCTATGTCTCATTGTCAACGGCTGCAACCATAAGTATATTGCCATCGTATTACTAGATGATTCAAAAACTCGCACGTCTGCTGTATATCCCTGATTAGGAATAACTTGTATTACAGAATGAAAACTAAGATCGTTATATATACCTATTCTATGGCTACTGTCACCTGCATCTATGAGTTCTAGGCGGACACTCCTTTTTTTATTAGGTACTGTAATAAACCACTGGCAATATCTCAATGTAGTATCCCGGGGATACCCTGGAGTTGTTAGGTAGCCTTCACTTGACGTAATTCTACCACCGCATACTGGTATTGAGGAATTATAGCTGAATAGAAAACCTTTGTAGTCAAAAATAGATGACCACTTACTTTGTTCCCCAATAAACAGTTTAATAATGACTTCGTTTGTTGACGTTTCAACGACTGATGTGGTGTCTCCATTGCTATCATCATTACAAAATCTTTGTAAAATGTTGTCAGTATTATTAACTTGGATGAACTCTGAAATTGTTATTTGTGTACCACAGTTTGTTTCAGATTTAGGTAAATTTATATCGATTGCACTGAAACGTAAATTGTGTCCGGGTAAACCTATTATATGCCATTCACACACAGTTCCTACTGGGAAAACTTGCATGTGAGGATAACCAGGGGATGATACTTCACCTGAACTAGCGACTATTGTTCCACCGCACACATCAATAGACACATTAGCTTTAAACCCATCCCTCGGCTCTGACAATTGAGTGACATATTTAATATACAAGACGTTACCGCTGGTTTTTATAGTTCCCGGTTTTTCTTTACAAAATTTTCCTTTCGATGGTGACATGTGTGACAAACCATCATGCACTTCTACGAATTCATCAGCACACTCTTCTTCATTTTGTAAATCAAATCTTTCTAGAAAATCAATTCTTAATATTTCCCCTGGTGGTCCAGTAAAGATCCATACACATTCTGAGTATGGCTGTGGTACAGCTGGATAATTTGGAGAGTTTATAACTTCCCATTTATGGTTAAAATCTAATTGGGATGTAAGTCCACACTCAAAGTTTTTCTCATCGTAGCGTAATCTGAAATTCTGAAATGTTAATGGCATTAAAAACTTACGGTATGAGTAGCTGACATACAAGGAATTACTCGAAGTTTCAATATTATCTCTTTTTTCATGGGGCTTTCCGCAAAATCTCCCATTTCCCAACATCGGCGCTTCTGAAGAGTCTCCATTATGAAGTGTAACGAAGTTTGAGCAGTCACTGTTTTGATTTGTAATGTTAAAGTGTTCAAAATTCAAAATTATCGTGCGCCCGGCCCTTACTTTAACCTTCCAGTTACATATTAATTTATTTCTTACATTCGTTAAGTCCATCCACGTTGGAGATATGATGCCAGTGAGATCTGTAATAAATCCACCACACTCTGACTTTACTGTACCGATAAAGCCTTTTCTTACAAATGATGAATCTGTTTTCATTATAACTTTCATAAAATAAGTAGCATTATACAGTTTATTTTTGACCTCAGATAAACATATCCGTTCTTCTATTGATTTCCATTGTAAACCTGTATCAGATGAATGTATTGCTATAAAATCAGCATAACATCCCTCTGTCTCTTCTAGTTTTACGTCTTGAAAAGAAATACTTAAATGACGACCAAGCGTGGATTTGAATATCCATTCACAATAAAGATTGTCACCATAGAACTCTGGGTAATTTGGGGAATTAATAAAAAATGTCTGACCTGGACTTATAAGTTCAGTTTTATTATTACCACAATTTATTTTAACGACATTGTTAGGCTCCTCAAAAATATAATTTTCTTTTGTCCAAATCAGATGAAACAGGGAACCAGGATTTGATTCATCTAATCTAAGCTTGATAAACGCCACACTAGATGTAGTTTTTATTATTTTAGTATAATCAGTCCATATCCCACAAATATCTTCAAGCAATGGAGCTGTCTCATCATATCCGTCAAAAATACTTAAGCTGCTTATACATATTGGTCCGTGAACGTGTATTTCTGATTTAACAATTGAAATGGAAATAGGTTCGGAGCCACTTGTAATGATACGCCAAGTATATTCACCTGGGCCATCATATGGAGATGGGTACAGAGGTGAAGTGATATCTCCACTAGATTGTCCAGTAATATCATTCCCGTGAAGAAAACCATAGTGAAGAACAAACCCAAGCCCGCCGTCTTTACTGTCACTATGAAACTTAATATATAGTTTTGTGCCTCTTGTACTGTTAGTTGGAATATCATTACCGCAGTAAACGCCCAAAAGATTACCTGCACCATTATTTTCCCGGATTTCTAAATAATCCTCATTACAATTTTCAGAATAATCTAAGTCAAACTGTTCAAAAGTCACGTACACTCTGTTACCGGGTGATGTTAATAAGATCCACTCACAGTCTGCATTTACAGGGTAAGACAGAGGATAATTGGGTGAAGCTATTGTTCCTTCTTCTGACATTAGTGTCCCTCCACAAGAAGCGTCTATAGATGTATAATGTGCTGAAAACTTGCCGTTGATTGTATCAGCGTATGTACCAAGTTGTAAAGTAAGGGCACTTCCGTGACTAACGATCATTGGAGGAGCTTTTCGACCACAATATTCGTCAATTAACGGTGCGTTTTCACTGTCGCCGTCATAAACCCTTATGAAAGAAGATGGGCAATGTCTGTTAGTCACAATACTACTATTTTTTGGCACTGACATGTGAGTTAAAGTCAAAGATATTTTTTGGTCCAGTCTTGGAGCAACAATTGTCCACGTACAGTTTTTGGTTAAATGGCTTATAAATTTATCATTAGAGATAATCCCATCCACAATCGATTTTATGATTGCACCACAAGCCACTGTAAAGTTGGCTTTAAATCCTTTAGCTGTTCCGTAGCCATCTGTTGTAAACTGTATAGTCAATATATTTTTTTTTGATAAAATTTGTAAGTTTTTCGACCGTGGACATATAATGTGTGAGTAGTTTGAGGTTAGAATATTGAGACCTTCAAATATTTTAACGACGTCACCACATGATTCATCTTCATACTTGTCATATAAATCAATGTCTGTAAAGTTAAATTCAATACGATGATTTTTAGGTACTACAATCCACCATATGCAGTCTAAATTATCTTCATAATTTTTAGGATAGTTCTTTGAATATATTGCGCCCGAGAGTGACTCTATTCTTCCACCACAACCACTTTTGTGTGAGCTAAATTGTGACTGAAAATACACGTCTCTGAGAGTTGACTGCTTAATAAGTCTCACTAGCATTATGTTAGAAGTGGACTGCACTGTCGCTGTGCCTTGGTGACAAAGTTTTGTGATCAAAGGTGAACTAGTACTTTGTCCATTGTAGACTTCAATAGCATCGGTTGTGCAGTTTTTAGATTCTGACATATAAATGTTCATAAACATGATAGTGATACTAGTTCCCTCTGGTGTTTCGATGAGCCACTCACAATCTACTTGTTTGTCAGAATCTAATCTCCTGGGCAAAGAAACCGTACCAAATGGTTTTCTAACATGTCCGCCACATCCATAACGGACCCATTCTAAGCGAAAACCTGTACGAAGCGTCATTGAGCTTGTGACAAACTTTATTTGTATAGAATCACTATTAGTAATAGGGGAAGGTAAAACATTTCCACACAGTTTGTCAGACAATTGTTTGTCCTTTTGTTTAATTTGTAAATAATCCAAGCTACAAGTGGGAATCCACGAATTCGTTATTGATGATTGCCACGGAGAGTTGGAGAATCTATTATCTAATCTAACTAATGAGAGCCTTGGTGATGTATAAAAACGAGATGACTGAAAAATATCAAAATGTGTGAAAGTTATGTTAAGTTTATTTCCCTTTGGTACACTTATATTCCATAAACAATTTAAATTAGTACTATAAGAATTTGGATAATCCGGACTTTCAATAATACCATACTTAGCTGTTAAATTATTTTGGCACAATGTATTGTAATTTAGCAAAAATCCTTTACCATTTATATAAAAATCAGAACTGAATTTTATGAAAGCGTAATTTGTTGACGTTTCAATACTTTTCACTTTAGGAGACATAAAGCAATATCTTCCAAGGCTGGCTGCGCTATCATCTCTGCCATCAAATATTTCTACATAATCATCTTCACATTCTTCAGTTTCTTCCAAGTCCAAATCCATGAATTCTATCTTAATTCTAGATCCTAAACTGGTAACAATTCTATAAAGGCATTGAGCATTTTCGTTGTAATTTTCCGGATAGTTTGGTGATGAAAGTGTACCACTTGAGCTAGTCAATGTTCCACCACATCCTGTTACGCTGCCATCCCATTCAATTTTAAATCCATTGCCAGTGATATAGAAGTCGGAATGAAAATGGAGATATAGGACATTCCCCATTGATATGATTCGTTTTGATTGGAAAGTGCCACAATATCTTCCGATTAATGATGCTGCTTCAGATGCTCCATTTCTGATGTCTAAATAATCACCCAAATTGCAGCGATTACCAATGGGACGCTCTAAATCAAATTGTGTAATATTTAGGGTCACTTTTTGGCCAATTGGTACTTTGATAGTCCAAGAACAGTCGCGGTCATTTTCGTATCGTCCCGGCCATCCAGGTGAATAAATAAAACCATGAGATCTGAGAAATATTCCACCACAATGTGTTTTTTCATCTAAAAAGGAATATGATACAGAGAAACCAACTGATCTGATACTTTCGTCTGATACAAACTTGAGCATTAAACGATTTGTAAAAGTGGTCAGGGCCGGTGGTACTACATCTCCACAAAAAATACCTAGCGTATAGTTGACATTATTTTCGTCAAATTCGGTTACCTGCAAGTAATCATAGTTACACTTTGTGGACTCTTCAATATCAAAACTGTTCCATGTCAATTTGATGTGTGTACTTGGTGGTGCAATTAGAAGCCAAATGCATGATTGTCCATTTTTATAATTACTATCCTCACCACTAGGGTAGCTTATAAGACCTGAGTTATTTCTATAAATTCCGCCACATTCGGTATTTATGGTCGTATAATTAGCATAAAAACCAGTACCAGAAACACTCATGTCCGTGTTAAATTTAATGTACAAATAATTGTGTGTCGACGTTAGCACTGGTGGTATATGTTGCGAACTGCCACAATATCTTCCCAATAGGGTAGAATTTACATCTGGGCCATCTCTAATTTCAACATAATCATACCGACAGTTAAAACGTGTATTGTCTTCTATATCAAAGTCTTGAAAAGTTAGTTGGACTACTTTTCCGGGTGTTGAAGCGATAACATATTCACAAATTCTGTTATCAGGATAACTGAACGGATATCCGGGAGATATTATGACACCACTATCTCCTACTAATTCTTGTTGACAAACTGTGCTATAAAGTATTTGAAATCCATCTGATGCTAAAGAACTGTCAGTTTTAAACTTGATAAAAAGATAATTGGAAGATGATGTGTATGTTTTTGGAAATGTTGTTCCACAAAATTTACCTACTAATCTAGCGTCAGTGGATGGTCCATCATAGATTTTTAGATAATCAGATTTGCACCTGAAAGATCGTTCTAATTTGAAAGACTTTAACTCTATTTTTATTTTTGTGTCACGACTAGATTTAATTTGATACTCACATAGTAAATTGGGTAAATATTTACCATCGTATTGTGGTGAATCAATTTCACCTCTATCCGTGGTAAAATATCCTCCACATCCCGGTATACCATCAGTTGGAGCAAATGCTATTTGAAACCCTTTGCCAGAACCGGAAGCGTCAGAATGAAAATGAATTAGTAATTCAGAAGAGGCTGATTGTAGAGGTGCGGGCTGGGTAGAGTTACAGTACTTATTAAGGAGTGGGTCTGTGGTGTATTCTCCGTCATATACAGCTAAATAATCGTAACTGCAATTCATGTGTACTTCGATATCAAGCTCAAAAAAGTGGACTTGTATTCTTTTACCCATAGTCGTGTATACGTGCCAGTAGCAATCCCTGTTAGGTGGGTATTTTCCCGGTGATCCAGGAGAACTGATATGTCCATGAGAACTAGCATTGATCTCACCACCACAAATGGGATCCACGCTGGTCCAGTGCAACGCAAAGCCGTCTTTTGCTACGGTTTGATCGGATCGAAACCAAAAATATAACTTGTTATGACTTGATATAATGTTACCACCTTTGGGATAGCTACTGCCACAGTATCTGCCTATAAGTTGACTTGCAGAATTTCCTCCATCATGAATTTGTAAGAAATCATAACGACAATCGGGACTAAGTTCGATATTAAATTTAGTGAAAGTTACATTAATAACTTTATCTAAGTCTATGTGAATCATCCAAGCACACTTAGCATTATGATTATAAGTTGTGTTGCTCAATGGATAGATAATACTACCTTCTCGAGTGTCTAATACTCCGCCACAGGCTCTTGACATAATTTGACACAAATCGCCTGTGTACCGGGCCGTGCATTCACACCTGAAGCCACTGACAGAGGTGTCTTCTAGTCTACAAGTTCCACCATTGTGACATGGATTACTAGTGCAGGAGTTAATTGAGATGTCACAGTGTGCGCCTCCATATCCTCTGGAACAAATGCAGGTGTAGCCGTTGCGAAGTTGATGACATTGTCCATGAAGACCACATGGGTTGCTCTCGCAGTATTCAGTAGCATTATTATTATATCTAGAAATAAAGCAACCTTCGAAACCAACACCATCGCCTGCCATACCATCAGGGCAAATGCATTGCGGTATCTGTCCGCCTAGTGCCTGATTTTCAATACAGCGTGCGGATGGATGACAGCCTCCATGATTGATATTGCAGGAACCTCTCCAAGAACATGATACACCGTCACCTTGATAGCCAGGAGGACAAGAACCACATATTCGAGTTCCAATAGTATTATGGCAGGTTACCATGGGGTGAATGCTGCAGCCTCCATTAGGGATTGATAGACACTCATCAATGTCAGAACATATATAGCCATCTCCTTCGTAGCCAAGTGGACACTGTCCGCATCGAAAAGAGCCGGGAAGATTGATACAGTTTACTCTAGGATTAATTGAGCAACGTGGACCTTGGAAGTTGTCGCACTCATTTATGTCTGTCATGCAAGATGTTCCCGTTCCATTTGTAGTCCAGCCTTGATCACAAATACACGTTATGCCATCGCCAGTAATAGTCGGTATGCAGTGACCGTGTCCACACATTTCGAAATCACCACCAGAGCAATCTTTAAGTCTTCTAGTGCAATGTAGCCCAAACCAATTCGATTTGCAAAGACACTGATAGGAACCAGGTAGATTGAGACAAATTGCTCCATTTTGGCATCCCAAGTCGGTCCCTGCAAAGTTGCTACACTCGTTGACATCCACGTTACAGTCGGCTCCCTCCCAGTTCGCAGGACACAAACAGTGATAGCTGGTTGCTAAGTTTAGGCAAGTGCCTCCATTACGACAAGGACGTAACTGACAGGCATCCCTGAATCTCTCGTTTATTTGGATATGTAGATTAGATATTCGCGTTGTAAGTCTATTAATTCGTCTCCAGATCAATGACATATTGTTTGTCAAATCGTTGGGCAGTATGACATTTTGATTCTCCAGTTTTCTTATTCTTTGAAGTATCCCATTTGGTTCATTCAAATACCTTTCCAGATCATTTGAAGGATATATATATTGTTTATTAGTAACGGTGCTGTTGAAGTTGAGTAAATTATGATAACCAACAAAAATTCCTGACTTGGGTCCGTTGGAACGAAGAAAAAGATTTTTGTTGAATGCTGGCTCTAGTATAAGATCACCATCACTAGTTTTGATTTTCGGTCGGTCTTGGTAAATTTCACAGTTTAAAACCACAATCCAAACGTTAACACATAAATAGATCAAATATAATTTAGACATTGTGCGCATGTACAATGCGCATTCAACAACAACTATGCCGAAATTTACAACGACATGGACCAGCATGTAAAGGGGGCGTATTCATATTGACTACACAACGGCCATGTGTTGTTTCGTAATCAAATGAGTAACTGTAAAATATTGTAACACGACACCTCGTTTTAACATTCCGAGGAATTTAGTGTGTTACATTTTGTTAAACTCTGTTGGTATTTTAGATAAGAATTATCATTCAACATGTTAGTTTAGTTCAGGGACTGAATACCGGTAAAAATATGGATACAATTATTTTATCTTTGACGTCATACCTGTATAACAACTGGATCAAAATCAAGTCTAGTCCACTTACGAAGTTCATACCATCCGGAGCGTAAGATGTCAATGAGCTCGTCTCTAAGAATTAGGGCATCCTGTATGGAAGCGGCACCAGTGTGGATCTCGTCTGCATAAATTTAGTTGAGATAAATGAGAGTCCACCAGGCTGGAAGTGGTGCGATGATCCTAAAAGAATGCTGCCTTAATGGTCAGATTCTATTAATAAAGGCAACTTTGGCTGGAAGGAAAAATATGTCATCAGAAAGCGGCAGGCCAGATATTAATTGGGTCAACGAATTGGGCAACTTACAACTTAAAAACAACGTCATTAACCGAATAAGAAGGTGATTTACTAGTGAGACAGGTAAATTCCAAATAAGATTTCTCTAGTACGTGAAAATTTTTAGTTTTACCTATAATTGTAAATTACCTATAATGTAAGTAAGAATTAAGAGAATAAACTTTCAACCTCCACCGCGTCACCAAGTCAAGAGAGGCTTTTCTTTATGAGATCTTAGCAGCATTAGTGTAATGTATTGGTAAAGGTTGCTCACCACTGGTTCAAATAATTATCTTCACCTCGCCCTTGTCAGTTTTTTCGTACCGGTACCTAATGAACAATTCTATTACAATACAACACTCACATTCGAATAAAGTATTTACTCATTTATTTACCGATTTTAGTTCCTATATGTTTATGTTGGCTCTTATATATGTTACTTGCTTATGCTCGCGGTTCCAACCGCCCTAAATGCCAAATTTCATCTTAATCGGTACAGTGTTTTATGCGTCAAGAGATTACTGCCAGATGTCTATGTGTGTTTACACAGACAAAGTTACTTTTGCATTATTAATATTTATATGAGTTTTTTTCTAAACGACTACTTATGCTTGCCCAAACCTATTGCTTGTATATTGAGCTTCAATAAAAGTATTATCTTATTCAGCACATTCGCTGGTTTTAACTTTTTTTATCAGACTGTACAGAGATTACGGTCTAAAACTGTTAATTTTCAGCAAAGCTTATTTTTGAGGGACCATGATATTATTATGTAGACGGAAACTTGGGTATCTGTTGGTATTAGTGACAGTGAACTATTTGGCAATCGAAATTCTGGTATGACGGTGTAACTACGACTGTATTGCTACCGAAAAAATTCTGGTGCTGGAATGCTTATGAGCACTACGCGTAAAAAAACCTCAGTAATTCCAGTGCCCCTATTTCATTCTAATGCCGAAGACACTGGTTGACACTTAATTTTAAACACGGAGGTTTTAACATGCATGTCAAGTTACACCTATGTGTCTTCGTGTACCCTATGACCTGTAATTTGATTTAAAAACCCAGCAGTGTGGCGTCTGAGGCTGGTGAGTATACAAAATAATAACGCCGGTAAAGGGGTAAAATAAAATTTTGGAAAAAAAAAATTAGGTACGCCCTAGACGGGGAATCCTATTTTCACGACTATTCCATGATATTTGAAAAAAATGCGGGTGTAAGAAAATTAGTTTTCGATTTAAGGATCCATTTGCGACACATTAATTTTTAAAGTGATAATTTTTGTTAGAGTCAAGTGTACCTCACAACTTTTGCCAGCTAAATGTTGTTTTTGGAAATTTGAAAAATGGCAGGAGTAAGTTAAATGGAAAACTATCATAGCTTATTTGGTTTCTCAAGTTAACGAGGCATAGTCGACAAACCTCTTAAATGTACGTATGATGTATAGGAAGCTACGGAGCCTTACACCTCGCATGGCCCTACACGCATTTGACCGATTTTTAGGGTTCCGTACCCAAAGGGTAATTAGTGAAACCCTTTTACTAAGACTCCGCTGTCCATTCGTCTATCCGCCGTCCGTCTGTCCGTCTGTCACCAGGCTGTATCTCATGAACCGTGATAGTTATACAGTTATATATTTCTGTTGCCGCTATAACAACCAATACTAAAAACAGAATCAAATAAATATTTAAGGGAGGGGAAGGAATTTTGACAACGGCAACAGGTAGACGCTTAAAATATCCACAGAATATTTAGTTATATCGTCACTTTTAAAATAAATAATTAAATAAAAATAAACAAATATTTAAGGGGGGCTCCCATACAACATACGTGATATATTTGCCGCTTTTATAGATAATGGTACGGAACTAGCTTATATACAAACAAATGGTTATTTCAATTAACATCAACAACATCAATTTAAAAGCATAAAAATAACCTACAACTACAACTTTCTATTGTTTTTGTCATATGAAAAAAAACTAAAAAATATTCGCTTGAAGGTAACTTAAACTAATTTCAAAAGCAAGACTTTCAACACCAGAGACCACAATTTTCACGTTGCTTTCCAAAATCCTGCGATTTTATAATTTGTACAGCACATTTGTATTCTAAGAGACCCCCTCCTGTCATATGCAATGTAACTTAGAAAAAATATTTAATCTGTGTGGAACTTTTTTGTAGGTCGTCGCATCCATTGCTTAGTAAAATAAGATAAAACTCCAGAAAAATAAACGACCAGAATTTTAAACGCAAAATGTTTAAAGGATTTAGCTAAAAAAACCAGCCAAGTGCATGTTTTACAAGCATTGATTAAAAGATACGTAATTTGCTCCTGAGTAAATTTCAATTATTAAAAACTGAAAACTGAGAATATTCCTAAGGCTTTTAGACAACTGTGTTTAAAAAGAATTTTCGGTAAAAGTTATACTTTTGTGATTTTGTTTTAGACTTCTGGAATACGTCATGGTTGGGTATTGAGAGGAAGTGGTGCGGAGAATTAACGGTGTTAAGCTATTTAAACAAATGGATTTTATGGAACGGTTGTCGAAAATTGTTATTCATAAAGAATTTACCAATGTATGACTGAGAAAGCAAGATGAGGAAATAAAGTAAGTAAGTACATCACAAGAAAGGGACACACTTGTCCCTTTCTTTGTATTTCCCATTTTCAAAATCATCTGAAAATATTTTATGTCTCTATTTTAGTCGAGATCTCGACTTACGTCAAAGCTATTTTTTACAATAACTTTAAACATGACAACAGAATAATTGTATTAATTATACCACCTGCTAGAGCCATCGCAATGTGACATCTATGCCAATAGCAAAACCTATAAAATTGAGTAAAACAAAATTGCGCATGAAATTTTAATATCCTTTCATAATATTGAAAGTTTAACCATCTTTATCGAATGAGTTTGAGGATACACAGGCGAAACGATAACTTGGATGAATAATGGCTAAAGTTATGATTGCTTAGCTTATCTTATCAGTATCTAAGTAATACAAGTGCAATACAGTTTTTGTGTTCCCACATGTTTTTTTTCCTTTTCTTCCCGGCAATGATCACAATAACTCACCAAAGTTTTATTGCAATTGGGTGAATATAATGAAAGCATAGGTGACAATCAAACATACATTCTTTTCACACACATACTATTAAGTATTAGCTCTTATCCGGACAAGAAATAATTTGTTAAAATTGTTAGGTAAAGTACATTCAGGCCATTTATGTTATTACTACTTTTAATTTTCCATTTATCTTGTCCCTGTATATGTACTAGCAAGTTTGTACTCTAAAAGGTTGTATTAGTATGCAAGTCATATTAGAGATCACTCATACACACAATACAGATTTAATCTACTGTATGTAGGTTCGGCAGCTAAGTAAATGTATGTAAAAAATGTACTTTTTAGTCAATATGTAATATATAAACAACTTTCTTAGCTTGAACATTGAAATTTAAATTGGCTTTGCATCAATTACTTATCTAACTATATTTATATGTTACCGTTCGAATATGCAATGTATTAACTAGGTAATCTGCAAATTACTGGGTACGATCTGTTAAAGTGTGAAAAATATCTGCACTTTACCTAGTTAATCTGCATACTATCGGATGCTGCTTCGTTAAATCGCGGAAGACAGTGAACGAAACACTTATGTTTCATTTTATTAACCCTCTCATCCTTGTACTCGCGCCTGTTAAGCCTGGCCGGCTATCTATCTAACGTCGGATGCCTGTGTGTAGTCAAGTTGGAGTATTGATTTTTTCTGTCGACTGTCACCGCGTAAAGAGAGTATTGTATGTTAATTTTACCTTATCAGCCTTATACGTCTTCACTGATGGGGTACGGCCTACCCTCAACGAGAATGATTTGGGCCAACGTCCACACACAGGCCCAGTGCGGGTTGTGGCCTTGACATACGTCTTTTTTCTGACGTTTGCTGGTTCCCTCACGATATTTTACTTCACCAAAAACCCAGAGGTGTGAACAATCAATCTACTTACTTGAGAAATCATGAAAAAGATTCATTGGTCTACCCCGGACTTGAACCTCGGCCACTCAGGATACCAGTTGAAATCGAAACCCTTAGGCCGCCAATCCGATAGCTGATAATCAAACTAACAAATGGAGCAAAGAGGTGAGATTCATTTAATTTATATATTAATTTATAAAATTATTTTTTGTGTAATTCAAAATGTCACCAATCTTTAAATTGCACTCCTAAGTTACTATGTTTTTTTCTAACATTTGTTCGTTTTATTATAGTAGAGTTTTTTTTTAGCTACCTTTAAGCGGGCACGCGGTCATTTGTAACGGCAGCGGTCGCGCGTAACCTTAATGACCGTCAAGGTTTTTAAGAATTAAAAAGACAAATGTACTTAAGCACATTACCTTTAAATAGAATAAAAAAAATATTTGGCAGAAAACCGACAATAATTTATATAAAAGCACTTTTACGAAGTGCGTCGCGCGAATCTTCAATGACTTCAAGCGCGCGTTTACTTTGCAAAACCCACGCAGCATGCACAACGAAAGATATAATTTAGTGTACTGTGAAGTGAGTCGAACTACAGAATTTAAATACCTGGACCACTGGGTAACCGATGCCCTGTCTGATACCGCAGACATAGAACGAGAGAGAACGCACTTCTGTAAGGTGTAATATGATTGCCCGCAGGTTTGCACGGTGCACAAATTAGGTTAAAATAACATTCTTGAAGGCCTTTTGCCAAAAATTTTACACGTGTAGCCTGTGGGTTAACTACACAAAAAGAACGCTCAATAGTTTGAAAGTGCAATAATAATGCATTTAGGATGCTGATGGTGTTGCCGAGATATTGTAGCGCGTCTGCTATGTTTACAGAGGCTCGGACGGATGGTTTTCACGCTATTTTATATAAGAAAACCGCCTCTGTAATGCGACGCAACCGTGGCAGCCACAACAGAATCCTGAAAGCACTAAAAGGCTAGACTGTCCGCTGCAGAAGCACTGGGTGCATATGCATACGCAATTGTAACCGGTCTAACCGGAGTTAATTAGATATTATAATAATTAAAAATATTTAAAAGAGAAAGAAGAGTATGCTACTAACCTTAATCAATAAGTTTATATTTGTTATTTGATATTTTAGTCCGAAATAAATGATTTGATTTTATTTGGTATAATACGTTAATAAATTATAAAAAAGGATATAATTGAAAGGATATAATTAAATGAAGCCTGTCTTCTCGATTATTTACATTTACATTTAATATATCAGTCAAAGTGTTTTTAATGATGTTGACTAAACTATGAACAAGGTTTGTATGTTTCCAGAGTTGACAACATCTGACAAGATATATAAATTAAGGTATGAAAAGACCGAAAGGAATACTTGATTTTTGTCAAGCGATCTGACACCTGCAAAAAAATTGTTTTTCCTCATAAAATGGCGAGAAAGATTCGTCAAATACAGGTGAGCCTAACAAACAAAGATTACTTTTGTCAACTATTTTACCAAATCTTTTTTCGGGTACAATGTGGGAAAAAAAGTTCGTATATTGAAAAATTTTAATCGAGAACAATAGTTTGAAATTCAGATATCAAAAAGGCAAGATCGTCATATAAAGAATTTGAGTCATCACCCAGTGTCCCATCATCTAAATACCAAACATTTAGCTTTGATTTCAAACCTTGTACGATGGGATGAATGGCCAAACTGAATATGACAGGGCCAAGAGGTCCCTTGTAGGTCTATTGTAGGTAAATTTTGAAGAAGAATCATAAAATTGTCAAAGATAACCATATAAATTTGGAGTCTTGTGACGATAGGTCATACCAACTGCAATTGGCCTTATACCCCACCGTCTTTATTCTTTAGTGCGCACAAATTTTCACTGTATAGAATATCTGTAAAAGCACTATTTACTCGGCCCGACACCATTAATTAATTGGGGTCGTCAAATGTCTCAGAAGTGTCTCCCCAGTCTCTCCGCTTGCGCCACATATATATTATCCTTTAAATATTGTGGTGTTAAAGCATCTAAACCTCTAGCAGACTCACTCTCAAAAGACCCAATGGCTGCTGAAACTTCCAACGCTCTCACCTCAATAGTGTCATCTCTATCTACGAGTGCCTCAGGTAGTGATAAATCTATTGCTGATGGCTGGTGTTTTCCCTCCAAAATAGAAAAAGTTTCAGGATTTGACGGTGCTTTTTTGTCAATTTTGTATACGTCTTGCAATGCAATGTGGCAGACTCAGTAGATTGTCTCAATTTGGAAATTTGATTTGAGTCTGAAATATCTTATGGGATTGAAGAGTGTTCCTCTTAAGTACCATTCTTCACGCAGTTTTCCTCAATTCTAGTTGTTAAAGACTTTTATTATTAAGATCAGGATTAACGTGAAGCACGGCATACGGGAATGACAATAAAAGCTTTGGGAAACCTGAAAGGTTCGTAGGTTGTTATTAGCTACCACTTCTTATCTTAATGGCGTGGGACAAGGCTGCGGCAACACAGAGGCGAGAACCTCTGGGAATACGTTTTACAAACAGGTTTATGTAATTAATAGAATGTCAAAATTAAATTTATTTTTAAATAACCAATTAAAATTTAAATTATATATGGAAAATCCAAACAGGAATTTTTTTGCAGAGGTAGTTTTTTGTAGGCGTTAAAAGTACTGACTTTTTCTTTGGTCGAAATTTAAGATTATGTTGTAGAAAATCTAGATAGAAAATTTTATTGCATAGGCAACACTGAGCTTAGCTTGTTTCCTTGCATAGGTAAAGAAAGCGTTGATTTCTTCAGCATAACTTAAAATTCCCTTGTATATAAAATAAACAGCAAATGATGCAGAGTGATAAACCATTTTGACTTTGACTTTGACTTTGATGAAGATCAAACTGCTAACTGGCAACGGATGGACTGGTAATGGTAAAGTTTAATAAAATTTGCATTATAACAACAACAAATTATTTAAAATAAAAACGGTTAATTTTGATATTTACAGAAATACAAAGTAAATAAACAATAATCGAAAATAAAATTGAAAAATATAAACCATAGAAGTCGAAACGTCAAATTTAAAAAAAAAAAAAAAATTAATGCAATAATGTTAACGAAATAGTAACAGGCGATTTTTGTAAAAGTTTTAAACGAATCTTTTTATAGTTTTGTTATATTCAATCGCACAATACCCGTTCGCATTCTATTTGATAGCCTTTGTTTTATGCTACATTAATATCCTAAACTTGGAAAGTATGTACTACGAGTTTGTAGAATTAAGCTTATTTATTAATTTTGTAAAATTGTAAATTGTTATTATTTTGTAATATTAGAAAATATTCCGACTGGCTTTGTCTTCCGTATGGTTTTCTTTAACGAATTTATCTGAATGGTACTTGATTCTTAAACAATTGCTACTTTGTACTATCGCACCGCTCGCCATCGTCAGGGAATTCATCACACGCCTTAGAACCTTAATGGTCACGTACAGTGCGGTTTCAGAGAAACTTCCTCCCGCGAACGCTTAGGCTGAAGAATGAACTATCTTGTAAGGTTTTCTTTAAGGACATCAGTACGGGGTTCTTCAACAAAGAAGTTTAGATTTTTGAATGCAACGCGCGAGTGATGTCCTAAGTATTGCATGTGTCCATAGGTTGCGCTGCCCTCTAACCACCAGGCATACCGTAAGCTTATTTGCCACCTTAGTGACATAAAAAAATGACAGTTAATACTAAAAAGCTGATGCTTTTAGTTAGAAGTCTACGAAGGACTCTTTAGTTTAGTAAACTCTATTAGCTGACCATCCTCGCAGTAGCAAGAGCAATATTTGTTTAACAGTTAGGTCTTTCTATGTTGGTGTGTTTTTATATATTTGTTAATTATCCTGTCTTTGTTTTGCAAATAAACGTTTGACAAGTATTTGCAAGCTTTGATATTTGCTTAGTAATTGTTTTGCTAAAGAGCCTAACTTATGTATGTGTATCTTTCAAATTTCCTGAATGAATATATTATTAATTTTGATCTGCGAATATAACCCCGTTAACATTCCGCAGTAAAACAAGGATAAGTACTTATCAGTTAATTATTTTTCAAACAGAAACATATCTAAAATTTGTAGTAAAATACTATACTACGTGTAACATAAATGCGAAATAATTATTCAGAAGTTAATTCTGCTCCTTGTACTGAATAACTTCCCCCAAGGAACATGAGTCGAAATTTCTTAGAAAGTGCCAATCAGCTGTCGAACTTAGTATGAAAGGTTTTTTTTTTGCGATCTTGACCTATGTACCTCAGGGAAAGTTCTTAAGTATAAGTAGTAGAATTATCCCCTGCGAAATTACACACTTATGTTACACATAGTATAAATGAAAAGGAACATACGAACTAGGGATTGCAATCCCGCAAAACGGGATCACGCATTCCCGCGGAATCCCGCTTCTTTAATTAATCTGCTGGATCCCGCATCTTCAAAGCGCGGATCCGAGGATCCCGCAAATTAAAAATTTGGCGCTGAAACATTTGCGTAAATCGCGGGTAGCACGAGTACGACGTTTTAGTTGTTCATAAATAGCACTGCGCTGCGTCTGGGCAGGTCTTTCTGTAGGTGACTAGTGTTTTGGTATCGTATTCACCGTGCGGTTATTTATATAGCGATACAATAAATGCCATTTGCTACTTACGAGCGTAGGTATTTTCAAAAGTTATCACCATAGTGTGATATCATAGTAATAGCAACTAAGAGAAAGTTGTGATTTAATTATTAGTTATTATATGAATAAGACTGAATTAAAAATATAAAACTGTTGTTAGGAGTAAGGGTAAAATTAAACAAAACTAATTAACTATACCAAACATTTAAAAATGAATTTAAGAAAACAGATTACAAATAACTTATGCTTAATTAATAGAAAAGAAATAATTTCTGTTGCTTAATGTAAGAAATCTATACTAATATTATAAAGAGGAAAGATTTGATTGTTTGTTTGTTTGTTTGTTTGTTTGTATTGAATAGGCTCCGAAACTACTGGAGCGATTTGAAAAATTCTTTAACCATTAGAAGCCGACATTATCCCTGATGAACATAGGGTACTTTTTACCGCGGGAAAATGCTTCATTTTTACGGGAAAACGGGTAATGGGACAACGGTTAGTAAAAATTATCCTTCCGTACACTCATAATTACTTAATTACCTACCTAATTACTTCCTTTTTTACATAACTTCTAATCGGTTCACGATTGGGTTGAAATTTGATATGGGTATTTCGATGGTTTTCTAGATGATGCAAAAAAATACAATTGGACTCGGTAGGTGGCGCTGCTGTTGGTATGTCAACTATTCAAAGGCTGGACCGATTTGGTTGAAATTTTGTATTTTCAATGGTTTCACAGACACGAATATATTATGCCATTAAACAGGAAAGATTTTAGATTGAGTAATCCCGCATATCAATCCCGCGGGATCGAATGAGCTGCGGGATTGCAATCCCTAATGCGAACTCAAAAAATTATAAAAATTCTGAAAACGCAGAACCGAGTTAGAGTATAAACGGTTTTTAACATCAATCTTGGAATTTGTTAGAAATATATTGTATAGAAGTACTTAATATGTTTACTGAGGGACAGCTACGGGAGACAGATGGCACCACGGTCAGCATCAATCACGTTCTGGGGTTAATTTATAGCTTTTGGTAGACAAGGTAGGAAACTAAGTCGTTTTGTCACAGTGAATATCAGACTTGACCTCAAAGCGTTTTTTTTAAAGTAGGCACCTGAGATTTAGTTATAAGATGTACCTATAAAACAACTAAAACGGTACTATTTACTTCTGACTACATTTTTTTCGGTTCAATCCAATTATCTAAAATCGCTAATGTTTTTGTTTATTTCTTATTTAAGTCTAATCTTAAATATATTGTTGTAAGAATATAAGTTACCTACTGCTTACGTAAAAACTATCTAGCTTTCTACTTCCGAAAATCTGGCTATATATTTATTATGAATCTTTTAAATTAGAAACAAGACTAATACTTAGAACACATATTTTAAATAACACCATCATATTTAATTATAAAATTTAAGTGAAAATATAACGATTTTTAAAGATTTATTATACCTAATAAGCATCTTTATTTAGGTAGGTATATTTCTTCATATCAGAGACAAATAGATACCTATTATACACATATTGAATAAAAACATCACATTTAAAACCTAATTAAAAAAATACTTAAAGTCTTTAAAAATATAATAAATATCCCAACAGATTTCAAGCCGCCATTTGCAATCGCCAAGCTTGTACGCAAGGTCTAGGCGAACGTAAGTTCAACTTACAAGTCTATGACTTTTTTTCGATCGATAGCAAGTGACGTCATAAACTTTATGTACATACATTTAGTTCCAGTTCATTCTTTTTTCGTGACGCTAAATTTAAGAAGTCTAAGCCCTCAGGTCTTATACAATGAACTCTTGACAGACCACTTATTCAGCAATTAAATTCGATTTTAATATTGCTCAAGCCAGTAACATATACTTTTTCTCAAAAATTAACCGTATGTAGCACGTGTTCCTAGATTTGAACCAGCATAATGGCCAGTACAGTGTGACGTCATATTTCGGAACAGTACAGCAACACTGTTCCGAAATATGACGTCAGGAACACGTGCGTAGTGAATCCTACTAATATTATAAATGTAAAAGTTTGTATATCTGGGTGGAAGTTTGTTACTCAATCGCGCTTCAACTACTGCGGGAATAACTATGACAATATTAAACGAACTAATGCTGCACCTATAGCATGCTATATCAAGTCATTCATTGCATGCATTGTACACTGTAAGAACAATATCTTACGTTTTAAGTTACTTTATCATTCATTCAATTTAGAAATTTTTTGTTTTTTAATGGATTATCAACGTTATGAACTCGCAAAAGTAACATAGCACAGAATATGACGTTTATGTTCATAAGCTAGATTTAGGGTTTCGTACCCAAAGGGTAATTAGCGGAACCCTATTACTATGACTCCGCTGTCCGTCCGTCCATCCGTCTGTCACCAGGCTGTATCTCATGAAGCGTGATAGTTAGACAGTTGAAATTTTCACAGAAGATGTATTTCTGATGTGCCGCTATAACAACAAATACTAAAAAATAGAATAAAATAAATATTTAAAGGGGCTCCCTTACAACAAACGTGATTTTTATGCTTGTTGCTTGAAATTGATTACAAGTAGACGCTTGAAATATTCGATGAATATTTTAAAATTAAATTAAAATAAAATTAGAATTTAAAAAATAAATAATTAAATTAAAGTAAAACAAATATTTAAGCGTATAGCAAACGTGATTTTTTTGCCGTTTTTATAGATAATTGTACCCTTCGTGGGCGAGTCCGACCCGCACTTGGCCGATTTTTTTTATTATAGAATACAAGATTGCACAATTTTCTGTGTTCTAGCAAGATTTTATTGCTTTTTGACACAAAATACACAATATAACGTCAACAGCGTGTTTTTTGCTGTTTTATATAGTGACCAAAGTACACTTTATATCACTAATCATGCAATTTACCGTTATTACTTTCATAAAGTTCGTCATACGACCTGATGGAGCACAATATAATCAAGAACCTCATGTGAGTACAAGCGATTAACACGGTCTTTACCTTGTCAGGGATATAAGCCGTAAAGTCCTGTAACGATATTAGCCATGACGCCATTACGTCTTCACTAAGTAAGGTATGTGTTTCTATTTCATTAGCGCTAGGGGACTTTTGTTTAACAACGTTTAGCTAGTTGTTTTTTAATATATAACTAAGGTGGCAAACAAGCTTGCGGTCCGCCTAAGGTAAGCGGTTACCGCAGCCTATGGACGCTTGCATCACCTGGGGCCTCGTATGTTTTTTTTTTAATTTCGATGATAGATTGAAAAGTTAAATATATATAATTAATTTTTAATTAATTAAATTTATTTTTGTTTATGGGTCTATACTGTCTGTCTAGTATAGTCTATATATATACAGACATAAGATTGTTGTGATAGTTTACTGGATGGATCATTCTCACCGTTTGGTACCCAAAGGGTCTGTCTGCTGTCTGTTTGTTCGAGTTTGTCACGAGCCACGGGTCTCTAACTCACACATCTCAAATCCATTTTTTTGAGTAAAAATTGTTAAAACCAAATAATTAATTAGAAGTTTATCTCAATTATTTTTCATACATGAATGCATATATCCGAAAAATATTTTTAGTTTGAAATCTCAATCTTGGAACTCGCTTTTTCGTCACTTATTTACTAATCTAGTTTAAATTTTACAGTGATGGAATTTTGGTGACAAAATAATTTAGAGGTATATACCACCATCGACCCAGTATATATCAACGGAGGTAGGAGGTCAATAATGTTAATATTGTTACAAGCTAGGGTAACACAAATGCCGTTTGGTGATGAAGATGATTTATTGCACTTCAGTGTCCACAAACTTTACAGAATCCTTATTGTAAGCTGAACTTTAGTTATTCGTTTAAATCTCACAGTAGTCGTATTCAGGTGTAATCGCTTTCTGAAATAATTCCGAACGGAGTTAAAACCGGAACTGAACTGCCTGATTTTTTTTTCTGAACTGAGAATGCAGTTGCCTGTTGCAGCCATTACTGCTTCACCGGGCTTTTTGGGGCGAGACTCCGAAGGAGCCTCAGCCCATATAGCGCCCAACGTTCAAGGGCTCCCCGCGGGGTGAGCCTCGGCTTGAGTTGTCGCTCTCGGGGGCATCCCTTCGATCGGCGTGAGCCTCGACCCTGAAGGTGAGTCACCGTCACTCTTTGATACCTCGTGTATTCTTGCGGGCGCCGAGGAACTCGGGGAAGTCGGCGTCGTGTTAGGGGGGAGGCCCTATTGGGGGAGATCGTAGGGGCTAATCTCGCTATCCGGACGGAGAGATCGTCATCTGGGGCCGTTAGTACGTGCCAAGGCCGCCTAACTATAGTTTTACGACCAAGCCGAGGTCGGTCGGGGGGATGATCTGCCTGACTGGCGACTTGAGACGCTTAATATACCGGTTGACAAGAGCGGAGGTTGCGTCGAGTATTCTATACGCTTTAAGGGCTATTATGTATTTTAATTCGTAAAAAATCCATCCGACGTTAACATCCTTAGTTGTTAACAATATTGATCCTCAAAGGAAAGTAAAACTTGTCACGTTGAGCTAGGGTGACATATTAAATAATAAAAAAATGAGTTTATAAATAAATAATTATATTAATAAAGTTAAGTTATAATGACTATATAGAATTAGAAGGGTCGGGGTTCTTTTACTCTGACTAGCAATGGTCTTCGAGTTGCATCGCGAATTGTCTACTTAGGTGTAGAACGATAGGCTTCCCTGCGGGTTGGAGTTAACCAAGGCGGCGGCAGCAGAGTAAGCTTAGTAGTCGCCTACCAGTAGACTGTAGGCGTCAACAGGAAGTTACAGTGGTATTCACCGGCTTTGTTGGTAGAATCTAATCACCTAATATCATCGCCCGGCTACCTCTGAACCGGTTTGGCGAGTTTCGTGCTCGCGCTGTTCGGTCTTGCTGCCTCGAGCACACACACACCTTACCAGCTATCCGCAAGATATGCGATATACATTTTGTATTAAAGATAAGATATTTTACCTTATTACTAAATTGCTTCTAAAAGTACTTCTAAATACTTACTAGTGAAAAACCCCAAAACTATAGGGTAAGTTGTTTAATTATATTATATGATTAGCTATATTTTGTTAGTTGTTATATTTTGTTACTAGCCTCGTGTTGTTTTGACATGGCATTGCCATGACCTCTAACCGTGCAAAGTGACACGACATACTTTAGAAAAGTGAGTTTAAACGTAGATTTGGTTTAATTCTATCATGTAATTAAAGTAGTATAAAAAGTATTTAATTTCATCTTTTATCATTACTTTCATTATTTGTTTTGCTCATTGCTATTAGCTAAATTAAAATAAATCTATAACTTCTTGAAACTTCTTCTGTAGTCCTTCTGCTTGTTTGCCATAAACCTTGAATGCCTCATCTCGATCACTAATAAGAGTACACAGTCTAGCTTCTGCAAGTAGACGCTTCATTCCTGCTTTTAGTCGAAAGGATCATCATGTTGCAGTCATGGTGAAAAACTGGACATTGAACTAAATGGCTAAAATAATGATTCCAGGGTTTTTTCAATTCTACCAACAAAGCCGGTGAATACCACTGTAACTTCCTGTTGACGCCTACAGTCTACTGGTAGGCGACTACTAAGCTTACTCTGCTGCCGCCGCCTTGGTTAACTCCAACCCGCAGGGAAGCCTATCGTTCTACACCTAAGTAGACAATTCGCGATGCAACTCGAAGACCATTGCTAGTCAGAGTAAAAGAACCCCGACCCTTCTAATTCTATATAGTCATTATAACTTAACTTTATTAATATAATTATTTATTTATAAACTCATTTTTTTATTATTTAATATGTCACCCTAGCTCAACGTGACAAGTTTTACTTTCCTTTGAGGATCTATATTGTTAACAACTAAGGATGTTAACGTCGGATGGATTTTTTACGAATTAAAATACATAATAGCTCTTAAAGCGTATAGAATACTCGACGCAACCTCCGCTCTTGTCAACCGGTATATTAAGCGTCTCAAGTCGCCAGTTAGGCAGATCATCCCCCCGACTGACCTCGGCACGTAAAACTATAGTTAGGCGGCCTTGGCACGTACTAACGGCCGCAGATGACGATCTCTCCGTCCGGATAGCGAGATTAGCCCCTACGATCTCCCCCAATAGGGCCTCCCACCTAACACGACGCCGACTTCCCCGAGTTCCTCGGCGCCCGCAAGAATACACGAGGTATCAAAGAGTGACGGTGACTCACCTTCAGGGTCGAGGCTCACGCCGATCGAAGGGATGCCCCCGAGAGCGACAACTCAAGCCGAGGCTCACCCCGCGGGGAGCCCTTGAACGTTGGGCGCTATATGGGCTGAGGCTCCTTCGGAGTCTCGCCCCAAAAAGCCCGGTGAAGCAGTAATGGCTGCAACAGGCAACTGCATTCTCAGTTCAGAAAAAAAAATCAGGCAGTTCAGTTCCGGTTTTAACTCCGTTCGGAATTATTTCAGAAAGCGATTACACCTGAATACGACTACTGTGAGATTTAAACGAATAACTAAAGTTCAGCTTACAATAAGGATTCTGTAAAGTTTGTGGACACTGAAGTGCAATAAATCATCTTCATCACCAAACGGCATTTGTGTTACCCTAGCTTGTAACAATATTAACATTATTGACCTCCTACCTCCGTTGATATATACTGGGTCGATGGTGGTATATACCTCTAAATTATTTTGTCACCAAAATTCCATCACTGTAAAATTTAAACTAGATTAGTAAATAAGTGACGAAAAAGCGAGTTCCAAGATTGAGATTTCAAACTAAAAATATTGTTCGGATATATGCATTCATGTATGAAAAATAATTGAGATAAACTTCTGATTAATTATTTGGTTTTAACAATTTTTACACAAAAAAACTGAATTTGAGATGTGCGAGTTAGAGACGCGTGGCTCGTGACAAACTCGAACAAACAGACAGCAGACAGACCCTTTGGGTACCAAACGGTGAGAATGATCCATCCAGTAAACTATCACAACAATCTTATGTCTGTAAATATATAGACTACACCAGACAGACAGTATAGACCCATAAACAAAAATAAATTATATATATTTAACTTTTCAATCTCTTATCAAAATTAAAAAAAAAAACATACGAGGCCCCAGGTGATGCAAGCGTCCATAGGCTGCGGTAACCGCTTACCTCAGGCAGACCGCAAGCTTGTTTGCCACCCTAGTTATATAAAAAAAAACAACTAGCTAAACGTTGTTAAACAAAATTCCCCTAGTGCTAATGAAAATAGAAACACATACCTTACTTAGTGAAGACGTAATGGCGTCATGGCTAATATCGTTACAGGTCTTTACGGCTTATATCCCTGACAAGGTAAAGACCGTGTTAATCGCTTGTACTCACATGAGGTTCTTGATTATATTGTGCTCCATCAGGTCGTATGACGAACTTTATGAAAGTAATAACGGTAAATTGCATGATTAGTGATATAAAGTGTACTTTGGTCACTATATAAAACAGCAAAAAACACGCTGTTGACGTTATATTGTGTATTTTATGTCAAAAAGCAATAAAATCTTGCAAGAACACAGAAAATTGTGCAATTTATTCTATAATAAAAAAAATCTTTACAAATATCTATCTATAAAAACGGCAAAAAAATCACGTTTGTTATACGCTTAAATATTTGTTTTACTTAAATCTAATTATTTATTTTTAAAATTATAATTTTATTTTAATTTAATTTTAAAATATTCATCGAATATATTAAGCGTCTACTTGCCATTATCAATTTCAAGTAACAAGCATAAAAATCACGTTTGTTGTAAGGGAGCCCCTTTAAATATTTATTTTATTCTATATTTTAGTATTTGTTGTTATAGCGGCACATCAGAAATACATCTTCTGCGAAAATTTCAACTGTCTAACTATCTCGCTTCATGAGATACAGCCTGGTGACAGACAGATGGACGGACGGACAGCGGAGTCATAGTAATAGGCTTCCGCTTATTACCCTTTGGGTACGAAACCCTAAATCTAGCTTATGAACATAAACGCCATATTCTGTGCTATGTTACATTTGCGAGTACATAACTTTGATAACCCATTAAAAAACAAAAAAAATCTAAATTGAATGAATGAAAAAGTAACTTAAAACGTAAGATATTGTTCTTACAGTGTACAATGCATGCAATGAATGACTTGATATAGCATGCTATAGGTGCAGCATTAGTTCGTTTAATATTGTCATAGTTATTCCCGCAGTAGTTGAAGCGCGATTGAGTAACAAACTTCCACCCAGATATACAAACTTTTACATTTATAATATTAGTAGGATTCACTACGCACGTGTTCCTGACGTCATATTTCGGAACAGTGTTGCTGTACTGTTCCGAAATATGACGTCACACCGTACTGGCCATTATGCTGGTTCGAATCTAGGAACACGTGCTACATACGGTTAATTTTTGAGAAAAAGTATATGTTACTGGCTTGAGCATTATTAAAATCGAATTTAATTGCTGAATAAGTGGTCTGTCAAGAGTTCATTGTATCAGACCTGAGGGCTTAGACTTCTTAAATTTAGCGTCATGAAAAAAAGAATGAACTGGAACTAAATGTATGTACATAAATGTTGATCACATAAATGTTTGGTTTAGTGTGGGAGTCGAACCCTCTGCCTAGAAGCCGGCCACACTGCCGACTGAGCTGCGAGAGAGTCATTAATATTATTATTTTTAAATATGTGTTTTTGATAGAATTTGTGATGTCAAATTAAAGATTGTCAATTGTCTTTTTTTACATTATGAATAAGACAGTATTCACTGCGACGTCCCCGGGTTCGTGGCGCCCAAACGGATACACGAGGTATCAAAGAGTGCCGGGGCGCTTCTCGACCCCACTCAATCACAACCGCACCCGCGTAACGGGGAACTCCCCTCCTGGCGGTGACTCACCTTCGGGTTCGAGGCTCACGCCGGTTAAAGGGACGCCCCCGAGAGCGACAACCCAAGCCGAGGCTGCCCCCGCGGGGAGCCCTTGAGCGTTGGGCGCTATGCGGGCTGAGGCTCCTTAAGGGACTCGCCCAAAAAAGCCCGGTGAAGCAGTAATGGCTACAACAGCCAACTGCATAGTCAGTTCAGAAAAAAAAAATACACTGCAAAAAACCTTTCCTGACCTTCTGACCATGTGTGTTTGGTCACTAGTATGGTTGTGAGGTCACACATTTTGGCCACCGGCTTAGAAATGTTTGTTGCATTTCATATTTAAGATTTTTTGTACATCTATATCGTATTATTTGTAAGTAAATGTGTAAAGTTTACATAGTATACTTCACATATAGTAACATATATTAAAATTTGTTTATATTTGTTAATTTATTTTAACATTTGTTTGTATGAATTCATGTTTATTTTAGATATCTTACTTATTTTTTGATCTCAGTTGCCTCTGCGTCATAATTTTATTAAATTAGATTTCCTTACAGCGGTAAGACCACCACAATTGTATATTCTTTCTACTTTTTACTTCCTTTGTAATGTTTTGCTTCTAAAAATTATGTGCAAATAAAAATAAGAATGTATTACATTATTGTAGTGATTCTTTTCAATATTTTGGAAATATTCTTTTGAATATTTTGGAAATAAGAATAGGATCACGAGCTGTCGGACAAACGGACTGTGTATTCACAACGATAGCTTTCTAACATAACTTTTTCTTATATGTTTTTTACTGCTAGGATATGGGACCGTATCATCGGGTTCAGCCCACACATTTCGCTCAATGTACCGGATATTATTACCGAACCGCAATGAAGTTTACATAGTACAAGTTCGCATGTAGCACTTTCATGACTAGATATTTCAGACACCAAGATTTTTTGGTTTCAAAACCAACCAAAGGTAAGTCGGGCCATGCTTGGTATAAGATTATTTCTATAGTCGTTATCTATATACATATAAAAATCACGTGTCCCGTAGTTTGTCCGCGATGGTCCTAAGCTACTGAAACGATTTTGATCAAAAAAGGTGGCATCCTAATGGGCTTCCATTCAACTCAAAATTTAGCGAAAATATTGATATGTAGGCAAAACTGAACCTTATACTTTTGATGTAAGGTTGTAACGCTTACATATTTAATAAAAATAAAACTTAATTGAATTTAATTATAAACCCTTAATAATATTAAAATCTAAACTAATTAGTTCTAAACACTGAAATCCAGTTTATATTTAACAATTTGTGCTAAAATACAAAAAATAAATTTAATAATACTCACCAACAAATAAATAATGCACATTAAACATAAATCTTTCAAAACTTATAAAGGGCAAATAAAAAAATTCTATTAGTAGTGGCTGTTGTAGCCATTACTGCTTCACCGGGCTTTTTTGGGCGAGTCTCTTAAGGAGCCTCAGCCCGCATAGCGCCCAACGCTCAAGGGCTCCCCGCGGGGGCAGCCTCGGCTTGGGTTGTCGCTTTCAGGGGCGTCCCTTTAACCGGCGTGAGCCTCGAACCCGAAGGTGAGTCACCGCCAGGAGGGGAGTTCCCCGTTACGCGGGTGCGGTTGTGATTGAGTGGGGTCGAGAAGCGCCCCGGCACTCTTTGATACCTCGTGTATCCGTTTGGGCGCCGACGAACCCGGGGACGTCGCAGTGTATACTGTCTTATTCATAATGTGAAAAAAGACAATTGAAAATCTTTAATTTGACATCACAAATTCCATCAAACACATAATTAAAAATAATAATATTAATGACTCTCTCGCAGCTCAGTCGGCAGTGTGGCCGGCTTCTAGGCAGAGGGTGTGGGTTCGACTCCCACACTAAACCAAACATTTATGTGATCAACATTTGTGTTTTTCTTGAGACTGGGTGTATTTATGTATGATATGTATGTATTTACCAAAAAAAGTAATTAGTTGTATTCGTTGTCTGGTTGCCATAACACAAGCTTTGCTTACTTTAGGGCCAGTTGGCGCGTAATATTATGTGTGTGTCATATACAAAAATATAAAAACAATGTCAACAAAAAATATCAAACAGCTGTTTTAAAAGCAGTGTAAGCTTTGGGCTTGTTTAATGGTGAGGGGTAAAGCATTTAATCGTAATCATTAATATGATAAGCTGAGATCGCAGTAGGCCGTTAAGGGTCAATGATCCCGAACGTATTTGTTAATATCCTGCCTACGAAAGTTCGAATATATGATGACCTTAGCAAATTGATAAATTTGTTACGTAAGGATAGTAATGTTTTTTTTTTCTAATTTCGGACGTACTCAAACTTTATATTCATACAAACGACTCAACCAAACTATATTCGCATAAGTCGATTGGTTTACTATGAAATCCGATTTTTTAGTCCGACCTCTGATGCAGCTTATTACGATTTTTATCTAACAACAACCGAGGTCTACATCATTGTGGTTTCCTATCACCAAAAAAGTTTTATTTTGTAAATACTTGTCCACTTTTTAACTTTAACGAAGCTGTGTACTTATAGTATAGTAATATTATTCGTATAATATAATTAAATACATTATATACACAGATATTAAAGGGGGCTCCCATATTATAAACGTGTTTTTTGCTCGATTTTTCTCGATATTGATAAAGGCAACAGGCAGACGCTTAAAATATTCACAAAAAATAATTAAATTAAAATAAAACAAATATTTGAGGGGGGGCTGCCGAACAAACGTGTTTTTTTTGCTGTTTGTATAGATAATGGTAAGGAATCCTTCGTGCGCGAATCCGACTCGCACTTCGCCAATTTTTTAGATATCAATAAAATCTAAAGTATAAGAGCTATGAAATTATAACTTTAAATATTTAATAAGTCCACTATTGACATCATATCCTGATTATTTTGTTTATCTGGAATGTTCGAAAAAACGACGAAGTGCTTCGAGAAAAGGTAGGTAGTGTCCTTGCGCTTCGCTTGCCTAGTCTTGGCGGATAATAACTAATAATTGTAATAACCCAAGAGCTTCTCTAATATTGTATTCACATTGTGTTTTAGTTCATTAATACACAGTCCATTAGTTATTCTCGGAGGTTGAGCTAGATTAATGAAACTTAATTAAATAAACTAGGGAACTAATGATGTTTTTGGTAAACGGTCCGAGATTATTGCTTCTCAGTATCTGGTCAGACAGTGGCTTCTCGGCCTGATTGATGTTCCGTCTGTAGTGACCTACTCCGTTTTCACCATCTGTTCAATTGAATAGTATATAGTTTGCTATCAGATTTTGCAATCGTATAGTGTTTTATGTCATTATCTAAATCCATATATAAATATTATAAATGTGAAAGTATCTCTGTTTGTCTGTCTGTTACTTCTTCACACGTCAACCACAATACCGATTAGGGTGAAATTTATATAGGCTAATTAAAAACGTCAAGTGTATGTTTTTTTTCTATAGTTGAGGAGTTGCCGATTAATTCCTACACTGATAATCGAATTTAGGGCGGGTGGAACCGCAGACACAAAAATTTATTAATAATATAACAGGACCTTTTTAATATAAATAAGGTTTTTTAATTAAATTTTAATATATGTCGGATTTAACTCGTTTATGTGAAGATACTGGACAATTAAATTAGCATTCTGTCATGAACGCAAATATAGTTGATGAATCTTCCAGCGCCTTAGCTCACCGAAGGAATCAAAATGTTGACGAGTAAAAGGAAACAGGCTAAGGATAAATTTAAAACACATCCTACTGAAAGCAACAATGTTAAATACAAACTTTTAAGGAATCGCTACAACTTGATGTGTAGAGATCCGCAACATCGCTAGATTCACAAACCCGTAGAAGCAAAGACTCAGCAAAGGTCTGGAAATTTCTTTAGTCGTTAGGGGTTGGTAAATCAAACTCTGCTTATATTTTTCCAGATGTGGACATAAACCATCTCAATCTTCAATTTTGTTCTCCAGTTACTTTTGATAGTAACAGGAAATTAAACACTTTAGAATCTCTTTCAAAAGCACCATCTCCTGATTTTTTTCCATTTCATGTAAATAAATTGTCTGACTGTGATGTTAAGAAGATCATTCTCTCTATCTCATCAAATGCTGTTGGAAGCGATTAGCTGTAGTATGGTCATTCACTTCTTTGACATCATATCTCCTATCATAACCCATATCCTAAATATTTTACTTACAGAGGCAGTTATCTTAATCTGTGGAAAGATGCATACGTCATTCCTTTGCCTAAAAAAAGTAGTCCAACTTTGTTATTGGCCTAACGCCCTATTTCTATTTTACCTTTCCTCTCTCAAACTCTCTAGCGTAGCTCAGCAGCAACTTAGTTCCTTTCTAAATAGAAACTGCGTACTTGATCCTTTTCAGTCTGGTTTCCGCCCTGTTGAACGTTCGGCTACAGCACTAGTTAAATTTACCGATAATATCCGTGAAGACATAGAACCTAAGCAAGTCACCATACTCTGTCTACTAGACTTTAGCGATGCCTTCAACACGGTTGATTTTGATGTTTTATTGGGTATTTTACGTTCACTTAACATATCTCAAACGACAATTGATTGGTTTCGCTGTTACCTTTGAGGATGTCGGCAACGTATTGATATTGATGACCATGTATCTAGCTGGTGTGAAACATTTGCTGCCCACAGGATGACGCACTATCCACTCTCTTCTTTACAATCCTCATAAATTCTATTACTTCTCCTATTTATAATCTCTACCATCTTTATGCAGAAGATCTCCAAATTTATACACGATCAACAATTGAAAATCTACCAAACGCGATTGTAAACATAAATAATGATCTTGTTCGTATCACAGATGGGAGTGAGTTTCACGGCCTCAAACGTTTGTATTTCGATGTCTTAAACTAAATCCAGGTAATTATAGTTGGCAGCTCGCGTCTTTTATCAAAGTTAGATAACAATTCTATTCAACAGGCGTATTTGAATAATGTTTTGGTCCCTATAATGAGACAATAAAGAATCTTGTAATACAAATCGACTAGACATGTGAACCAAACGTACATTAATTGAATTGAATTGTGATGACTACGTAATTTCTTACCTACACCCACTAAAGTTGCTTTTTAAAGATTGTGTCTTTACTCTTTTCTATTCTCGATTGGGCTGGCGTTAGCTATCCTGATTTTACAGTGGAGCAACTTAATAAAGAGTGACTTCATAATTAAGGCACTAGGTTTATATTCTGCTTACGTAAATACGAGCACATTTCCGAATATCGTTAAAGGCTCAAATGGCTCACAATTCGCTTTCGCTGGAATACTCATACTCTCTGTCTTTTGTATAAAGTACTGTTTCATCCATCTGCACCAACATTCTTCAGACTGTTTTCAATTTCTAAGCTCCTCTGCTCTTCGACTTTCCACGAGTTTAATGTTAAAAAAGCCCTCACGTTGTTCACAATTCTACAATGGCTATAACAGTGCACGCGAACTTTAGAACGCTTTAACGTTAGATATAAAACGTGCACAATCTTTACCACAATTAAAAAAACTGGTTTATGTTCATTTCTTTACTTCTTCACCTGATTATTTATTTGTATATATATACTGTATTATAAAATTACCTATATATGTATGTTTAGATATATAAAAATAGTTGTATTATTTTATCATAGTATATAGGTAACATTATATTTAATGATTTGTAAAACTTATAAATATTGATTTACGTGTACTTCCTTTTCTCAACAGTCGCTTTGTTATTTCCTCTACCCCAAGGGTTGCCTGGAAGAAGCTTAACTCGTAAGACCGCCTAAATGGTTAAATACTATTTTTGTTTTGTGTACTATTTAATCTATTTTAATGTGCACTAAAGAATATATGTATAATTATAATAATAAAGATGGCGCTCTTTGAGCCCTGTAGCATTTGTGTATCGGAAACGATATGCAAAGGTTAAGCTACGTCGGACGTGGCTAGTCATTGGATTGGTTTTAACAAAGTGGCACATTTTCTGAGCTTCTTCGTTCTTTGCAGGACACGTTAAGTAGTCGGTACTGCTATTATTGTCATATATCAACATTCGGTAAGCCAAAGCAAAGGCGTTTTTGGGGCGATGCGGAGGCATTCTGTCAGTCAAGCTTGACAATATCTGTAAATTTTCACTAGGTCAACGTCGATCGAAAATTGTCGTAATGAAATTCATGTTATACATAGAAAACACCGAGTCTCAAGGCAAACGCAAATATTAAATGTTTGTCTTGTGCGGACATCGAACCCACGCCCCTCGATTCAGAAGTCCGGTCATTACCCACTGAGCCGCAGAGCATACCAATGTACTATTGTAAAGTTTCTTAGTATGTTTTACTTTATTGCTGAAGGATAAATTGAATTGATGTTATTCTTAAAGTTTGTTGCACAATAAAAACTTTACCTTTCATTTATTTAACTTTTTTAGCATTTGAGAATGTAGTACTGTGAATTATTTAACATTTGTCGCAATTGATAGTTAGTTACCTCTCAAAAAATCGAAAGTACCTCTACGTAAATAATATACTTCAATAACCGTTAACAGTAATAAAATCAGGGACTTGACAATAGTAATGAAGCATTAACCCTAAGACTTGATATAAAACCAGCCCCGAGAGTGTTGTACCGGAGACCTTTAATGAAATTGGCCATGAGGTTACGACACTCGTAAAATCTCGAATAATGTGTTTCTGTTTTTGCGTAGAACTGATTGGGTTCCCAGATTAACTGCCTACTTTCTTAAGGGAAAAAATAAAAACAGTTACTAAAGGTTTGACAAGTTTGCAACGCAGATTCTTCAAGTTTTGAAAAACCAGGCAGTAGGTGTCGAAAAACCAGAAATGATGCAAAGTATAGAATAATAAGGCTGTTACGAATGGACAGAAATGACAAAATTATAACAGATTTGTTTTTGCCATTTTACAGTGGAAGCCTTTGGGGATACCGGAATTCCATCTACCTAAATAAGCTTCGAAAGTATAATGTTTTTGACTTGAATTCTATGAATGACTTCCTCGTCACACTAGCGAGCATTGCAGAAAAAATGCGACTAAAAACAATTTTTTTTTTGTTATATTGTTAAGATCGAACTGACGTCAATCAGTCGTTAAAACTAACTCTCGTTATGACGTCATAGACCGTGTACTAAAAATAAGGAAAAATTAGGGAGCTGCTCAGCAAAACTTGCGTAAGCAATAAATCTTCTATTTGCAGTTGATTGACATAAACTATATTGCAAATATTAAAATTCGAACTTTATTTTAACGAAAGAAAATTCCGATGCCAAAATTGTTAGAAGAAAAAATATAAGATTAAAAGGCTTAATCCCATTTGCGATCAACGACACTTGACCAATAATGCAAAAAAATGTCATGCCTAACTAAGAAGAATTCTTTCTTCGCAGATAAGTGGCACCAGCTCGAACCAGGTTGGTGAAGATGCCGGACGGCGAACGTGAAAATCGACTATTTCAACTATCCATCTAACCATCTATGTACATCAAACGGAACGCTTTTAAATGATTCGAATATAATTAGATGAACGTGGACGAACCAGAGAAGAAAGAAAATATGGGTTTTTATGTATTTTCTTCGAATAGCGAGGACAGCATAGGTCCTTCTATGTCAAACGGCGACGGCGTACTGTTGACACTTATACTGTTGCCGGCGTGTCTGTAAGTAAGAAAATTATAAAGCCACGCGACTAAAGCTATATTTTTTTAATATTTTTGCCAAAAAATAGATTTTTTTGCTTCACCGGTTTCCGAGATACCATGGTCCTGCTAGTTTTAAGTTAAGGCTAGCGTAGCCACGATTGTATGTCTCGACCTCGAGGGTGCAAGCCTCGAGTTGATAGGTGCAATGGACCTGGAGATACAATAGTGACTTCGCTCGCTTTAGTCTTAAGCTAGCAGGACCATGGAATCTCGGCAACTGGTGGAAAAAATTAACTTTTTTTTGTAATAAAAAAATATGACTTAAGTCGCATCGTGGCCTTATCATTAGCTTTATAGACAGATTAAATTCGATTGTATCATTGACTTCACGAAAAAAAGCCCGACTTCTACCCACCTTGATTTTTCAAACAAAACATTCAACGGATTTTTGTCAAAGTATAATATATTTTATATCTATTATGTATCTTAAACATTTACTTATATTCATAAACCTTAATTACATGGCGCAATAAATGGCACATACTAATCAGAAACTTTCGGTTAGTATAAGGGTTGAGCGAATAACACAGTTCTGAACTGTGCAGCCTTATAAAAGTCGTAAAGTTCTGTAACGATGTTAGCCATAACGTACGTACTCAATAAGTAAAGTGATGTGTTCCTACTTCAGCTAAGTTATATGCTGTTCTTTATAGACAGGTATTTGTCTACAAAAAATTTAATCGAGACAGAAATAGGTAATTGAATTGGCCATATACTTTTCAATTACGTTAAATAATTTTCTAATAATACACTAAGCCTTTATAGGTAATTTTTTGTACCATTATATCAATCGTTAAATATATGAATAAATTGGATTGTAATGGATTAAAATATTATCGAATTGAATTCTATCTTTATTTGTACCGGTACAGTCATCTAAACTATATTTTCTAATTTATCGACGTCTAGGCTTTAAACTAAAAAAAGGATTATAGACATTAGACTAAAAATAAAGATATAAGTTTCTATATGTTCGTGTTTCATTACTGATTTAAAAATAATAAAATGAGATAAAATGCGACGTTATTTGGCAAAATACCTTTGTCCCGACGTTTCACCACCCTTGGTCACGGGTAGACTGGCGGTGCGCGGTGTCTTCGGCTTCGAGTGGAGGCGTCCTGTTGAATTACCCTCACTTTTGGTTTGTTTAGCTGGTCTTTCCACATCAAAAGTTAGTAGAAAACCTAATAGGTACTTTTAAACTTTAACGAAAAGCTCTTGGCATTTGCCTTCAACGAAACACTGTTCAATGATCTTCTTGCTACATGCAACGATTTTAAAGGGCTTTTTAAAATTGCTTTGTTAACTCTAAGTTATTGTTAAAACAAAGAAAAGATCATCTCTAACATTACAAAGACTACAAAAGGTTTCAAATGGAAGAACTAGTTACGATAATTTTCTTAAATGATTACTACCTAATTGTAAATACATACTATCGTATGTTATGCCAGAAAATGTGACAATATAATATATATAAGAAAAATATGTAAAACAAAGTAGTTTTTCTAAAACTTTGTAATAGTATTTTATTTTGACATAGAGAGAGAGAAAATATTACACAGTAAAATATGTTACAGAATAATTTTCAGTAGGTACCTTGAAACTAAATTACAGTATCTATCTAGAAGTCTAAGATCATTAGTTTAATAGTGAATAGAAGGTAAAAAATAAAAGCTAAACACATAGTAACAAAATATATACACCTCAGTGTAAAAATCTGTTACAGAAACAGATTTAGTAAGTACCTTGAAACTCCATTACAGCATGTATCTTTGAAGTCTAAGATTATTATTTTAGATTATCTTAAATAGAAGGTAATAAATACATAGTAACAAATTTGACTTGACATTTCAAGTAGCCTATGTCCTTCCCCGGGACTCAACCTATCTCCATGCCAAGCTTCATCTTAATCGGTTCAGCGGTTTAAGCTTGAAGTGGTAACAGATAGACAGACAGACAGAGTTACTTTCGCATTTATAATATAAGTATGGACAGTAGGTAACAAGTATAATCTAAACACGTAGTAACAAATATTACATACCTTAATGTAAAAGTATGTTACAGAGCTATTCTTAGTTAGTAGATAGTTTTGTGTAAAATAAAGCGTTTTTAACAACCTTTTGGTCGTTAGTATTTGTTAATTATGCAAACCTTTATTTTCACATAGATAGTGTAAAAGAAAGAAATAATATTTATTTTAATATAAAATTACATACCACAATGAAAAATATGTACGTACCTAGAATCCCAATTACAATATCTATCTAAAAGTATTGCTACTGGTAGAGTATGTATTGTAAATAGAAGGTAATAAGTACAATTTAAACACATAGTAACAAATATGAGTTGAAACTAATACTTTTATCTAAATGTTAAAACTACAGTGATTTATGGCAGCAGATATTTCTTAAAAAGTTTTTTTTTTCTGATCTGACTATGCAGTTGGCTGATGCAGCTATTACTGCTCTACCGGGCTTTTGAGGCGAGACTCTGAAGGAGTCTCAGCCCATATAGCGCCCAACGCTCAAGGGTTCCCCGCGCGAAAGCCTCGGCTTAGATTGTCGCTCTAGGATTTAAAAAGTTCTTTACCTCGCTAGTCGTAACTGAGTTAGTATATTGTGATATAATCTGCGGTCGAGGTAAGATACTGACTAAAAAGTGACTCAGCATGAGCAAAACGCGGTTCATAATATTCACAAACAATAATAATTTGGGACGTTGGTGAACAAAAGGTGCGATTTTTTTCTTACCTTGTGCTACATGGCATTGCTTCTTGCCAAATTTTATGATTCAAAATCAGCGGAAAAATAGTACCCTATACCCTATAGGTTTTGATTCACTTGCGTGCGTTAAAATATGCGGCATAAAAAGAGCATAAGCGGCCTTATCTTTTGATTGCCGACCTGAGAATTTGCTATTAATTGCAGCTTGACAGACGGACGGACAACAAAGTGATAAGGGTTCCGTTTTTTACTTCCCAGGTACGGAACCCTAGAAAAGAAATTGTTTCTATATAATTAAAGAATTGAGTCACAAAATTCACAATTAAATATAAGTAAGTACTTAAGTTGGTATTTTTACGTTTAGTAATAGTTCAGTTTAGTTTAATGGATAAAATATTTAGAGCTGAAAGTATTTGGGTCTGAAATGGTTTTACTCAAAAAAAATATGGCAATGAACCGCAACATTTACCGCGTAAACGACTTTTCGGCGGTCCATTGAACCGTTTGCGGTAGGGTCCATAGTCCACGCCTAACGATACGACGTTCAAAAATATTTTCTCTTTAGGCGCCACACATTTACTCTGTCCAAATGTGCTAGAATGAACTGCGGCTCGTAAAGCCGGATTTATAAACATAAAAATCAAGCTAAGTTAGGTTTTGTGGCTTAATTTTACTTGACTCTCAAATTGTTATAATGTTCCTTATAAATTTACTTCCAAAAACACTTTTTTTATATAAACATCATACATAAATGCACTCAGTCTCAAGACAAACACAAATGTTTATTAGGTGAATGTTTGTCCAGTGCGGTAATCGAACCCACACCCTCTTCACAGCAGCCAGCTACCCTACCAAATAGGCTACGAAGGATTCCAATGATTTAATCGATAAACCACTTGGAAACTGTTATAAACAGTCGTACCGAAAATTCAAGTTAACTTGCAAGTTGTGCTTGAACAAGCACTCTGCAATAAACGCTTACGAGTTCGTAGAGGATTTAGAGAGTGCTTAACAAGCACTTACCTTTTCTGCGGTTAACCTTAACTAGTTAGAACTACATTAAATTTAGTGCGTTTGATTTTTAATGAAAATGTAGTATTAAGTAGACATATTTAAAAAACGTATAATAGTACATTGTGTATTTAGGGTAGTTAGAGGACAATTAGTTACGAAAGGCTATTTAGAAGCCTTCTTTGATCACATTTGCGAGTAAATAAATAGAAATATAAGGTGAAAAAATAAATAAACGCACCGAAACACAATTGATATGGGGAGAACAGAAGTACCGCCATTAAACTAACAACATTAAGTCAGGATTGGACACGGGGAGAGGAACAGTGAAGAGGGAATAGTGAAATTCTCATCAAAATCCTTCATTTACTGTTGGTTTATATCTTGTCACAAAACTACAGTAAAATTCTATACAAGCTCTACGAAATATTAAAAATTTCAAACAAGTTTTTAATATATTTGCAGTCCTTGGGGAAATCCCCTCGCGTCCTCATACGTTAGCTACTGGTAACAGGTATCGCACAACTTTTAATAGAAAGAATAAATCAGTTCCCGTGGCTGCGACAAATGTATCTGATTCATAAATACAGAAAAACTAATCCATAAAGGAAAGTTTAAGTGTCAAAAAGTCGGCCAAGTGCGAGTTGGACTCGCTCACGATGGGTTCCGTACCATTACCTATAAAAACGGCAAATATTTACTTTAACTTTATTTACACTTAATATTCTGTGAATATTTGAAGGGTCTACCTGTTGCCGTTGTCAATATCGAGCAAAAAAAATCATGTTTGTTGTATGGGAGCCCCCTTAAATATTTATTTTATTCTATTTTCAGTATTTATTGTTATAGCGGCAATAGAAATATATCTTGTGTGACAATTTCAACTTTCTTACTATCACGGTTCATGAGATAAAGCCTGGTGAAAGACGGACGGACGGACGGACGGACAGCGGAGCCTTAGTAATAGGGTTCCGTTAATTTCCCCTGTGGGTATGGAACCCTAAAAACGCGATTAAACAATGTTAGTAGTAGTAAATTACTATCGAGGCCATGAAAGTAAACCTTTGCTGGATAAGTACAGTTTGAATGAACGCCCCATACCCAAGCCTAGTCGGGCTAGTCGGACTCGCGCACGAAGGGTTCCGTACCATTACCTATAAAAACGGCAAAAAAATCACGTTTGTTGTATAGGTTGAGTCACCCTTAAATATTTATTTTATTCTATTTATTAAGAATTTGTTGCTATAGCGGCAACAGAAATAAATCTTCCGTGACAATTTCAAATGTCTAACTATCACGGTTCATGAGATACAGCCTGGTGACAGACGGACGGACGGATAGCGGAGTCTTTCGGAGCTTAGCGGAGGTTTTTTCTCTACACCGAATTAGTGTGACAGATAACAGACGAAAATAATTGCATTTTTTAGTAAGAGAAACTTAAGTAACTAACTTAACTAACTTACTTGACTTACTTAACTAACTAAACTGAAGTAACTTAACTTACTTAACTAACTCACCTTAACTATTGACTGTCTAAGGATTACCTATTGTCTGTCTTAAGATAAACTGTATCGATTGTCTTGAAATTAATTATCGACTGACAATAAACCATTTTTTAACGTTTGGTAAAACACAGATTTTATCATAAATATTTGGTTTTTGTTTGGAAAAATATCTCTTTATTCGTCTTATCTATTTGTATATTTGTATGAGCTTAACATTTGAACTTACATAAGTTAAAATTTTTACGTAAAATTTACGCTTTAAAGTCTACGTATTTGTAAGTTTCATAAGATTATAAATTTTATTGCAGTGACATCCTGTAGGCACAAATTAAGTACCAACAAATTTTTGCCGAAATAAAATTCTATGATGTAATTACATTATTTGGCGTAGGAAACTAATAATATGTTAAAGGGTTTTCCTATTTAAACACATTAAAAATACAGCCAAATTGAGAACCTCCTGATCGTAAAAACAACGTGATGGAAATTATGTAATCTGTATACCTAAAAGAGGAAACTGACTGACTGAATAACTAATTCAATGACATATCAACCTATAGCCCAAACCCTTAAGTCTGGATAACCTTGTCTTGCCCATAATAATACTATTCGGACAAGAACTCCGTATACTTGGACTAAACACAAAGTTTGTATAACAATACATCAATTTTAAAGCAAAATGTTAAAATAAATTTGGCCTTTAACTTGAAACTAATTTAGATGTGTTTTACCGGTTTTGAAATATTATCCCCTAGGGTGCAAAACAGGGAAAATGTTTACTAGAATTTTGATATTTTCGTAGGTAAAACCGAAAACAGTTGAAAGCTTTCTTATATTGAATTTTATTATGTACCTACAAACACATAAAAAATATTTTACTAGGTAATGTCGACATTTATTGATATTGGCATTACTAAATCGAGTCACGATTCTGTAGCCCTGTTAAATTCGCTGCAGAGATATTTACGATAAGGTATACAAAATGAATTCGCAATACCTATTCACATTTTATGTAGATTCCAAAATAAAAAAAAATAGATTAATCATTTATAATTTGGTAGAAAAACATAAGGAATATGTATGAATAGCAAAGTATGTTTGCTATTGTTAATACTTTTGTTATAAAAATATTTTTTTTATTAAGTTAAGTGCGAGTTGCGTTAGATTCACCACTTTTGTGGGGGGAAATACCATATTAGAAAAACATGGTTTTTAAGATAAGAGCAAAGTTTGCTGCTGGGAATAACTGTCACTGTATTCGCAGCGCCTCGTAGCGTGCTTCATATAAACGAATTTACTGATCAAATACTATGGAATTTTGTAGACTGAAACCGAATATAGTATGTGGTTTTTTAAAAACCCAGAAAATGTTTTATTAACTTTTAATCTTATTTGAGGCCATTTGTATAATAAACCAAAATCCTGTACCTATAAATTTTTAAACTGTAGTTTTTTACTTATGTTCACATAATTAAAAAAGATGACACTGCAGACCTATGAAGATATTTCTTCCTTGAACACGTCTTTTTAAATCTCATGGTGTTTGATTTTAAGTGTCAAAAATAAGTAGGGAATTCGTTTTAAATTTTATACACACTGCGAGCTTAGAGCAGTAAACCAATGCTCTAAGACTATAAAAATTTTAACGTCTAAATCTTCAACAGATATATTTGTCTAGATTTTTAAAACAGGATGAGATAGAAGATGAAGAAGTACATAAGATACTATTTATCTTGACCGAGAATTTCTGCGGGAATATTTTTTTTCCTCGGGTTATAAACATTGTGGAGTATTCATTCACCACTGTATCGAGTTGGTGGTATTCGAGGGGTTTAAATTTCACTTCAAGTCACAATTGGCAGAGGTTTAAAACCCGGGGTCGGCGTATACCAATGAGCCTTTACTTAATTTCTTAATTACACAGATTTATTTATTCACACCACTGGCTTTTCAGTGATGGAAAACATCGTGAGGAAATCTGCATACGTCAAGGAGAAAAAAAACGTATATGAAGCCCACAATCCGCACTGGGCCCGCGTGTGGACTATGGCCCAAATCAACCTCGCTTATGAGGGTAGGCCGTGCCCAAACAGCGGGGACGTATGAAGACTGGCAGGACTGTACAAAAGAGTGACGATTTTTGAAACACAGGTAGCTTGAGGAACTGATAGTAGCATCGAATACACGGACTAAGGACTAATTGGATAGTAAAACATTCAGGCTAGCAAATTTCAAGACATCATTTATGGGTAATTGTACTAACTTATAAAAAAAATCCCTTCTAAGCTACAAAATTTACCGGAAGGTAGATTAAAAGGTAATATAAAAGAAAAACTGTCATAGAAGTTTATCAAATCAATGAGTACTTGCAAGACATGATTGCGTTGTCGGCTCATTTTAAAAAGTTGGTGATTTATTTTATACTGTTAAGTTTAAATAAATAAATACTATATGGACATCACATTCTTCTTAGTTTAAAATTTATTTCTTAAAGTATGTGTGTTTGTTAACTTTGAGTATCTGCATACGCAAAGCTTTTACTTATTATTTTAAAATTGTATGGCTTTAAAATAGTGTACTGTTACTGACTTTTATTACTTATTAAAAAGAAAGTTATTAATTGAATTGTTTTAAGAAATTTACGTAAAAGCTCAGTGGCGATAATCGAATGCAGCATATTAATTATGCATATACCCACTATGCATTGCAAAAAAAAAACTTAAAAAAATTGACCATGATTCTTGAATCGTCCTGTAAATAACAAGAATTCGGGAATAATAAAGATTGTTGTGCTTATTTTTAAAGTACCTACCTGAGCTAAAAAGACGAAGAAAAGTTCAAGAGGAAATTGTTTCAAAGTGAATATCTTAGAAAGAATTGAAATTAAAACTTTTTCTTCCTTGTAAGGTAAAGAGTACTTACAAATTTCTTGCTTCAAGAATAAAATTTTAAACTTTGACAAAAAAAAATATTTAAAAATTAAGCGTGTGTAAATTTATTCGTAAATTTGGATTTATTTAAACTTTTTTGAAACGACTTCCAAATAGGAGGAGGTTTCTCAATTTGTAGTTATTGCATACCAATAGCAACTTTGGTATTTTCAGTAACAAATCAAGCATTTGCATTTAGAAAGTATTATTTGATGAAGAAGATATCTCGATTAGCGATTATGACGTAGCAAATTTGAATGTTTCTTATAAAACGGCACCATTAAACTGATTCCCCGTTTGATTATTTTAGAGTTCCGTAGGTAAATGTTTAAAAAATAAGTTCTTAGTTTCTTTATATTGGCTTTGATGATCTACTTAAATGGGATAAGTTTACTCAAAATTAAGCAAAAAATATATATGTTGCAATGTACTTAAAAGTAGAAAATAAACCCTTATAAGGATGCAATGTTTTGAAGCTCGAAAAAATCAACTATTCATAAGTTGGCTCGCTCTATTAGTAATTAGTAAATAGTAAATGCCGTACGACATAATTTAAATTTAGATTCTCAAATATCTAATTTAAAAATACCTATTTATTTTGTTACTGCAAACAAAAATATATGGCATATTTTTTGGCTGTACATACGTAAGACCTTTGCCATTTGAAAAAATAGCTGTATGAACGCGCGCCACTACAAAGAAAGCGCACTATTACAAATTCCATTAAATAAATGGTTTGTATTTATGTCTTTGTATTTGTCTCTCTGTATTTATTTTCTCGTAGAAATGTTGTATAATTGCTCGTGTTTTAAATTTGGCGCTGATTCGTAATAACTTATTTTCTGCACGAGCATCTTAAATAACTATTTCACGATTCCGTTAATACGAAAAGTGAGAACAGTTTAAGATATAAGATGGTTAATGGCTTTCAATATAAACTTAATTCATTTCACTGGACAGTTAAAGGAGCTGCAAGACTCGTATTTTCTTCAAAGCTATTTTACGAGAAGAAACGTTTCGTTATAAATTAGAAACTTGGACGTAACCACGTAAAACGTATCTGAGGAACAATTTAACTAATTACTCTGAGACATCTCCTGGTTAGCTTTGAAGCTCCTTTGTGAAATTTTAGTATTAGAATTTAGAATATGTACAAAGATAAGGACAGTAAACTATTATTTTAATGAGGCATTTGAAATTTTTTATATTCCTTATCATATGAGAGAAGCTCGTGGCTCAGTCACATTCGTCTATCAGAAAAAACAAGGGAAGTTAAGCAACATCGGGCGTGGTCATTACCTAGATGGGTAACCGCCTAGTGGCTTTTTGTGATCTGCTCCTTTCTTCGGATGTTTTGTTAAACCGTCCGTATTTACCGTTATTAATACGGACTTATATTTTAACATTTTTGCTATTTATGGTCTCAGAAAGGAATCAGTTGGTACAAGGTCATAATATGTAAACAGCTTTAGTATTATAGCCCAACATCTAAATTCAGAAAAATCTTTTTTTTTTTTTTTTTTTTTTTTAAATCACTAAGGTGGCAAACAAGCTTGCGGCCCGCCTGATAGTAAGCAGTTACCGCAGCCTATTGACGCTTACAACACCTGGGGCATCACTTGCGCGTTGCCGACCCTTTAAAAATCTAATAACTTCTTTATCTAATCTAATTATTATGAACAGCCGAATTTGTGAGTGTCGAGCAATAAATAAGAATGTGACAGCAGTCGTTGGTTAGAAGACTTATAGACAGTTGATCGGCCACTAACTCGATAACGTCCCCCAATCTGCAATGGGCCAGCTTAGTGGACAATGCCCTAAGCATCCTCTCTCGATTGGTTAAGGTATAATCACCTACTAACGAAGACATACATCATCTTTCCACGAGTCCCCAGAAATTGCCCATACTCCTTATATGCAAATTTATAACTACAGTTGCCAGTTAATACGAGAAAAAATGTTCTAGCTTCTCATTTAAGCCCATAATAAACAAACTAGATTTTAAAAAATATATTAAACGAGTGGAAATCGCGTAAATATATATTCGAGACCATTATAGATGTAAGTCGGTCATAACATCAGGAAATATAAATAAATAAAATATATAAAAATATTTTTAAATTTAGATTTCAACATTTTCAATATATTTCTTTAAAATGTGAATAAGTCGCAAAAGTTTAAAAAAATAGTTTTGTTTTAGTTTATTACACGAAATGTCGGTATTTTTTTTGAAAGCTTATCAAATACTCCAAAAAAAACTAAAAGCACTAAAGGTATTTGTAACGTGTGGAAAGCTTCTTTTAGCAACGAAACTTTATTCATTTCGTGATCCTTCAGTCGTGAATAGATCTACAAAACAATTTGCTGAGCGAGTTCTATAAAACCGCACTGTGCGCAACCATTAAGATTCTAAAGTGTGAGAAGTCCCTGGCGATGGTTATCGCGTTATCACCTTTGATAAATTCAAAAAAGTTGAGAGAGTCATGGCGCCGTGACAAAATGTATGACAGCACCCGCCCAGTCATATGTGACGATGACGTCGGCTTATCGGGTGGGCTCACCCGCCGTTTTGCCACACATCGCACTTCACGATTGCTCTTTGTAGACCTCTTCAATGGCACACTCAATGAAATATTTGTTTAGACTATGCTGTGACGTTGGCATTATGAATAAAATTATTTACTTCAAAGAAGATAACTGTTTTTGATGTGAAACATCTATAATCTACAAGATTTAGGAAACCGGAATTTAGTATTACTACAGCCTAAACATTAATTTTATTTAAACAGCCAGATTTCACTAACGTGGCAAACAAGCTTGCGTTTCACCTGATGGTAAGTGGTCACCGCAGCCTATGAACGCTTGCAAAACTTGGGGCATCACCCGCGCGTTGCCGACCCATCGAAAATCTAATAAATTCTTTCCTAAAAAACCCCATACTCTGTAGTCCTTAGAGTAAACCTTGACAGGATGCTCATTCCACAACCCAAGTATTCGAGAGAGGAAGTTTCTATAAAAACGCTACATCTCGGCTACTCCCACGATGGCCGAAGTACTCAAAGGCATGTCCCGGGACCATATAGGGGAGACCATCAAGGCTTGCCTTCGTGATCACTCAGATCTGGTCCAAGCCTGCTCTTCCCAGACTGTGGCTGCCCTCCAAGGGTATTTCAAGTCGGTGCCCTCTCTGTATTCGATGCCGCGTTCCCCGTCTCGCTCGTGCACTCGTTCCCGTTCTCGCTCTCCCCGCACGCGCTCTCTCTTCCGCGAACCCCGCTCTCGCGACCCGCGTGTAGCTCGCCGCGCTCTTCGGGCCTCTGTGCCAAATCGTTCCCCCACCCTGGTAGCTGATGTGACCCCTTCTCGGTCACTCGCTACCCCGCCCCCCGCAACCTCCAAAACCGCACCCCTGTCTCCGGTAGCCGTAATGTACGCTGAGTCGGCGTTGTCCTCAAACGAAGGCTTCAAAGTGGTTGGCCTGGGGACAAAAAAGGGGAACAAGCGGAAGAAGACCGCCAAGTCGAAAAAGGCTTCGGCGACATCCGCTCAGGAGTCTTCTCCTCCTCCCTCCGATTCCGAGGTCATCAAAGACAAAGGGGCCTGGCCAAACATAGCTAACGCTATGAAGACCAAGCGTATAAATTATACGCACGCCCGCAATGATGCCGAGCGCGGCATCAAAGTGCAGGTACCGACACCGTCAGATTTCCGAAATCTGACGGCTTTTCTTACGGCTCAGAAATACGAGTACCATACGTACTCGCTGGCCGAAGAACGCGTGCTCAGGGCAGTTATACGGGGAGTCCCTAAGGAATTCTCCGCTAAAACTGTCCAGGACGACTTAATCGTCCAGGGCCTCCCTGTAAGGGAAGTACATCGCATCGCAGCATTTCGGCATTCTCGCCGAGATTTCTTGGGCCTGTGACCCAGCCTTTTTCGAGGTCGTGTATGCCGAATACGTACAGATCACCGATCTCAACCAAATGTTCAGCTTCATGGCTAAGCATCGCGACTTCTTCGCCGCCCTCCGCAGGGTGGCCCCAAAACCTTAAAAACCAAAATGGATTGTACCATCGCGCGCGAAAAACCCCGGTCCGTCTCCTTAGGCTATTTTAACGCCAACGGTCTTCGTAACCAAAGAGAGGAATTATTACAATTCCTCTCGTCCCAAAAACCGGACGTCTTCCTCATCCAGGAAACGTTCCTAAAGTCCGCTGTCCGCACCCCTTCGATCGCGAACTATCGCACCGTAAAAAGTAAATAAACAAAAGTAATTATTTTTAATAAATAAATATGGATAAGAAGTGATGGGAAGTAAATAGCGAGTATGTTTTCACTTCTGCCGGCACTCCCGGAGTGCAACCCGTTTTTTTATTAGAATAATGTGTAAAAAAACATTTTAGTTTGTATAAGGCGAATAAAATTGTAACAGACAGTTTTTTAAGTGCAAAAACAACTGAACAAAAGATCATTTGTAAATTGTGTTTAGTTTAAAATTTAATTCTTGTTTATTCTCGAGTCTAAGAGGGTAATGTGTCGAGTTTGCTTTGCTTAATTGCTTACTTTTGCGGTGGTAAATGTTAATGAAACGAGGTTTAAGCGTCATTACGACATAATTAAAGAACCCGAGTAAACAAGAAAAGCGAATTACAGTTGTTTAAATGCCCTCTGTTTAATTCCAAGTGGTGTTTATAAGTGCTACTTTGTTGTGTTTTGTAAAAAAAATTACTTCAAAAGTACATATCACAATAAATAGTATATATCTGAATGAAAACTGAAATTCATTAAAAAAGAGAGAATTTATGAATTAAAAAGTTCGTAATTTCTCGTTTGGTGCGTAGTTCATATCTTGAACCATAAGATGGTGTTATTATTATACATGAATGTGCCCGTGAGTTTTTTGAACAAGGGCTTTGCCTTCAGGAAAGTAAAATTTACAAAGAAAAAGCCCGTGGGAGTAATTTATAATTTTAACCCGCTTTGTTTGCACGTAATAACATTGTTTGCGAGTAAGTGTGATGAAAATACATTTAAGTTTTTATAACAGTTTATCGCCAAACCTTCCATACATCACTTAATGAACTTTTGACCTCGTTTCACGATCCGACAGAATCAGGTTTTTAAGCTATCACATCTCCTGGCTAGACTGCTATTTTGCTTTAACAATATCAATTTCCGTTCGAAGCTATTTTTAACCGACTTCAAAAAATGAGGAGGTTCTATGTTTGACGGGTATATTTTTTTTGTATGTCCACCGATTTCTCTGACAATTGTGAATCGATTTTAAAAATTGTTTTTTTATTCGAAAGAGAACGAGGCGGTCCCATATTTATACAGTGGATTTAAATGTCAAACTTTTGGATATTGATTTGGAACTGGCGAAACACGCCTTTTATATTGATGATTGTATAAAATTTTGTTCCACATTTGGATGTTTTGAGTGTACCAGAAGAAAAAGCAATTCGTCACTAAAAAGCAAAATAAAAACTATTTAACAAGCAAAACAACCGGCTTCAAAACGTGCACTAAAAAGGTAAAAATAATTACTTATTGCCAAATATCTGATCTGAATTACAGTTTAATACCAACTTTAAGACATGCAAGTGAAGTGTGTTATAAACTGTTAGGTACACAGACACCAACTTCAAACTGTAGGTAATTCAGATCAGATTTTTGGCAATAAGTAATTATTAACAAAACTATTAACAAAAATTATTATTAAAAAACCTAAAACCTGTCATGCCTGATTGATTGCATTGGATATTCCGTTGAAACAAAAACTATCTATAGAGTTTTATTATATACGTAAAACTTTAAAAAAAAAATACCAAGGCCGAACCACCAATAAAAAAAAGAAACATTGGTCAACTTATATAGTTTTCCAAGAACTAGCAAAAAGGCAATAGACGTATTTTTCTTAAAAAAAAAATAACCACTAAGGTGGCAAACAAGCTTACAGTCCGCCTGATGGTATGCGGTCAGCGCAGCCTGTAGCCTATTCTGTCCTTGTTCTTTAATATTACTCTAAAGCTAGTGATTTACATCTCAAATAAAGATACAAATAAGTACAAAAAAACCACCTTACTCCAAATATACATATACTGTATCAAAAGCAATGTTGTAGATTATGGACTCACCACCTGTCATGCAAGACTAAAGTGATTGACGAAAGGAGTTTGTCCTCCACTAGATGTGGTATATGTGTTTGAAGCCAATAGGATCATGTGACCAGTCTCACTCCCAAAAAATTTTGTGTCGTTGTAACAAGTCGTTCATGATGAATTGAAAACACAATTTTTTTATGTCACAAGTTTGAACACGTTGTTCTACATAAATGACTAACACGAGTAAGATCGATGACTGGGCATGACCTGACATAAGATCTTCCTTCCTAATATATTTCAGCGGGAACTTAAGATTAACGATGTGGAAATGTCTGACGTGGAGGCATGGCTTTTCAGCTTAACGTTGTCGTATATGAGTTATGTTTAGCTGTATAAAACACCTTCCTGTTAATGCCTATATGTCAAAGAATGAGTTATTTTTGTTTGTAACACAGAGGTGCCAAACAAGCTTACAGTGCATCTGATGTTAGGCAGTTACCGTAGTCTATGGACGCTTGTAACATTACTTATGCGTTGTCGACCCTTTTAGAAAAACCCAGAAAAACCCCATACTGAAGTTCCTAGAGAAAACCTCTGTATTTCACAAGCTAGGGGTTCACAGGTGGAATCACCTCAGAAACAGTGCTTGACCATTTAGGTTGGTTCTATAACTGTATGATTTCAATTGTATCTATATTTCCATAGACACAATAGCAATTCTTTCTGTTCTGTCTGTCCGTCTTAAAGAATGAAGACAGAATAATGTTGCAATTTTCACTATGAAAAATTTATGTTTTAAATTTGTAATACATAAGGTATACGTTCCAACTGCGATCTATTACTTATAGGTCGTAAATAATCCAAAAACTAACTAAACATTTCGTAAAATGGTGTTCAGAAATAATAAGAAAACATTTTAAGTCACATAAATAATAAAATGTTGACATAACTAAGTAATTGTGTACTCAAAAGCTGTTACTTCATTAACAACTAAAGATGAACTTATATGGGCAATTGTTTGAGCAATGATTGTTTGGCAACTTTTTGTTTTAAATTGCTACATATTACTCGGTATGGTGTGACGCAAACATTGCCTAAAGTGGAGCAATTGTTATTGCTACATTGTATTTTAATATAAGTTGAAAAAATATAAAAGATTAACTGTTGAGTTTCTTGTCGGTTCTTCTCGGTAGTAAATCATTGTTTAGTCACTGTTTAGTCCTTAAGGGTTTAAGTGTTTTAGGGTTGTTCGGTTTTTAACATGTACACTCCAAGATAAAACGTGTTAGGTATTATTCTGTATGATTTTCTAAAATTATGATAAATATTTAATAATTAAGATATTGTGTGCTTGCTACACTTATGGCTCTTGCTACGAACATATTTATTGCAATCTTGGATCGTCAAACGTTTTACTCAGAAATTTTGAGTCGAGTTTTAAAAGAACTTGCTTGTATTGTGAGTTATGTTTCTAAGATCTTCTTGATGATCCATCTTGTTGACATTTTCAGCGACGTTATGTTTCGAGATCATTTGAAGGTCAAAATAAAGTTAAAAAGCAGTAGATACTTCACCTCGGGCAGATGTTGTTGTCATATATCTGGACCCACATAAAGTACTGCTGCCGTATATGTGTGGGTGCACCCGGATACCAGCTTAGTTCTTAGCCTTTAGCAAAGTTACTAATACCTTTATGGGTTTAGTGAAGAGCTGAAATAATCGTCGACTATCCCTAACTCATAAGCTGTATAAGTCTGAGGATAGACTTAGCTTTCCTGTGTGTGTTCTAATGCTGGGCTCACAATGCGCTGTTTTTGAAGGAACCGCTTACCGGTATAAACAAAAAGTTAATAACTTTATTTAGTAAAACGAATGAATCAAACATACTTATACTTTTATTTATTAGTAAAGACTATACTTTTATATTAGACTATTAGTTATAAATCTTCTTAGTGCTTGAAAATTAGGAAAAGATTTACAAAATTATGTCTGCTTTTTGTCAGTAAGTATGATCAAAAGAAATAAACACTTGAAAGCTTTCAAAGATACATTCAATAAGTACGAACTTATAAAAAAGCTCCTTATATTGTAGATAGTGATAAAATACTAAGGTTTTGGTACGTTAAAGATATTTTTTGTCGCATTACGCAATTTATTTTTTATGAAATTGAGAGAAGAGATTATAATATGCCAGTTACTTAAAATACATAAGTATGTCAAGTTAAAAGAATACAAGTTTAGTAAGTTAACTTAGTTTATAGTGTTTTAGTTTGTATATATATCATCCATGTTTAAATTTTTTGATTTATTTCTTTAAATAAGACATTTCTTGATTATTAAATAACTATAAATTTTAAAAATTTTTCAACACATTTACAACAATTTAAGGCTGATCTTAATATTAACTAGAATGGTATACCTCACTTAATATACTATATACTACGGTTTCATGTGGATGTGTATCCAGCCACTGGCTACCCCATCATAGGGATAAAAACTGTGAAGTTATACATACATAAATAAATAAAATAAAAAACAAATAAAAATAGGCGTATTAAAATTAAAACCACTAATTATAAAAAAAGAAGAGTGGCTTTAGATCACAGTTATGATTTTCAACTTTGTTTTAACAAAGTATATACTTATATTAAACATAGATTATATTTTGACAAATAGGTTTTATCTTCAAAGTTTCTTAAAAAAACAATAAGGAAGTTTTGCGTTAAAACTTTTGCTTGGATAACAAGGATAAATTTCACAGGATAATAACAACTAAAAATATTTCTTCACTTTTTATAGCTTATTCAACATGGCGATCACTAAGCGTTAATAATTCTGTTTAAAAATATTAACTGGATAGAAACTAGAAAGTTAAAATTTCTTCTAGACACTTTAACACCTAGCTCATTTCCAGAACAGTGAACTGCTGAAGTTTAAAGCGATGCTAATGAGCTCACTGCAGATCTTCGTAGAAAAGAACTTTCTTCGAGATCTTCGATTAACTCAACGTTCTCTTACGTAGGTATACCAAACATAAATTTTGTCAGATTTAGTTAGGTACTTTATACTTCAGCTGTTAAAATCGGAAGTATTAAGGTAAGAAATTATAAATAAGCACAAAATATCTTTCTTTTATACCTTAAGGTGACAAACAAGCTTATGGTCCGCCTGATGGTAAAAAGTTATTTCGTTTACAAACAAAATATGTTCGAACGATCCTATTTCATATATCGTTTCAGAATATTCACAAAGGCAGGTGGGAAAGGAAAATCTTAAGAGAAATTTTTTTTAATATACCTTTAATGTGATTTTCGTTTTTAATGGCTTTCTGCAAGTTAGTGGCGACAGTTTTAAAGATCGACATATTTATTGAGTTACACGTGCACAAAATTTGTATCCTTAATTTTGGTCTTGACAACAAAGTTATGATATGGAAAATTAACACTAGCTAGACAGAAATATATTTACATACAGTTATACAGTTATTTGATAGTAAAGGAGAATTTTGAAAGAGATAAATCGGGGCTGAACAACTTACAGTGATTTCTATATTTATTTACTTAGATACTATTTACACCACATACATATCCACGCAGTCTCACACACACACACAAAAGCGTAGAAAACGGATATGGCATACCCGAGTAAAAGCATGCCGTTTCGCCCAGTGTACAGACATATATTACACTACTAGCTTTTGCCAGCGGCTCCACCCGCCCTTAATTTGGTTATCAGCGAGGGATTCTTCCGGCAACTCCTTGATTATACTAAAGAATTTTGTAACAGCAAACTATATCTGCAGCTACTATATTTGGTTATAGTTGCTTCCGCGGGAACGTTTAAATAAAAATATATGCCCAAAATACGGTCATTTCTGTCGCTTATTGTGACACAAAAAATCAAAACTTTCCGTTGACCTAGAATCATGAAATTTGGCAAGAAGCAAGATTATCATCACAAATATAGGAAAAAAAAACAAAAATAAACCTTAAGACTGGATCTCATGATGGAGAAACTATCTGTATGTAATAAGTTTGTATGACTTAACCTTAAGACTGGATCTCATGATGGAGAAACTATCTGTATGTAATAAGTTTGTATGACTTAACCTTAAGACTGGATCTCATGTTGGAGAAACTATCTGTATGTAATAAGTTCGTATGACTTGCTCTTGTTTTTTTTTCTTTGTTGTGTTTGTCTTAATTTGTGATTCAAGGTATTAATTAATAAATTGAATAAATATGTATGTATTTATGGAGAGAATATGTAGGTATTTTTATCAATTATCAGGTACAAGTTTTGCTTAGTTTAGCATCGGATGGCGCTGTATTCAGAATTTTCTTTTTATTTCTTTTATTCTTGTGTAGGTCTTTCAAAAAATATACAAAACTTGCAAGGGGATTCTAATGGATATTGAACTATAGAATGCTATTTTATTACGTAGTATTTCTCTCCATAATACATTTTACTTACCTACTATTTATCAAAATCTACAGAGGGCTAAAGTTTTCATGAGAAATTACTATGACTTTCCTTTACAACATCAGTGTTTTGACGATTTTAGATTGTGTTATACGTAAGGTTATAAATATTTTTGGCTTTGACTATGAAGGCACAAAACCTTAACTTTACTCAAATGAGTTGCTTGGAAGTAAATACACAGACATCCTCTCACATCTTGATCAATCACGATATATTTGAGCAAATATATCTTTCCTTGAAAAATTGTACTGGTAAGTGTTGAATGAAGATGAATTAGTTACCGGAAGGAAACGGTTCACGCTCCATAGTAATTTATCTTACATCATAGTACGCAGCCAGCATACTTACATTTCTCGTCAGTTCATATTTTCAGGTTCCCCTAATAGGAGAACTTTGTTCATGATATCAGACCATTATCCATAATAATATTATGAATGCTGAAATCGATTTTTTTTATAATGCAGCAAGAGAGCATCATAGTTGATCCGTTTGTTTATCATGCCAAAGTGTGTTTGTTTGTTTGTCATTTCTAACTCACCAGCAACAGGTCGATAGGTGCACATACATAGGTTATAGGCCTAATTAGACTTATAGACTTTTTATCCCATAAATGAAGAAAAAACTAAGGGGGAACTTTCCCACGGGAGTTTTTTTGCCGAGTACTTTTCCGTGCGACGAAAGCTGCGGGTATAGACTAGTTTGCTAAAATCATGCGAACCCAATATTAAATGTTAGTTTTCAATCGTTTGGTGTCACATTTTATTGTAATGTTTTAAAGTAAACACACAACTAATAGGAAAATAGGAAGTCCTAGTACATTAATCTCATAATACAGAAAATCTTCATACAATAAAATACATGATAAGTACCTATACAAACAAAAGCAAAAATACATTCAGGATTAAGGCCAGCTAAAATTCTACCTCGTTAGCTTAGTGGCAGAGCACTAATATGGAATCTTGGGGCGACCCCAAGTTCAAGTCCTGGCTGGTTCAATTATTGTTTTGACTGCAGCTTTGCTATAAAAATATTCACTTAGATATATATTTTTAATAATTGTAATATTCTTAAGCACTTGGACACAGCGAATGTCCTTTTGCAGTACAGTTATGGGTGTACAAATTTGTTCATTTAAGAGAATAGCATTAAATTTAGTATAGTATTAACAAATTAAACTTAGTTGCAGCTAAGATAAGAGTTTGCAGAACTTGAGTCCTCTCCTAACCCTCAGCGAAGCTGTAACCGTTTATTGTGAAGTACCCACTTTTATAAGCACAACTTGCAAGTTACGAGAAACTTGAATTTCTAGTTCAATTGTATGAAATAGTTTCTAGTATTTGAATTTTAATTACTTATGTTTACGGTCATAATATTAGAATAAATATATTTTACAAACAATTTATGCATTTTGTCTCTGTTTTTATCATTTTAAGCTACGTTTCAAGAGTAACTGTTTTTGTGAACTTCCTCTCGCGAATGCTTAGGTTGTGGAATGAGCTCTCTGCCAAGGATTTCTACAAGGAACACAGCATGAGGTTCATCAATAAAGAAGTTATTAGATTTCTGAAGGGTCGGCAACGCGCGAGTGGAACCCCTGGTGTTGCGAGCGTTCATAGGCTACGTTGACCGCTTACTATCAGGCGGACCGTGAGCTTGTTTGCCACCTTAGTGGTATAAAAAAAAGGCGCAGTGACTGTCTGAAGATATTCTTTATTTCCTCTTTGTACAAAACACATTTTAAAAATGAAACAAACCAATTATTTATAACCAGTATATGCTATTTTTAGAACTTTATGTATTGTATCTGGAATACCCCTGTGAGTTGTAGATACTATTTCTGCTAAAAACGGCCTCTTTAAGTAGAAACGACATCTACAACTTTCAGGTATATTCTAGAAATAATTGATAAGTATACAGTTATCAATATAATTAGTTTTTTAAATAAACATGTTGGTTAATGTTTTAATTTACACATGCTTGAGAAAAGCACTATACAAGCCTTGGCCACAACTGAGCATAACCGGACTCTGTAATCACTTATATAGTAATGTACTACATATGTACTATATTAGCATGCTCAAGTTAAAGAATCTTGATTATTCACCGCTATCTGGAGAAGCATGTCAACCAACTACTTAAAAAATTTTGACAGTTGTATTTACTTTAGTCAAACTTATAATCAATCGACCAAGAGCTTTACTATTGGTAGTGAATATAGTGTGTAAAACATATGTTGCTGACCCACTTTTATAGGAACAAGATTCTCTTTCAGACCAGACTGGGCAGAACATAGATATACGTCTGTGGTGCAAGTATGTTTGCACTTGTGGGAGCTCAAGGGATTATGTCTTGAGGCTTGGAGAGATAAAACTCCTGCACTTAGAGAGCAAGGCAGCCTGCGGTGACCGACCTTATCGAGCGACGTTTTGCAGTTGCAGCAGTGCAATGCGGAAGATATTATATAATCTAACAGATTGATACCGGAATTACTAGTAAAGTATTCTTTTTTCTTTGCCAGAATGTAATTTTGACTACAACTTATATGTACCTAATATAAGTTTTTAAATTTACGAGTTCCATTTCTAATTTAAAATAGTAAAACGGGATTAAATCCGTTGTTATTTGGCACAATACCTTTTTCCCGACACGTTTCGGCTGGGTTACACCAGCTTTGGTCATGGGTAGACGGGCAGTGCGCAGTGTTGTCGGCTTCGAGTGGAGGCGTCCTGTTTAATTACCCTCACTTTATCATTATATTTGTCATAATCACTACACACAACACTAACGGTGTCCTCGGGTGCGTTCGTTGGTCAAACTCGAGAGCTGTATTTTCCTATGTCTGGATTCCATGCAGGCGACAGTTTGTATCCATCCTAACGATTGAAGTTCTTATGCTTTTTTATTTTAATCGCTTCGCGTACCAATCTACGGTAATATTGTCGATCGGTGTACAAAACCTTAGGCTGGTGTAGCTCAATCTAGTGGTTGGAATTTGAGTTAATCAAATGTTCTGCTATAGCTGACTTTGTTTGTGGAAATTCTTTACAGCAGCAATATGTTCTTTGACCTTGTCCACAATTGTGCGTTTGGTCTGTCCAATGTAAGAACTGCCGCAGCTGCAGTCAATTTTGAACGCTGGCTGTCTGCTAACCTCTGGATTCTTCGTAAGTGTGGTATAGCGAACTAAACTCCTTCTACTCATTTTGTACCAGTTTCTCTTAAGGACCTCCTGAACGTGTGCCACCTCAGTATCTAAATGTTCAGGGTCACAAAGATCATAAGCTCGGTTAGTTAGAGACGCTACAACTGATTGTAGTTGATACGGGTGATGATGAGAGAAGACGTTCGGTATCTGTCCGTGTGTGTAGGTTTCCGATATACAGTATGCCTCAGAGAGCCACCTTTCCTTACATTCAATTTAACATCTAAGAATGCCAGTGAACGTTCACTTTCCATTTCATATGTAAAGCGTATTTTGTTATGAATGGAGTTAAGGTGATCTAGGTACTGTTCTACTTCCTGCCTGGTTCCTTTAATTAAGCAGAACACGTCATCAACATATCTCTTCCAAAGTCGAACGCTAAATTTTAAACTTATATGTAACTTTTGTATTAACAGGACAGGTTATAGTAGCAGTGCCCTGTTACCGAATGCACCGTGCTCAGGAGTAAAAGTTTAGGTAGAGAGAGTTCAGAGGTCGGTAAGGAAACACTTTTTAAGGGTAAGGCAGGTTATATTAGTATACTCTTTCACTTTTCATCATAACATACTTTAATGCACAATAAATCCTAATCACTTAGGGTGATTCTTATCCCTTCAAATATTTACACAGCAGCTACCTATTTTACAATTATATAAGACTACCTAAATAAGAAAAAAGACAGATAACGCAAGCCTGCCTACACAGAGTTTTAAAATGTGTAGTTTTCAAATCTTTATTAGGGATCTAATACAATTGTGGTTTCATCGGCCTAGAGCCCGAACCGAAGTCTTGCTCGTTGACGACCCCAACAGATCACCGCCGCCGCAGCAAGTAGACGCGGACGGGACTGAATTTAAGTGGCCTATCAACGTGTGTTGAGTAGTGAAATATGCCGCCCGTGGCAGTCACAAGGAAGGTCGCACGTGGCTGGCACAGTGCAAGATTGTACGTGAGCGCAGTTCGCCCCGCAGCCCCGGTGTGTAGCGGTGTTCGAGACAGCACCACCACCGCACAGGCCGAGGATTTGGAGTACAGTAGACTCCGGGCAGGCCGAGGATTTCGAGACTTAAGGACCCCTGGCCTCCCTCAGTTTAAGTGCAGCAAAGCAGCTGCAACGCGCCGGTCTTCGCCGTAGACGCGAAGAATGGGGATTGTATCCGAATGGGGATGATGGGAATCCCCAGAAAAAATAAACCGTCGTGCTAATCGCAGTCCGGTTTTGCCAACAGTAGAATATTAAGGCGTCGTCACAGAATTGACGCTTTACGTTTAGGAGTATTTATTTCCAATTAATAGAAATTTTTGATGTCCGTATAGACAGTGGACGCAAAAGAAGAATGTTGACATTTTCCTTGTCGACGAATATCCAGACTCTTTCGATTTCTAAGTTTGAAATCACGGCTCCGGTAATGGGCCTAACAATGGGTGCCTGGAAACTTCCATTCTTTCTTTCATCATTCGGTCCTTTACCGGAGACGGACCACCGGAAACGCTCAGTCCGTTATATTGTTTTTAGTGTAACTCTTTGTAACAAAAAAAATCATATAATTTTTTGTTACACACAGTGATTTCGCACCAATTTCGCTGTAATTACAATTAAGTGGCTCGTTTTGTAGACGAATCATGGTGGATCATTAGAAACCATGATAAAACTAATTTTCATCCATTATTTCTGACGTTGAGAACCTGGGATGAAATCGATTTTAATACAACATTCTTTACTGTTTTTTTATAGAATTATTATAGAACATCGTAGCAAAATAATGATCAAGTACTGCACGCGCATTTATGATGTGCAAGGCCGGCGGACAGGCATGAGGGGCAAGGGCGGTACGTATTATTTAAAAATATTTTCACCTTCTACGTAAACAAAGTCGCGGGTTATAGTAAGCGTTAGCCCAAAGTAACTATTACTGATCTATCAACACACAGCTCCAATCATTTGACGGATAGAGCTGAAATTTAGCTCACATATAGCTATTATGATGTAGGCGTGCGCTAAGAAAGGAATTTTCCAAAACTAACCCTCTAAACGGGGGTTCAAAGTTGCCGTAAGAATTTGAAGACTTGCACTTGACCCTTTTTTTCTTTCTCAGAAACATTACCCGGCCCCTTCATAACCACTTACCAAATTTTTCATTACAATCGGTTTACCCTTATTGCGCGGGTCCACACTTGACCGAACGGGACTAACAGTATCCTATGTCCGTCTCCTGGTTCTAAGCTACCGCCCTACTAATTTTTAGCCAAATCGGTTCAGCCGTTCTTGAGTTATAAATAGTTTAACTAGTTCTTTTTTATATATAAATATAAATAATATAATATAATATACCTATGACTATAAGGCTAGTATTATTAGTAAGTAATCTTATTTAACTGTACCCCAAAGAGACATGAGGTCAGAAAGCTGTCAGGAATATTCAATTTGGGTCGTCTTAATCTCAGGTCTCTGCGGTCGATACGCTTACGCTCTGGACACATACGTAGAACATTAACTGTAATATTTCTGACTGAATTTAGCTCTAAAGTCTTTGGCGTTACTGGCAATGATGAGATTCTATTTAGCAAGTAATTTGGTTCATCAACTATTATATTATATAACGTTAGAATATGATTGCTTTTAATATAAGCTCACGTAGAATATGTTATGATTTTCGATCACAATATTATGATGACATATATGTGTTGTACTCCATGAATAATAGTTTTAATTGGTTATTATTTCCTTAAAAACTTAATTTCAAAATGAAGATAATCGTATATAACTCTATCACACCGCTTTTGTTCATTATCCAGCTTTTGAAAAAAGGGGAGTTCTCAAAGTTTATCAAAAAATATGTATGTATACTAAAGGTGTGTATGTAATTATTTTTCAACATCTATTTTTTCTCGGCTCAAGATTGCAAAGTATACAAACTTTGTGCTTTATATCCATTACCATAGTAGCTTCTACCCGACAGTACGAACCTTTAAGTAAATTCCATTAGCTGTCTACTTTAAAAAGAATTAAGAGCAATATTTGTTTAGTAATAAGATCTCTACTGTATATTTAAAAAAGCTAGTTTGTTTATACTCGGACTGGAAATACGATTGTTTTATTATATTTATATTTACTTATTTACTTAAGGATTAAAATGTAAGGCTAAAAAAAACCCGGCCTAGTGCGTGTCGTACAATTAGAGAAAAAACTTTTTACAACACAAATGCATTTTTAACTGGCTATCCAATAAGGACATGAACATGCTTGAAAAAATTATTCCTTAATTTGTTCAATGATGGACCTTAATGCTACCCCTAAATATTTTTTTTCTTAATTTTTATGACATAATTTCACAAGATATAACTATTTCTAAATTATCATTACGATCTACAAAAACCGGCGGAATTATAAGGGGCTGAGACATGACTAATAATTAATAAAGGTTCTGTTTTTGCCATTTTGCAACGGAACCCTAACAACTTGATACCTACAATCAGTTTATTTTGCAATCTTGACTAGAGATTTACAATTTTGTTGAATATACGTATATATCTATACTAGCCGCTCGTCCCGACTTCGCACGGGTGAACTTTTATTTTGCTTTAAATTTAGGATAAACTTTGAGTAAATGTATCTATTTGCATGACATATCGTATCGCGAAGTAAAGTTAAGATATTAATATGTTCTTTAATATTTTAGAACATTCTTTTATTCTAACATCAATAGTTTCGGCAGGGCATGCGATGAAAGACATTTTATGGTTATGTTTCTTTACATCTTGTGTTACATTATTGAAGTTTTAGTAGGGATCCCTAACTTTTCCTAGTAATAAATAAAGCCTATGTTACTCAGGGATAAAGTAGCATTCTAATGGTGAGAATTTTTAGAATCGGTCTAGTAGTTTTTGAGTTTATTCGTTACAAACATAGAAAAGTACAAATCTTTCCTCTTTAAAATATTAGTGCAGAAGTGTAGATGTAGATTTATTTCGAATATCATTACTAGTTTTCGGTTATTTTAAATTATGAATTTATTTAAGGTCAACACAGAAGTAGGGAGGTCAACATTGCAACACACAAAATTGTTAACATTACATTAGATAATTTTGTTTATAAAATAAAAATAGCTTTAATTTTTTATTAGAAAATTTCCTGCTGAAGTACCCCAAATACCTGAGAGTAATACATATATAAGGCCTTTGTAACGCGTGGAAAGTATTTTTTCGTTATATTAAAACTTTCTTCATTTCACGAGCATTGGACTGTAAAAAGGTCTACTAAAGAATTTGATGAGCAAGTTTATTATTTGTTACTTAGAAGTACATACATATATGTTAAGTTATTTTTGACATGTATTTTTGTATATAATGTATTTACAATTTGATGTTGGTCATTGCATGAAAAATAATTTATCGAATGTTCTCACATGGCAGCAGTTGTTAAGACAAGTTTGAGGCTTTATGGGCGGCTTAAGAATCTACAGTCAAGTGGCCAACCTCTGCAGTGCGGCGTAGGTACAACGGCTGAGGCAAACACTAAAAGCACTAAATGCACTCTTGAGTTCGTTTTGCCGATGGAATTAGGTTTGTAAGCTATTAAATTGACCAGTTTTATTGCTATTTTGACAATATACATAAATAATTCGAAAAATACTTTTTTGTAGTAACTAGTTCGTTTTAATTTTTTTTTGTTAGTTTATTATTCGGTGTTACCATACAGAATATAGTAATTTTAAAACGGTTTTAAATTTTTTTTATTGTATTTTCAGCATTATATCCTTTAATATTACCCAATAATGATGACTTTAAATTATTTAGTATGTAAGAAATTCCCAAACAAATTATTTATCATATAAAAGTAGTTTAGAAAAGAAATTAACATTTGATTGAGATCGATATTTTTTCATCTGTTAAACATGTTAAATAAACTATTGACCATAAACTTTTTGACATGTTGCCGAAAAATTGTTGACGTAAGCACACGCATTAATTACATTAGCATGATGCAACTGCTTACCAACTTGAAAAACGCAGGTGAAGATAGAACACCGTGGATCATTGCAAGGGGGACCTACCTATAGGGGATCGCAGCAAGATGTCTTGACAAAGATGTTCGAATACCAAACCAAAAATTATAAAGTACAAAAAAAAAAACTACAAATCTTAAGATTGTATGTATACCGGCATGATTTAAATTTCTTGAAGGGAGTCTGGGAGAGACCAGCGGCTGGACACACACCCACATTATATTTTGGGGAAGAGCCTCTTTTGATCAACAACTTTAGTCCTGGAAGACAGGGGGTGAGCCTGTCGCTTCTGATATAATGTCTCTGGCTGGACTGAAGTGACTTTGCATTTACTTTCTAGGCAGCGGAGAAAATTCGTCAGAATTGAATTTATTTTAGTTTGCACACATTAAGTACACCTCTAGTCAATTAGCATAAAGCAGTTCGCTGTTGGACATAAGGCCATTTTTCAAGGAACGCCAACACACGCGGTCTTCCGCCTTTCTTATTTAGCCACTTGCAGTTACCGCCTTAAGATAATTGATCTGACTGGGGGTGACCCACGCTGCGCTTACTGATACGTGGTCTCCACTCTTAAAACACATCTGTCCCAACGGCCTTCGGTTCTGGAATAGATATGGTCTGCCCACTCTTATAACAGCTTGCTCATTTTATGAGCCATGTTGGTTACTTTAGTTCTTCGTCGGCTTTCCGGACATAAAAGCGATACAAAGTAACGAGGCGCTGTTATGGTTTACTGTAAAAATAAATGTATTTAAAACAGTTACTCCCCGTAATAAAGGTCCGTTGACATTTTGTAACGTGCAGTCCTAATAGGTTTTAACGTTTTATGGTTATGAGAACTATTAAAAAAGAAAAAAAAACTTTGAGGTTTGAATGGTATTTTTTATTACTTTTTTATGCAAACATGTTTTGTATTCGCTGTAATAACACTTTCGTAATTGTTAACATTGTTAAAGCTAACCTTATTGCAACACTAAAAACTGTTTTTTAGCTTACTAAGTAATACTATAATTATACTTGGTAATATAAGTATATTTGGGTATTGGTATGGCATTAGTTTTGGGTAATTGTGGACTTCACATACATTTTTTTTTCTTGACGTATGCAGGTTTCCTCACGATGTTTTCCTTCACCGAAAAGCCAGTGGTGTGAATAAATAACTTAGTGGACATGAGAAATTAAGAAAAGACTCATTGGTACACCCTCCCCTCGGCCACCACCGACGTGTACTCTATACTAATATTATAAAGAAGAAAACTTTGTTTTGTTGGGTAATTACAAGGCCGATTTAAAAAAAAAAATTATACGTTACATAGTGTATTCGTCTGGAAGAAACCTAGACTATGTCACTTCAAGCTTAAACTTATGGGAGCGATAATATAAATAAAAAGGTTTTAAAAATGGGAGGAAATGTCACTCCTGACTATTTTCGTGGCGTGCGCTGCCATAATAGTTAAGGTTACTTGAAAATAATGTATGGTGAGATTGTGTTCTATAAAAAAGTCCGTGATAGCAGGATTATATTATATTCATAGTACATTTTGTATTAAGGGTGGTAAGGAGAAAATTACTAACAAGAGGCTATTTTAGACTTGATTTTTATCACAATTATGAGTGAATAAATAAAAATATAAGGGGAATAAACTAATTAAAAAATAATGCCACTGCTAGATCTAGAAAATTTAAATTAAAAAGTTTTAGCTAAATTTAACATATAATTCAACATAGTTAAATTATTTCGAATAACAGTAAGGCTTTTATTAATGATTCAAAGAAAAGGCGCGTTATTACCTCCCTAGGGTTCTATAAACGCGCGCTTAGCTTTGAAAAGGTAAAATTTACAAAGATAAAGCCCGTGGGAGTAATTAAGGTCTTAGCACCCACTTTACCTGCACGTAATGACACTGTTTACGAGTAAGTGTGATGAAAAAAATATTATGCGATAATCTATACATTAATATTATTACGAAGGAAAACTTGATAGATAATTTATTTATTTAAACAAATACGTTTAGTATTTATCTTACGTGTTAAATTTAAACTAAAATTGCTATTAATACTATTTTTTGAAATAAATATTATAGGAAATATTAAAATTTAAGATCTCTGTCAACGAAATTGTACTACAACTGTATCACTAGATGACGCTTTGTTCTATATACATCGCCATAGTGTTGACTTTTTACAAAATAATAACACAAAATATTATATTTACTATTTTCCTTCATTTAGGTTCTGCGCGGTTCAGGCGTAGAAATTATAAAAACCAAGTTTAGTAACCAAGTTATTTCATAAATGTGGCGCAGACGAAGTTGCGCGGGTCAGCTAGTATTAAATAAATTAGATTTATGGAAAGTGGGAATATTAATGTTGTGGACAGACTCTGTTTAAAAAAGTTTTATAAGCATTATTTTGTTGTATGTTGTTGTGGTAATTGTAATATGATTGTATAAATCACTAGCTTTAGCCTGCGGCTTCGCCCGCCCTACGTCTGGTTATCGGCGTGGGATTCTCTTTGACTGTACTAAATTTTGCCCGCGATTTCACCCGCCTTAAATACTATTTCAACGGCAACGCCTATCTCTCTCTGTCTCTCTTTCTTTCTCTTAAAAACTAATAAAAAATAAAGACTCACACTTTAAGTTTTTAAGTAGCCTTTGCTTTTCCCGGGACTCAAACTATCTCCACGGCAAATTTAATTTTAACGGGTATAGCAGTTTAAGCGTGAAGTGGTAAAAGACAAACAGACAGACAGACACAGTTACTTTCGCAATTATAATATTAGTATGGATAGCTACTCTTACTCTGTGGTATTTGCTTATTTTGTTAAAAGATTAACCTCGCGATCTTAGTGTTTCATACCAACTTTGAACTCCAGTTTTACTCTTTTAAGGGGGTAAGTTTTGGAAAATCCTCTCTTAGCGCACTGTTATAAATATTATATGCACCCTATACAGTCTAGTCACCCCTTTTCCTAGCCAAGTCAGCATTATTATGATCCGTTCCCAACATCTCAAGTAAAGCTCCTCAGTTCAACACTAGCCTCTACCCGGTACACACCAATTTTAATAAAATCGTATATTATAATATTTTACCGAATAAATAAGTATTAATAATTATAAATAATCTTTTTAAAAACCCTAGTCGAGAATCCCGACTAACATTGGTGGCAGCGCTAACGGATACAAAAAATAGTATCCCGGAATCGTCTCCGTATCCTTCTCTGAATCTTTCTATATCCGTGAATAAAAGTGACTTTTATTTCAAGCTATACAAACTATTTATATATTTACAAGTGTGTGTGCCAGAATCAAAGTACAACGTTGAACTCATCTCCGTATCCTTGTCCGACCTACTGTGTGTAATCCACCGTGGGGTCACATCTACATATACTTCAAGTTCTTCAGAAGAGCTCGCAGCTGTACCAGCTGTCAACTGCGGGGTCACACCTGCAAAACCAGCAAAACCAAAAGAAATACTTCGGGTTCTGCCAACGAGATCACAGCTCTAACAACAATGACATCCAGGTTCCAGAAATACAAAGTAATACTACTACTCCAGTTCCAGATCCTGTAAGTCTCAAATTATTAACTATTTCTAGTGAAAGTGAATTCCTGACAAAAGTGAATCTAATCTCCGATCTAAGTGAAAATTCAGTGAATTTTAAATGTTACTCGAAATTAACATTCTCGTTTTAATTGTTCTGTCATAAATTTTATACTCATTATTACTAAACTTATTCATTAATAATTATTGTCTGTAACAAATGTATTAGCATTGTACTGATCCAATCCTTATCGTAGAAAGCGTAATCAAAACATAGCTCGTCCAGACCACGACGCCGTCATTCAGTAACATAAACATTCCCGTGATCCAGTGACCGCCTGTTACACCGAACCGATTTCATTGTTTTAAATTTTGCTTTAACTAATTTAATTTTGCTAAAATGTCTACAAAGGATTCGAAAACCTCTGAAGACAACTTTCCAATCACCGCCTTATTTAAATTCATTAGGAGTTTTGATGGTACCCGAGATAAATTAAATGCATTTATCACAAATTGCGACAATGCTTACAATATTGCTACAAGTTCTCAGAAACCAATTTTATTCCAATATATTTTAAGCCAATTAGAAGGGAAAGCTGAAGCGGTGTGTTCAATAAAGGAACTCACAAGTTGGGCACAGTTACAAGAATTATTGCAAACCCAATTCGGTGAGAGGAAACATTACGCACACCTCCTCACAGACTTACAAGAATGCCGACAAACTACTAACGAACCAGTTAATCAATTCGCATTACGAATGGAAACGAATCTTTCAAAACTACTTACCGAAATTACATTATCCAACTCAAATAAAAAAGAACTTCCCGGCAGAATCGCAGCTATAGAAGATTTAGCCCTACACACATTTTTACTCGGATTATCTCCTAGAATATCCAGCATTGTCCGTTGCAAAGACCCTAATAACCTTAACGACGCCATTAATATGGCTATTTCCGAAGACAAAATCCAACTTATGATGCATAGACGAAACCTACCTTCAACGTCCCAAGATCGTTTTTATAATCCAACACCCACTCGAAGACCTGACTACACATTTAAACCTACAGTGCATAATACTTTCCCAAAACCAGCCCCAGCGATTACTCAACCTTCGCAAACCCCACGAAACTCCAATATACTCTTCTGTAGATACTGCAAATACCAAGGTCACACTATCGAATCCTGTAAAAAACGAGAATATAATAACAACCGCCTCAGGACACCTCATCCCCCTTTTTCACCACAACTTCGTCGACCTACAACCACGAACTCACCTCAATATCCTAGATTTTCGAATCCTCAGCAACCTCGCGTATTCTATACAGAGGGTGACCACTATTTTCCTGAAACACAAACCAATGATGCTTTCACCCTGCATCCTAATGAGCAAGATTCACATGAACACCCTGAAAATACAAACAAATCTTTAAACGAGTAGAGGGCTCACGGAGGTGTCCCGTGAAGCCCGAGTCACAATCTAAGCCACGCGAGTCCAACGACACCCATACTAGAACCTCTGTATCCAAAGACTCAAATGTCCGAACCTCTGCATCCAAGAACTCAAATGTCCAAACCTCCGTATCCAAGGACTCAAATGTCCGATCCTCTGTTTCCAAGGACTCAAATGTCCGAACCTCTGTATCCAAGGACTCAAATGTCCGAACCTCTGTTTCCAAGGACTCAAATGTCCGAACCTCTGTATCCAAGGACTCAAATGTCCGAACCTCTGTTTCCAAGGACTCAAATGTCCGAACCTCCATATCCAAGGACTCAAATGTCCGAACCTCTGTTTCCAAGGACTCAAATGTCCGAACCTCCGTATCCAAGGACTTAAATGTCCAAACCTCTGTTTCCAAGGAATCAAATGTCCGAACCTCTGAATTCAAGGACTCAAATGTCCAACCCTCCATATCCAAGAACTCCAATATCCTAACTTCTGCACCTAAAGACTCAAAAACTACGAACTCGGCTACTGGACCGATTTGTGAACCTGAAAAAGAATTTAATAACCTAACTCCACAAACACCCTCTGAATCTATGAAATTACATGAAGTCACATCTAACATTAAACATAGATCCCTACCTCATATTATTTTATTTACAAACCTTTCCGAAAGACCATTATCATTTCTCATTGATTCTGGAGCATCTGTGAATCTGATAAAAAGCAAATCTATTGAGAAAATGCCCATTCTAAATAAAGAGAAAATCAAATTGAAAGGAATCGATAATAACCGGGAGTTTATCCCTACTGTAGGTCACTTCAAACTAGAGTTGTTTCCTAAATTAAAAAACAAACAAAATTCGACCACTTTTCACGTTGTCGATAAAATAGACCTAAAATATGATGCAATAATAGGCAGCGAACTTCTTAGAGACCTGAAATGCAACATAAGCTATTTAGATAACGCCGTCACAATAGGGGACCTTAAATTTAAATTGAACTTTTGTCATCCCATTTACTCCATTCCCGCTCGATCAGAAGTTGTAATTGAATGCACTGTATCTAACCCAAAGATTAAAGAAGGTCTGATCATGGACCAACACATATCCGACTCCTTGCTCGTATCTAATTGTGTAGTAAAAGTAAAAAATAACGATCGTGTTAACATAACCGTTGTTAACGTCTCTGAAAATCCAGTCCAAATCGATTCTAACCTTAATCTTACTCTATATCCAATCGACTATGATGCCTACTCTGTATCCAAACCTAGTACAAGCGATGACAAAAACTCTTTACATAGAACACAAGAAGTCCTGAACTCATTGCGCGTAGCCCATTTAAATAATGAAGAAGTCTCTACCCTCTATCAAGCCTGTTCCGACTACTCCGATATCTTCCATCTTCCTGGAGACAAGTTAACTTTCACTAATTTCTTAAAACATGAAATTAGAACCACATCCGATGTCCCTATTAACACAAAATCCTATCGCTTCCCTGAATGTCACAAGAAAGAGGTGGCAAAACAAATAGATAAAATGTTAGATGAAGGAATTATTAAACATTCATCTTCTCCATGGTCCTCTCCAATCTGGGTCGTGCCAAAGAAACTCGATGCAACAGGTGAAAAGAAATGGCGTGTAGTCATAGACTACAGAAAGCTGAATGACGTCACTATTGGAGACGTGTACCCCATACCACAGATAACAGAAATCGGAAATTCAAAATACTTCTCGACATTAGATCTTACTTCTGGTTTTCACCAAATCTGCGTCAACGAAACAGATTGTCCTAAGACCGCTTTCAATGTTCCGCAGGGTCATTTTGAGTTCTCCCGTATGCCGTTTGGCCTGAAAAACGCGCCTGCAACATTTCAGCGTCTCATGAATTGTGTTCTAACTGGTCTCCAAGGTCTAAAATGCTTTGTTTATCTTGATGATATCGTCATCTACTCCTATGACTTACAAATACACGTAAAAAACCTCACTTCCGTCTTCGAAAGACTACGCAAATTCAACCTTAAACTACAGTCAAGTAAATGCGAGTTTTTAAGGAAAGAAGTAGCATATCTTGGACATCTTATAACTGACCAAGGTGTCAAACCAGACCCTAATAAGATAAAAGCTGTTTCCCAATATCCTGTTCCAAAATGCCCCAAAGATATCAAGTCCTTTCTCGGACTTGTGTCATACTATCGTAGATTCATCCCAGACTTCTCTAAGCTGGCTAAACCATTAACCTCTCTGCTTAAAAAAGATGTAGCTTTTGATTGGCGTAATCAACAACAAATTGCGTTTGACTCTTTGAAACAAAAACTCGTCACTGCACCTGTTCTCATATACCCAGACTTCACAAAACCCTTCGTCCTGACTTTTGACGCCTCTAATCATGCCATCGGTGCAGTTCTTTCTCAAGGTCTTGTCGGACAAGACAGACCAGTCGCATTTGCTTCACGCACTTTAAATAAGAGTGAGTCCAATTACAACACAACGGAAAAAGAGCTATTAGCCGTCATTTTCGGTTGCAAAACCTTTCGTCCTTACATCTACGGCTATAAATTTCAAATTGTTACCGATCACCGTCCACTCAAATGGTTATTTAACCATAAAGATCCAAGTTCTAAATTACAAAGATGGAGACTCAAACTCGAAGAGTATGAATACGAAATCATATACCGAAAAGGCAAACTAAACGGAGCTGCCGACGCACTATCCAGATATCCTGTCAATCCTGTAATAGAAGAGGTAAATGAAGATCTAACCGATCTTGATCCTTTAGACATAAGTCCATTTGACGATCAAAACCCTGGTTTTAGTCCTTTGAACTTACCGACTCCAGAGATCCCAGATGCTTTTCAAAATCCACAACCGTCTACTAGTAGACAAGACTCGATGTTTTCAAATCAACCGTTCTCACTACCTGAAAACTTACCTGACCAGCCATCTCCATTACCTGAAAACTTACCTGACACAAACCTAGAACAAACCTTAACACCAACCAATCCTTTGACTCCAAGTGACCAAGTACCTAACGTCCCGTTTTCTAGTTCTAATAGTAATGAGTACACCACATTTCTGAAAACAATCCTAAATAAGAATATTAACTTTAACACAAACGTAAAACAACACAATGAAAACCTAACAAAAAGCTCATGCAATACCATTTTAATTCCCACATCCATTGACCTAGACGAATGCAATCCCTATATACAAGAAATTGTAGAAAACATAGATGATCCTAATAAAGTTATTTCATGCGAAAAGGAATTAAATTCGTTCACAAAAGTTGACCTAAATAGGAAAACCTACTACCTTCTCTTCACCAAAGTCCATCACTTTGATAAGTCTTCGTATAAAGACATATTTGATTGCCTCAAAGCCTTTCGTAACGAAATAACCACAAACACAAGTGCAACGGAAATCGCCATCAGCGATTTCAAAAATCCCTTTGATAACCTTTCATTTATAAAAATATATAATATGTTAACTTACCTTTTCCACGATACCAATATAACTATAAATATTTATCACAACAACATTATATATCCTTCCCTTAGTGAGATCCCAAAAATCCTAAAAAGTAATCACGACATACCCATCGCCGGTCATTTAGGCTCCGCCCGTATGTTTAATAGAATCCGCGAACAATTTTACTGGAAAGGAATGCGTAGCGATATCGAAAATTATATCAAAAAATGTTCCTCTTGCCAAGAAAATAAAGCTCTTAGAAAAATCAATAGAGCACCAATGCAAATTACAACGTCTTCTACAACTCCCTTTGAACGACTTTCTCTAGATATAGTAGGTCCATTACCAGAATCGGGCACCGCTAAACTTAAATATATACTCACCTTGCAAGACGACTTAACGAAATATTCTGCTGCTTATCCCATACGCAGTACCACAGCCGAAGAAACCATGGACTGTCTCATCCACTTTATTTCTCTCTTTGGCATCCCAAAAACCATCCTTACCGATCAAGGAACCAATTTCACAGCAGACTTATTTAAAAATACTTGTCAATTTCTCAAAATAAAACAACTTTGGTCATCACCATATCACCCACAAACTCAAGGCGCCCTGGAAAGAAGTCACTCAACACTCAAAGAGTACTTAAAGTCCTACGTCAATGAAAACCAAGATGACTGGCCCAAATTTGTATATACCGCCATGTTATCTTATAATTCCGCCGTGCATTCGACAACCAATTACACCCCATTCGAACTTCTCTTCGGACATAAACCTTTTATTCCTAATTCAATTTACGAAACTGTTCCTGACGTCACTTACCCAGATTACGTTAAAATGCTGCAGCATCGACTCAAATTCTCTCGAGATAAAGCCGTTGAGCATATAACGAAATCAAAAGAAAATTCTAAGTCTTATTATGACAACCACAGTCGTCCCGTTAAATACGAAGTAGGCGATTATGTGTTCCTTAAAAACCATCTAAGGCTCCGCAAAGCCTTGTCCCCCATATGGAAGGGACCTTACAAAATAGTTAAAATAAATGGTAGAAATACATTAACACTCTTAATTAACAGGCGACATGTTTCTCATCATTACGATGAAGTCAAATTGGCACGCAGACGTGACACTTAAAATATAAACACCTAGTAAATAAGTTATATACCCATAACCATAATAATCTTTCTTTACATACTTAAATGTTATATACATTTTATATACCTACCTAGCTATAACTATTACTTTATCTTTTAATATTTTAGGACAGTAATTTGTATTTCATAGTTTTCTTTTATTTTATTACAGTACCATAACTCAAGGAAAGTATGTGCACCCCGTTTCGAACAACCCTGGAATCTATTTTGATCCCGTAGGATCATTAAAGATTGTAAACGACCACCTAAGTGTAGTCGTTCCGATAGACATTTCTTTTATTGAACCACACCTCAAAAACATAAACGGTGTGATAGGCACCTCTCGATACGTTTGTAAACAGAGTCTTACATTCGACGAAACTGAGTGTCACAACTTGATTCAGCCTTTATCTTCTCGTTATTATGACATACTAAGAGACTACGAGTCAATTTCTCACCTGACCGGTAAACAACGTTACGAACGATCCCCGTGGTTCGGCGTAATTGGCACCATATCTAAACATTTATTTGGCACAATGGACCAAGACGATGCTATTAAATACAACAACGCTATCCAAACTATAGAAAATGACCAAAAGGAATTTGCTAACTTAATGAAACAGAATATTCTCATTACCACATTAACACTTTCCTCGTTTAAAGAAACTATAAATAAAATCAACTCTAATCAACAAAGTTATGACAACGCTGTTGAAAACCTTTCTTTAGCTGTTAAGAATTTGACTGTATTATCAGACCAACTATGGTTTAAATCCAAAATGTTAGAATTAATGAACATTCTAGAAAATTGTTTGTTAACGCTTTCGTTTCGCGTAGAAGATATTATTAGTGGTCTTTTATTTAGTATATCAAACACTCTACACCCATCTATAATTACCCCGAAACAATTATTTTTAGAACTTGTAAATAACTATAGATTTCTCCCCAGCTCTAATGAACTACCAGTACCCTTAATATTAGATAACATCCATATTCTAATGAATGTCTCGGAAGTGGCGAGTTATTACTCAGATTACAAAATTGTTTTTGTGCTTAAAATTCCGTTAACTAACCCCACCGAGTACAATTTATATCAAAACATTCCATTTCCTGTAGCACATCAGACTAAAAACCCGGAGTCATACTCCGTCATAATACCTTCTACTAAATATGTAAGCATAAGTAGAGATAAGTCTCACTACTGTAAGTTAAATGACATGAGACACTGTAAAACTATATCTAACCAGATGTTTATATGTGTAATAAGCAATGTGTATTCTACTACTGTAACCCCTATTTGTGAAACTGAAATTATTACAAAATTGTTAACTTCAGTGCCTAACCAATGTGAAACTAAATTCCTCCACGGAAATATCGAAGCTTGGCAACCACTTAAAAATAATTCGTGGATATACATTATGTCAAAAAATTCAAAAGTCTCTATAGACTGCCCTAAAATGAGTAACACCACCGAAATTAATATCCTAGGATCTGGTATTTTAAACATACCTAGTGGTTGTATTGGATATTGTAATGATTTGAAACTTATACCTAAGCAAAATTTAAAAATAGAACTTCAACCCGTTATATCTAACTTTATACTGATAAATGATTCTTGTTGTAACTATATTGTATTTAAAGAATCACAGGTTAAACTTCCGTTATTAAACTTAAAATCTACTAACTTTGATTCTTTATCTAAGTATAACTCCGTATCAAAACAAATAACTCAGAAACTAGATGAAATTATAACTAAACCTCATATTGTTTTGTATGGTAATTACTATTCCTCTGTAACCCTATTTTTAGTAATAATTTTAATTGTTTACATTATTATCTATAAAATATGTGCTAAAACTGGTGTCTACCGAAAAATACCTATTCCAATCCTTAACAAAAAAGTAAAACAGGATCTTAACATAGCAACCTCCCTTGAAGATATTGCTTCAGACCGTCCAATTCCTGAACCCAGGATAAGAAGCTTTTAGACGTGAACTTCACTTAAGGGTGTAAGTTCAGTCCAAAGCGGGGGGCTGTTATAAATATTATATGCACCCTATATAGTCTAGTCACCCCTTTTCCTAGCCTAGTCAGCATTATTATGATCCGTTCCCAACATCTCAAGTAAAGCTCCTCAGTTCAACACTAGCCTCTACCCGGTACACACCAATTTTAATAAAATCGTATATTATAATATTTTACCGAATAAATAAGTATTAATAATTATAAATAATCTTTTTAAAAACCCTAGTCGAGAATCCCGACTAACAGCACGCTTACATCATAATAGCTATATGTGTGCCAAATTTTAGAGCAATCCGTCCAGTGGTTGGAACTGTGCGTTAATAGATCAGTCAGTCAGAGACGGTTGCCTTTTATATGTGTCGGCGGCCGATCGTTAAATCCGGCAGATCACAGAATTCCTAGGCAGATCGTAAAGTATGGAATAGAAATTATCATATAACTGAACAGATTATTATATGAAGCTTGGCTGGAACGCTCCGCTCGCTTCACTCGCTCCGCATCTACGTTTACAAAAGAGAAACTGAACCTCACCTATCATACATGACTTATACAGTGCGATTTCTGTTCCTTACGATCTACCTAGGAATTTCATGATCTGCCGTATTTTACGATCGGCCGCCGACATATATACATAGTTTACTGAGCTAGAGCTCCTCTTACAAGAGCTGCTCAAATAGATTTGTCCGGGATGTGTTAGCTTAAACCAATTTCCGCTGTCCCTGATAAAATTTCCTTTTGCGTCGAGCTTTTACCGTTAACTCCTGAATTATTTACTTAAGATAGCATTAAAGCTTATTTAGGTGTCGTCTCTTGACTGGAACAGACGTTTGTCAGCTCGCCTTGATTTAATTTACTGTATACCTACATGGAAAAAAGAAAGTAGACAAATTCACTGTAAGTGTATTGCAGTTGAGACGTTAACCTGAAGCTGGTCCTGCCTCCTTATTTTAGGGATTTAAGTCGTAAATATATACATACTTACCTACATTTAAAAAAAAATATATCTCACGTACTAAAAGGAAATGTTTTTTCTTTTTTTCTGCTCTTTGTAGTCCCTTATAAAAATTATAACATTTTTTTTACTACACATATTAACTGGTACGGAACCTTACCGTTACTAACTGAAGATTTGAGCTCCCAATATTTTGATGTTGCTGTTGCAAGTTCCATTTTTATGTTTTTATTAGCCTCCTTTTCTTCGTTTGTTATGGAACTCATTTAAAAATCACCTCGACAGTACATACTATATGAAAGGCGTGATCATGACAAAAAAAGTATTTTTTATACCACTAAGGTGGCAAACAAGCCTGTGCCTACCTGATGGCAAGCAGTCACCGCAGCCTATGGATGCTTGCAACACCTGAGGCATCACTCGCGCGTTGACAACCTTTCAAAAATCTAATAATTTCTTTTTAGAAGAACCCCATACTGTAATCCTTAGATAAACCCACGCCAGGGAGATTCAATGATCAGATATTTTTTTTGTCACAACTATTATAATTAAAAATAGTGGAACCATACACACTAGTTTTTAGTCTGAAACATAAGTAATTGATTTTAACGTAAGAAATGAAAATGATAACGCTGCGGGTGAAATTGTCGGTTTTGTTCCTTACTGTCCAAATCAGTATGTTTTTACTACAAAGTACAGTGCTCTAACATTCTATGTATCGGTTATAACCTTCTAAATTTATAAAATTAGTATTCAGTGTGCACAAGCCCTTATTCACGGTGAAAGAAAACTAAGGCAAAAATAAATGTTAGTTATTAGATTTGCGCTTGACATACGGATACGTGACTTTTTGGTGGATAATACAGAAATAAGATTACGAACTACAAGAGTCAATCAAAACTATTAATAAATATATATATATATATATATATATAGAGACAGAGATCAATCTAATATAAAGGCGTTATAAATATCTGTGACTATGGAAGATTTCATATAATAATATTATAACATTTGAGCCTCTTTTCCTTTTTCTAAGGTTATAGTAAATTATATATGTGACCTTACCCTAAGCCAAGGACATTATTGTCTTGGACAAAGAAATACAGTGCCACACAAACTTTTTCAGACATAATTTGACAATGACATGACGACGGTTTGACAGTATACTAAAAGCCAATTCAAGTTTTCTTTCTTAGGGCAAGAATTTATTGCAAAGTTAATTCTCGTTCACAATATTAATAAATTTTAGCCTTCCGTAGCTAAACGATCAAAAAGAAAACCTTTTATTTTCTGTCTGTACCTTATTTTTCATCCTGGGACCAAACTATAACTCCACGTCGTTATGAAGACCTTTATGTAAACAAACATAAAAGCAGGAAAGTAACCAAAATCCAAATATCTTTACATTCAAATTATAAGAAAGATCAAAATTATATATGCAATAAATTTTCACAAGGGAGTTACAAATTTTAACATCTAATTAGTTTTACATGAGACAAAGTTATAGATTAATTAAAGCAGAAAATTTGACGAGCTGGTGCCCGGGCTTGAAATTAACAGATTTGAGAAACTTCTTCCCAAGTTCTCTTGAGACTTCGATAAAGTTCAACAAGTGTTAAATTGCCATAATCTCATTAATCTTAAACGAAGGTATCATTTTAGATATATTACACTGTTATTGTTCAAATGGAGATGTAAAGTTATATCTCATACTAAAGCTTGTTTGCCACCTTAGTGGTGTAAAAAAAAGACTTTCAGGATTTTCGGGGCCTTGAATTTGATGATGATTTGATTATCTATATATGAATTTACTGATTTTGGGAGGTTTTATCACTCAAAACCGTGGATCTGCCACTGCGTACTTCGGAGTTTCGAAGTTTGCAAAAAGGACTATTCCTACGTTCTTTGTACAAAGTCGGAAAAATTCCATTAAAAACTCTAAATTTGTATCGAAAATCAAACAATGTGGACCTTGTTGCAAAATGACTTACAGGTCAGTACGAAATATTGGTAGAAATTTCATTTTGCATTTGGCCGAAATTATTATTAATTGGCAGAATGACAGTGGTTCTTCATCTTGTACTTTCGTCAAGGACTGGCAAAGGGGTATATTATTATGTCCCTATTCTTACATTAACCACTTACTTTTGTAAATTTGGTGGTTTAAGAAAAGCGACATATGTAATCCACTTTAGTCCAGATATACTGCATCAGAAGCAGAGTTTCGACGGACTCAACACCACTAGAACTAAAGGGGTTGGTGAAAAACAGGCTGTCCCCCAAATTATAATGTGGGTGTGTATCCAGCCGCTAGTGACCCCCTTTGGGGGAATGAAACCGTGATGATATAGGATACATAAAGAATAACTGTATGTATATATAGTGTATGTATAGTGCCGCCGCCGGCTGGTAGACGGGCTACCGCCACTATCAGGATGATACTGGCCATTTCGAGAGACAAAGTCATTTTATAGGACTCGCAATTTGGCGAAAAAACATTGAAAACAATAGCTATTTTTCTAAAAGTTATCCTGATGATAAATTTAGGATAGGGACTTTCAGGGCGTAGAAAAAGTAGCGTTCGTACCCAATGTAAAATGGCTTTTCTTACTCTGGCAATGAAAGCTTTCGACTTTTACCTTCTTCAGTTTACGTCGACACTTGCTTTCTTCTTTGAGTATGACGAATGTTGTACTAGGTACGAAAGAGAAAAAAAAAGGTACAAAATATACTATAGAACAAATTGGCAACCAAACAAACAAATTACGAGGAATTAAATTTGTTCATAATTATGATACAAAAACACACATATTTAAAACGCTTTTCACTGTGATCGAGGCTTAAAAATAAATACAAATATATCCGATCAAAATATGTTATTTAGAATATCCTATTGAAAATTTGGCGAACCATGTTAACATGTTTTCGTACTCAGAATAAATTCTAAAGCCCAGTGAACAGTAAATGATCTGGCAACATTTACTGTGAATGTTCGTAGGTTTCAAATTTTATTTCGAAAATTCGTTACGGATTTTGTTCCAAATGAAGTATTTTGTTTTTTTAATATTGCTTCATCGTACTTAACATTTATTTTATGCCGTCTATTAAATTTGTAGAGCAGAGAAAATATGTATTGTATATCATACAGAGTAGGTACGTCAGATCAGTAACTCAAGAATGATAGGATTAAAATGTCAAAATGGTCAAAAAGTTTTTTAAAATACAAAGTTATTTTTTTTTTATTGATAAAGTGGTTTATTTCCTTTATACGTGCATATCTATGTATTTATTAGTTAAGTATTTTTTTTATATATTTAAATAAAGGTGGATAAATAAATAACTAAAGAGAGGGGGGGGGGGGAAGAGAGGGCTGGCCTGGTTAATGTAATGTAAAATGATAATGCACCAACTAACTTTGACGTTAACCAGCCGTCAAAAATGGGAGATTGTATGAAAATATGGCTCAGCTATTTTAAAACTTAACCGGCCCGTCAATTTTCAGCAAAGTTACTTTCAAATAGCTGACGATAAAAAATTCCATACAGTCTCTCATTTTTGGCGACTGGTTACCGTGAAAGTTAGTTGGTGCAACCCAGCCTAAAAAATAAGCTATCACGGGACGCCTGGCATGATGTGAAACATAGAAATTATTTTTTTACTTTTTCACATCAAATCAAAGAAACATATCATATATTTATAATAAATATAATTATATATATATATATATATATATATATATATATATATATAAATATAATAATACGTAATAAAAGACAGTTATTGTTTATCACTAAAATTAATAAAATTGAAAAGATAACACACTGTATAAGTTAATAATTTACTACATATAGACTGTATATGTCACGGCATGCATCGCCACGCTAACAATCCTGTTTACCAGCGGCTATAGATGTTTCACACCTCAAAAAAAATTTCAACAAAAGTAGTAGTACTTATAGTATAATTTGTTTCGACACTAACAATAATGTTACTAAACTAAACAACCTAAACGACACAAAACAAGTACCTATAATAAAAGTAACGTAAGAAGAGTAAAGTACCTTAGCTAACACCAATTCCTTGAGCAGGAAGGTAATGTTATTACTCTCATAAACTTCAGAACACAACCCGAAAGACTAGTAATCAGTGGACCTCGAGCGAGTTCCGGCAATTAGCAAGCAAGACCCTAATCTTCTCAGGACCATAAAGTCTCAAAACGATGTTGACCATGACGTCACTACATCTAAAGCGAAAATAAACCAAGTTTAAGTAGAAAAAGGGATATATAAACTTCTGTTGGTTTATTCAGATTTACGATCAGAATTTTGTGAAGCTTTCCATGCATGTCATTAAGTAGAGACAGCTGATAAAATAAAAAATCTAAATGCATGTCATTTTAGCATAATATAATAGTACATTGTTCACCGAGAGATGAAAGTGAGCAATTACTGAGGAGGGTGTAGTTTGACTTAATACGATTAACGACTTAATGAAGTGGGAATTGTATTTTCACATAGTTCTTTACACTACAAATGCGAGGATAATAAAATATAATTAATTAAAGTTTTAATTTACTTAACAAATAATAATTCACTTTTATAATCAAAGATGGCACTGTACCAAATAAAAAGAAGCTATTATGTTTTTTCGTCAGCTTTCAAATAGAAAGCTGCAAACAAGTAGTTAAACCCTATTTTGACTATGAAAGATGGTTCTTTCATTGCATGTGTAGTGTAAAATATGTTACTCCTTTTCGTCCATGGCTTAGTAGGTAACGACTTGCTTGATCGAGGTACGTGGGTACACAGGACACACATTTATGTGATGAACATTTGTGTATGTCTTGAGACAGTTTCTTATATACCAATATTTATGTATTATCTTTTGCCTGCGGTTTCACACGCCCTAAATTCGGTTTTCGGTGTAGGATTTCAACAGCAACAACAATTAATTATAGAAAAAAAACCGACTCACACTCGACGTTTTCAAGTAGTCCTTTCCAGGGTCTTAAGCTATCTCCATGCCAAATTTCATTGAAATTGGTAGAGCGGTTAAAACGCAAAGTGGTAACACACAGTCAGTTACTTTCGCATTTATAATATGAGTATGGATTTACAATAAACTATATATAAGTACTAGCTGGCCCGGCAGACGTTGTTCTGCCCTTAAAGTTGATGTGCTGTAGCACCATCAGTGTGCCTAGTGTGAGTTTTTAACGTTACTATCGCGATCGCGGCAACGAAATACATGTATGGTAATGAAGAAGCGCCTCTAGGGGAAGCGTTTCGAGACTATTTTTTCTCATAGAACTTTTAATGAATATGCGAACGCGATTGCAGATTTACAAATACGCAAAAACTAACACTAAGCACACTGTTACGACCAAGGGTTAACTATTACCCACGGTGACACCCGTGGGGATTTCTATTAGATACTAACCCAATCCGGACATTTATGAGAATAAACTAACTTACACCGCCATCCGTTAGAAGTGTATGAAACCGGACATGTTTACTTATGTCGATAAACTAACTTAAATAGCTATCTGTTAGAAATGTATGTAACTCTTAGCCAGCGCACGCCATGGAAAGCTCCCAGTCGGCATGTATGTATATAGATGTATTGTTTATATACCTACATATGTCAAGTTAATTTGGATTTAAACTCTTATTGCGCAAGTCCGAAGACGCAATTGACCCTTTTTTTCTTTCTCAGAAACCTTCCCCGGCGTGTGCGTAACAACTTACCAAAATTTCATTATAATCGGTTCACTCTTATTGCGCAATTCTGATACGCACTTGACTCTGTCCGACACGCACTTGACCCTTTTTTACTTTCTCAGAAACCTTCCCCGGCATGTGCCTAACAACTAACTAAAATTTAATTACAATCGGTTCACCCTTATTGCCCTGTCCGACTCGCACTTGACCCTTTTTTTCTTTCTCAGAAACCTTTCCCGGCATGTGCATAACAACTAACCAAAATTTCATTATAATCGTTTCACTCTTATTGCGCGAGTCCGATTCGCACTTGACTCTGTCCGACTCGCACTTGACCCTTTTTTTACTTTCTCAGAAACCTTCCCCGGCCTGTGCATAACAACCTACTTAAATTTCATTACAATCGGTTCACCCTTATTGCCCTGTCCGACTGGCACTTCACCCTTTTTTTCTTTCGCAAATACCTTCCCCGGCATGTGCATAACAACCTACTTAAATTTCATTACAATCAGTTCACCCTTATTGCCCTGTCCGACTCGCACTTGGCCCTTTTTTTTTCGCAGAAATCTTCCCCGGCATGTGTATAACAACTTACCAAAATTTCGTTACAATCGGTTCACCCTTATTGCGCTGTCCGACTCGCACTTCACCCTTTTTTTCTTTCGCAAATACCTTCCCCGGCATGTGCATAACAACCTACTTAAATTTCATTACAATCAGTTCACCCTTATTGCCCTGTCCGACTCGCACTTGGCCCTTTTTTTTTTCGCAGAAATCTTCCCCGGCATGTGTATAACAACTTACCAAAATTTCGTTACAATCGGTTCACCCTTATTGCGCTGTCCGACTCGCACTTGACCCATTTTTTCTTTCTCAGAAACCTTCCCCGGCATGTGCATAACAACTTACTAAAATTTCATTACAATCGGTTCACCCTTATTGCCCTGTCCGACTGGCACTTTACCCTTTTTTTCTTTCGCAGAAACCTTCCCCGGCATGTGCATTACAACCTACTTAAATTTCATAACAATCGGTTCATTACAATTGGTTCACCGTTATTGCCCTGTCCGACTTGCACTTGACCTTTTTTTCTTTCGCAAATACCTTCCCCGGCATGTGCATTACAACCTACTTAAATTTCATAACAATCGGTTCATTACAATTGGTTCACCGTTATTGCGCTGTCCGACTCGCACTTTTTTTTTTTTTCTTTCGCAAATACCTTCCCCGGCATGTGCATAACAACCTACTTAAATTTCATTACAATCGGTTCACCCTTATTGCCCTGTCCGACTGGCACTTTACTTTTTTTTTCTTTCGCAGAAACCTTCCCCGGCATGTGCATTACAACCTACTTAAATTTCATAACAATCGGTTCATTACAATTGGTTCACCGTTATTGCCCTGTCCGACTTGCACTTGACCTTTTTTTCTTTCGCAGAAACCTTCCCCGGCATGTGCATAACAACTTACTAAAATTTCATTACAATCGTTTCACCCTTATTGCCCTGTCCGACTCGCACTTGACCGTTTTTTTTTCTTTCATAAAAACCTAGCCTTAACACTAACAAACACAACAAAAAAAAGTTACCCTAATTGGTCCACCCGTCTTCAAGTTTTCCTTAGTGTGCTAGTCCGACTCGCACTTGACCTTTTTTTTCATACATATAAACCTTGCTCTAACAATAACGAACACAACAAAAAAAAATTATCCAAATTGGTTCATTACAATAGGTTTACCCTTATTGCGTAAGTCCGACTCACACTTGACCCTTTTACTAACATTTTATACCTTGCCTTAACAAAAACGAACACAACAAAAAAATAATTATCCAAATCGGTTTGGCCGTTCTCGAGTTTTAGCGAGACTAACGAACAGCAATTGATTTTTATATATATATATAAGAAGATTTGTGTCTGTTGTCTTTCTGGTATCCATAAAACAAGCTTTGCTTAGTTTGGTACTAGATGGCGTAGTGTGTAATGTCCAGACAGATTTATTTATTATTTTTACTCAGTAAAATATAATAATAATATAATAATACAATGATACGACGGAAATTGAAGTCTGTTGTGAAGATTGCATATTTCCATTAGGAATTTGAGAGCTCAGTGACACTGTTATTTTGGAAACGATATGTGACGTAAGTAACGTCGGGCGTGATCACTACTTGGATGGGTGCCCACCCTTGTGGCACACTTTCTCAGGTCCTTCGTGTTCCGGAGGACACGAAAAACCGTCGGTCCTGGCAGTTTGTCATATGTCAGAGCCCTATAGGCTGCCCAAAAACTCTGATAGTGGGGCATACTGGTCCATACAGTGCGTCCGATACATAAGAGACCGAATAGTATAATCAGGATTGCTGAGCGCAGTGTGGATCGCCCCTGGTCAGTTGAACCGATGACCTAAGAGAGGGTAGCTAGAAGTGGGTGGATGAGAAAGGAGGACCAAATGTGGTGGACTTTGCAGGCTAATTGATCAAAGATGACGCATAACATTAAGGTATGTAAGTAACTGAATTTTATAAATTACAGGATTTATTGAAATTTTGCGTCATCAACAAATCAAAGGACTGAGTCGCTTTTTCTACTACAACGTAGTCCCGTTGTCGTGTGGCTGACATGTTAGAGGTCCCGGGTTCGATTACCGGTATGGGGACACACACACAAATATTGCTACAATTCGTTAATTGTAAAGTTGTCTTGACTCTGATTTGTGCACGGCGCTGCGATAGGCTCACTACTATCTCGTTTGGGGGTATTCCCATTGGTGAAACTTAAATGGTACTGGAATACTTTTTATATAATCTCTCTTACCACACCTTTCGGGCTAAGTCCTGTGATGGTGTAATATTCTTGATATTATTATTGTATTTAAAAAAAGTAAAGAAATTGTAGTACCTAGGTATTACACAAATAAAAAACTGGTCAATAAATGCGCGTTGTACACGCATTAAGTAAGGTTTCCTTAAAATAAAAATTATTGCGTATATAAATCAAAGTTTGAAACACATATAACGATTAAATTAGAGTTATGTGTCTAATGTAATTATTAAGAAGAGATCCAACATCTATGAAGTAATATAATCAAAGTTTAAAACATGAATTAAGATTAAATTAAAGTAATGTTACAAATGTAATTATTAAAAAGTGATCCAACATCTACAAAGTAATATAGTCAAAGTTTAAAACATAAATTAAGATGCAATTAAAGTACGAGTAACGTGTCAAATGAAATTATTATTATTATTTTTACTTAAAGAAATAAATGTGACTGCTAATTTTACTCCCACTATTTTGGGAGTTACAGAACTGCTAACAGGGTCGTGTTTGCCAAACAATCAAATCGAGCGGGGCTTCGTGAACTCATTTCGTTTACGATTTCGCTGGACGATACGTGACTGGTGACACAGTGTCTTTGTGAGCAAATATAAAAGTTGGCCAGTTTCAAAAACCAATATCAATAGTAGTAACAGCAGCGTATCTTGATTTTCTTTTGACCTTTCATACGATGTAACTCTGTTATTTTTATTAGTTTATTCTTCTCTGTAACATAGTTACACACACTGCATCAGAAGCAGGGCTGCGGCGATGGACTCACCATTTGTCACGCACGACTGAAACTATTGATAAAAAAAGCAGTTCCCTACATTTTAATGTAAGTGTGTATCCACCCTAAAATAATGGGTCATTCGTCATCATCGTTTATGGTCGGCAACGCGCGAGTGATGCCCCTGGTGTTGCAAGCGTCCATAGGTCACGGTGACCGCTTACCAGCAGGCGGACCGTAATCTTGTTACCACCTTAGTGGTATAAAAGAAAACTCCTGACAATCTTGACACAGTAGAAAAAGATGGCGAATTTTCATCACAATAAGTATTTTTTGTTCTTGCACTCTTCGTACTGTAATTTTTTTTTGATATACCGTCATTTTAATGTCGGTGCCTAAAGTGTCAAAAAAAGTTTTATGTACAAGTATCAAAACAGAAATCTATGATTTAGCTTTTTTCCAAAAACTTAATGGAATTTAGATTGTTGCAGTTTGCACCTGGTAACACATAGATTGTAGTAATTGTGATAAAGTGTTAGCGAAACGACGGCCGCAAATAAAGCAGACAATTTCTGAAACAACGATTTTTTTTAGAAAAGCTAGATTTAGAGCTAGAATTAACCTAATTGTATAAAGTTACCTAATTTAAACCTGAAACTGGGTGGTTGGTATTTTTTTTTTTAAATGCAGTCAAAATCCATGAATAGGTTCACCATAGCAAATAGAGTGTATTTTTTTCTACTACCAAGGTTGCAAACAAGCTTAGTATCCATGTGTTGGTCTTCGGTCACAGCTGCCTATGGAGGCTTGCAACATATAGGACACCATTCGCGTGTCTCTGAACCTTCAAAATTCTAATAACTTCTTTCTTGAAGAACCCCATACTCCTTCCTTCCGTTCATAGAGAAAACCTTGGCAGGGAGCTCCTGACAACCTAAGCGTTCGCGGGAGAAAGTTTCTCTGAAATCGCACTGTACGTAACCATTTAGGTTCTAAGATGCAAGGATGAATACCCTGTCGATGGCGAGCGGTACGAGGGGGGAAAGTAGATGGTAGTGTCATATAAATGGGCTTCGTTTGAACATTCCAAAGCTAGGTGCATTTTTTAACAGTTCCAGGGTTTTCAGTTCCAGTTTTCAAATAAAGCGACCCCGCTCAGTCTTTATTGATAAAGCCTAGCTTTTCTGAAAATTTCATTGTTTCAGAAACTGTCAGCTTTGCCTATTGTTCACACTGTAGATTATTCGTCGACGTAAATGAGAAACGCAGATGCAGATGAAAAATGGCGGAAAGAAGGCAATTTTCAAGAAAATCCTTCAATTTATATGGTTTGTAATTCTAAATTCTAAATTCTCTGCCTATATTATTCACGTATAAAATCTTTTACTATTGTCTGGGATCTCGAAGACAAATGTGCCAGTTTCACACTTTCTAGCGTATTATTACTTTCACTGTATGTGATTTTGTTACGAATGACAATTGGTTATTTCAAGGATTAATTTTATACTAGCTTTTGCCAGCGGCTCCACTCGCTCTTAATTCTGTATCATTTCAACGGTAACTTTTTAATTATAGAAAAAACTGACTTACACTTGACGTTCTCAAGTAGCTTATGTCCTTTCCCGGGACTCAAACTATCTCCATGCCAAAGTTCATCTTAATTGGTACAGCGGTTTGAGCATGAAGAGGTAACAGATAGACAGAGTTACTTTCGCATTTATAATATAAACAGTGGTTTAAAGAATTTAAACTGTAAAGGAAACAAATACTGCGTATGATTTTAAAGAATAATCAGTTATGGCAGCAAAAAATTATTCGTTTTTCACATCTTAAAAACATTTTAAAATAAGAATTTTGAAAAAACCTTTACACTGCATATTTACATCAAGGTCGTTTGTGTTTACATGAAAGTCGTTTGTGTTTACATCAAGGTCGTTTGTGTTTACGAAATAAAAAGTTTCAGAGACGCCTCTTAATTATTTTTTGTAAATATTGAGATAATATAATATTTAACTGTAAATATTATTTATTATATATGACTTTTTTTATAAACTACTGCTTTATAGCATTTAACTAGTTAGGAAATGAGGCCTAAAAGAAGAAAACGTAATTGATATCGGGTTGATATCCAATACATATTCATTCATCTCTAAAATAATTATGTAAGGGTGATTCTTAAAGAAATATCTAATCGAATAAAATATTGCTATAGCTTGTCTTTCATAACAAAAAGTTATAGTTCAAATGTACAAATAATAATAAATAAATAATTATTTTGGACATTACACACAGCGCCGTCTGGCCCCAAAGTAAGCAAAACTTGTGTCATGGGTATCAGACAACGGATACAAATACATATATATTACTTTTTTTGTAAATACATACATATGATACATAAATACACCCAGACTCAATCCAAGCACAAACATTTACTACATAAATGTTTATCCAGTGCGGAAATCGAACCCAGACCCTCTACACAGCAGTCGGCCACATTACCAACTAGGCTGTGAGGAAGTAGATCGATTAAATATAATATATTGTTACAAAGAGACAAGTTATTATGGCTATTAGTTTTGCACAGTTGAACCACAGAACGAGTTATAATGGTTTGTGGTGTGCAAGCAATAATTAACTATTGTTAAGTGAACTGTACTAGCAACACGAATCTCTGAATCAAGGAGTCAGATTAATAGAAGCTTTTCATTAACGCAGAGTTAACTGTAAATATTGTTATATTTTTTTGTAAGATATGCGTGTTGTTTGTGTAATACAACTAAGATGTACTTCCGTCTCCCCTTTTCTCTAATTAAAATTTTCTTCTAACAGCAGCACAGCTTTATGATTTATTTAATTAATTTTGTCATCTGTGAGCCATTCAACCATCCAAGAAAATTACAAAGGTAGATTCAAAGATCAATTCAAGTTATATTTAATAAAACAAATGCAAAATTTCCTGTAACGAAAATTAAATATTAAATCTAAGTAGATAATCTATCAATTTTAGATACAGTTTTGTTTTCGTACATTATGATACAAGTGAGCTATAATGACTATAGCTCACGCGTGTTATAAGACGGTTTTCAACACACTAGCGAAAAATAATAACAGAAAGTTTTTAATTATTAGAACTAGTATAGATAAATAGTTTAACAAACCTTGGTTTGCAGATACTGGCCGCTGGAGCTTTTTCTAAATACGTCTTATCATATTATAATACGTTTTGGATACATTTTTTGAGTTTAAACAAGGAGTAGATACACCACAGCAAGCTACTACTTTTTTGCTATAGTTCCTTAAAATAAGCCAAAACTACATTCTCAGAAAACGACTAATTTTTGCTGGTTTTCTAATTGATTTCGTAGGCTATGATTTCTTTTGACTTAGATAGCAAAAGGCTTTCACTTATTCCATTGGCGTTAAAAAGCAGCGCTTAAAATCCCATGTCACACTATTTCTTGAAATATTTCCACAAAGAACTGGCGCCAGCTTTTGCCAGCTTTACCTACTAACGTGAATATTTCAAAAAGAAAATGTATCTAATATTTTTTTTACCAGTTCAAGGTAACGAATACTCCGGAACATCACTTTTCCGTTTCCGTAACACGAAACGTGACTGGTAAAACAACGTGGAAGGCTGTGAAGGTTTTTACATAGGCTCACACATTTATCACTTAAATAAAGTGTTAGTTTGTTTATTCTTCTATATATATCTCTTAAGTTTTTCATTAATAATGTAAAATTTATATTTATAAATAAAATAAATAAATAAATAAATATGTGGCCAAAAGACATTACACCTATCTGGCCCCAAAGTAAGCAGAGCTTGTGTTATGGGTACCGGACAACGGATACAAATACATATATATTACTTTTTTTTGTAAATACATACATGTATTGTAAATACACAATGTTGTTCACATATTGTTTGTCCAGTGCGGGAATCGAACCTACACCCTCTGCACAGCAGTCGACCACACTATCAACTAGGCTGCGAGGGAATCAAATATTGTATTTATAGTCAAATTTACAAATATTTGCGATATTATAGCTTAGATAGTTGCAAAGGTTATACGATCCATATACTTATATTATAAATTCTACAGTGGATTTGTTTGTTTGTTTGTCATTCCTTCATGGAACAACAGAGCATCTGATTAGGCTAAAGGGGTATAATTCAGATGTGGCCTGGCGAGAATATTTGTTTTAAACGTAGTTCTACAATAATTTCATTTTATTCGAAAGAGATTTTTTTTTTTTTACCTTTTAGGTGGCAAACAAGCTTATGGTCCGCCTGATAGTAAGCGGTCACCGTAGCCTGTGGATGCTTGCAACACCGGGGGTATCACTTGCGTGTTGCCGACCTATTAAAAATGTAATAACTTCTTTCTTGAAGAAACCCATACTTTAGTCCATGGAGAAAACCTTGGTAGGGAGCTCATTCCACAACTCAAGCGTTCGCGGGAGGAAGTTTCTCTGAAACCACATGTACGCGACCATTTCGGTTCTGAAGTGTGAGAATGAATTCCCTGCCGATGGCGAGTGGTGCGATGGTGGAAAGTAGCCGTAATTGTTGTTAGTGTGTCGTAGTATTTTTAGATAAAAAGCAGGATTAGTTAGTATATTGATGTTTATTGTTATAGGGCTACCATTTGTTAACGAATGTGCATCTTAAATAATTGATATCATGTAATGTTTGTTTATCATTGAATAATTATTTTCATGATGTATTTATGGAGTTTTCATTTATCATGTGAAAATTATATATTTTGAAAGTTAATTGGCCGATAAAACCGATATTCAAAAATTTTGCATGCTAGAAATTTTACTTGTTACTATAGGTAATTATTCATAAAATCTTTAGAATTTATAACGATTTAAACGTTGACTGAGTTCCATGTATCAATAGTAAATTTTATAATACATAAAAAAATAAAAATTAATAGTTTATCGGAACTTACCACTATATGTTTTATTTGTTTACGATATACCGGGGTACCGATATACCTTGCAGTTAAAAACCTGAAAAACCAAGGACGTCCATATACAAGTAGGAGGATTTCACTGCAGGGCGACGAAATATAAGAGGACATAGTACTGAACTCACATATCTTTGGACGGACTGCGGAGATGCGTAGTGCAGGTAGCTATTTCGGTCGGATATATTTACACTCCGTCTTGTGCGTTTGTGCTGTTTGTCACTGTTTTGCCGCTGCCTTATAACGACATATAATCTCACAGTGTCACTACGCGAACTCGAAGTCAGATGGAATTCACGATGATAACTTAACTCGATCACTCGATAACATATTTAATGTTTGACAACCTTAAAAATTCTGTCTGGATTTCCGAGTTTCAATCGTACCTCTAACTAATTCTAGGTTTTTTTTATACTACTAAGGTAGCAAAATAGCTTACGGTTCGCCTGATGGTCAGCGGTAACCGTGTCCTATGGACGCCTGCGTTGCTGACCCTTCAAAAATCTAATAACTTCTTTATTGAAGAACCCCATTCTATAGTCCATAGCTCCGTGGAAATTATTAGGGTTATGTGATCCTATCTGGTAAATCAAAACCCGGAATCAAGTAAATTCTACGTCCTGGCTGACTTCTTACGGTCTTTATTTTTGACTGCAGCGATGTTTTCCTTGGTGCGAGTAGCAATAGAACGATTCGTTTGTTCCATGTACTACTACAGCTACAGTCAACATTATACACCCTGGGACACTGGTGTGGTAATTTATGCTTTGGTCATCTCAATTGTCACTTTTTATCAAGGAGTAAGCCAGTTCTTGATTCTATATTTCTTTAATATCTTGCCAACTTCTAGTCCTTCACTACTTTTACAAACGTATATAGGAGACGCTGGTTGCCTCTCCATCCAAGGCAAACGTTTTTTACGTGTGTGTCACCCATTTCTGATCAGTAACTCATTTACATGTTGCAGTTTACCTGGTAAATGTTCTGCATCGCACAAGTGATACACAAAAATATAAGTTAAAAAAATAGAATCACTCTCTTTACTACATCATTTTATACGGTAGTTTGTATACGGAATCAATAGATCTTGGGCAAAACGTTAAAAAATACATACTTTTTGTTAAGTTTTTGGTACGAGATGAATTTTTAATAATTCCGATCCAATACGCCCAACCAAAAAGATAATTTATCACGGTAAATTTAATTGACAATAGGTTTCCATGTTTTACATTCATATTCATGCAAAACAATGTTTAACGATTACCTTTCCCGGTATTTGATTGATGGTTATTAAAAAAAAAATATCCAATTAGGTACGCTCTTTTGTGAAAGAATGAGTTGCTTTTTTTATATTTTATTTTATATTGATGATACTGTTTTTTCAGTAAAACGTCATTATTTATGATTTGAACTGACGGAAAAATTAAATACCAAAAAATGATTTTACATTGCTTTGTACTGATACACTGCAGTATAAATCATGATTAATGTTGTCATTAATTTGTTATTTATAACTGGTTTATCCACCATTTTAGATTTATGATAACTGCCTGTGTCCTATTGTTGTTCCATTGCAATTTCGACGCTCCATTATTATTTCCTAAATAAAAAAACAAGCATATAATAACGAGTATAAATAGGCGCCACGTAAGATGAGACTTCGCACACCACGTTTTTATAGGTCCCTAATGCGGAGGGGCGCAGTGGTTAAATGGCTGAACTGATTAAGATGAAATTTGTCATGGAGATAGTTTGAGTCCAGGAAAGGACTACTTGAAAACGACAAGTGTGAGTCGGTTTTTTTTCTACTATAGGAGTTGCCGTTAAATCCTACACCGATTCGAATTTAGGGCGAGTGGAACCACGGGGAAAAGCTAGTATTGAATAAATCAGGTTTACAAAACGACTATTTATTTGACAGCTGCAACAGAGAAAAGTTTAAATGAAAATAAAAAACACCCCTAATTTAAAAAAAAATATATTGTTATTTAATATGTATAACAAATAAGTTAAAGTTTTAAAAAAAAACAAATCTTGAGATTTCTCAAACTGTATAATATTATGTACTGTATCCAAGCCTTAGATAAAGAATTGTTGTGGTAACTAGTGAATTTAAAATATGGCCGAGAGAGCTTAAAGAGAAATCAACAATATGGTTTTGTTTGGAGAGTAGGTGACCAGGAGGTTAAACTATATGGAGAGTTTCAATCGATTGTTCTTTAGTTACCTGATATAAACGCTGTAGGGTGAGAAAAGGATAGTAGAGTAGACTCAGCGCCGTTCACGACGCGACTCCATGATGTAAACTAATCGAATCTGTGTAATCGAGTCATGGAAAAGAGGGTAAATCTAGATCAACGGATAAAGAAATTAGTAAAATCGGTTTACGCCTTCGATTTAATTATTCGATTATTGCTAAAAAGTAACTGGCCACTACATGCGAAGCACGTGTGTTCACGTGGAAATAAAATAAAGAAGAAATTAACTGGCGCCACAGTTCCTAGACGGGGTAGCGTGTTCTATCTATCTATCTATCTATGTCTATCGTTGGGATGGGGAAAACGTTTATAAGCGATCGGCGTCAGTTGCAGCACCCTTTTTCACCATCGTCGCGCGAGGCTGGTCGTACTCTGGTTCTTAATTTGAAAAAAACTAATGCTGTCGCCGTGCATAACCTTGGAACCGCTTCGCTGAGGACTGAGACTATCAATGTCAATTTATTATTGATGTTTTTGTACGATGGGGTTTTTGTGAGCGATTTTCTTCATACAATTATGTTAGGACAGTGTCAAGGGGCTATTAAGGTTGTCGCGTCTTAAAAAAGTAAAGGGTCGGTAGGGGTAGATTTAAAATGATCTTTTGGGTTGGGGTTTTGTCCGGGATGTTAGTTGCAAATGGAGAAAAACCCGTAATTAAGCCCTGATTTTATAAGTTAGGAAATTAGTTATGATTAGGGTTGGGACTAGGTTATAAAATTGTTGGGAGGGGGGGTAGTAAATTGTTACCAGACCTACGCAGATAGAGGTAGACGCCCAGTGGAGTAGGCTCCCCTTTTAGAACTGATAGTGCTGATCTGGTTGATTGCCTTTTGAGATGTTTTAGTAGGATAATCCTTTGCGTAGATCCTGTCCTGTATATATATATATATATATGTATATTCTTATTAAAGTAAACCCTACGCAAATCCTGGGTAGCAATTACTCGCACTGATCGGATTCGGAGGGGAAGGGATTTACTCATACGATTCGGTGGCATAATACTTTGTGTAGATCCTGTCCTGTATATATATGTATATTCTTATTAGTGACCGACCGAAACATGTTATTTTGCCGAAACCGAAACCGAAGGTTCGGTTTCATTGTAGTTTCGGCCGAAACCGAACCTTTTATATAAAAAAAAGTCCTTAAAAAGTCGAAAAAATGTTAGTAAGCCCGTTTTTTTTTAAAATTTACATCTCGCCGACCTATAATTACAGGTTTCTACTTTCAAAGATTTATCACAATGAAATTTCAGCACAGTTACAGAGGTTCTGTTTGAAAATTTAACTACCATATAAAGTAAAAAAATACATTATTTGTAACACAAAGTTAGCGATTTTTAAATGGTGCTATAAAATAAAACAAATTTATTATTAAAATATGATGCTCATATATTATGTTTATTTATTTTCAGTTACTTACATTTTAATTATGAAAAAACTTACAAGGTACGATGTTGTAAGTTTCGGCGCGGCCGAAGGGTTCGGCCGTTTTTGGCCGAAACCGAAACTCGGGCCGAAACTTGATTTTTTGGCCGAAACTGGCCGAAACCGAAACCGAAACCGAAATTTCGGTCGGACACTAATTCTTATTATAGAAAACCCTACGCAAATACTGGGTAGCAATTACTCGCTCTGATCGGATTCGGAGGTGAAGGGATTTACTCATACTATTCGGTAGGATAATCCTTTGTGTAGATTCTGTCCTGTATATATATGTATATTCTTATTATAGAAAACCCTACGCGAATCCTGGGTAGCAATTCCTCGCGTTTTTTTAGACACTTTTTGTATTTTATTGTAATAGGGGTGGTTTTTAGGGGATGAAAACTAATTATAACAATTTCCTTAAGATGTCTACGATTTAAAGTCACAAGGTAAGCTAGTCTGACTAAACCTAACTATGAGTCCGTCAAGAGTCGGGTTTTATATACATATTCCTTAAAAGGTTCAATGTGTTAGTTAGATAACAGGTACAGTACATTTGATAACTGCTTAAAGGCTGGACAGTACTCAAGGTCCTTAGGATTATTAAAAACCAGAAAATAAACCATTTATTTTCAATATTAACTTCGGTAATAAGGTAGGAGCAATTAGGCGTACAATTTAGACGACCTTTAGGCTTTGTCTTGGTCCTATAGCATTGCTTTCCATAAGCTCGCAAATCCGAGTGTAGATAATCCTCATAGTCTGTAATTATAAACCCAATTCTAGACCTAATAGCGAAACTCATATCGACCGGGTTGCGAGATGCTAAAAACAAAACGTAGAATAGTCGAAGGATGGTCGAGCTGTACGGTTAGACTCTGTATCGGCCCAGAAGACGAATTCGTGAACTATGCGCACCCACGTGACCACAGGACGCCAGCTGGGCACTCTCCCGCACATATAAATGTATGAAAGGTCTGACCATTTAGTCTTTAATCGACCAAATTGATAATTCAGTGGAGAGCCCAGCAATTCTGACTAGAACAACTTACGAACCCTTAAAGCATGGTTGTACATGCGAATTTTCCTGGAGGATTTCCAGTTAGGTTCCCACGTAGGCGACCCTGGAACTATGATTAGTAGTTTTGGGATATAATTCCACACTAAAAGGACCTAGTCAACAACGCCCTCTAAGAGACTTCCTTGATATTTTCAAGATTATTAGATAACTAGCTATAACACTGATCGACTCGGTAGCTCTACGATTGGCACACAGATAGCGTTGACCACAGTGGTAAAATAATAGTCATGAATGTATGTGGATTTCCAGGTACGGTTAGAGCAATTTTATAACTTTGCTTAAGGGGTAGGCTGTAGTTTTATTTCTGGGTTACATTATATCTAATCCGTTAGTCCGTCTTTACGATGATTCTCCATATAAGGTTGCTTAAGGGGTAGTTAGAAAGGATCGCAGTGGGTTCTTTGTTTTCACTAGTTTTGAGGTGACTTCTCATATAACATTTTAGTTTATAATTTCACTTAAGGGGTCGTTAAGGAGTCCGTCAATAAATTATTTCATGTACTTAGTATGTCCCTCTGTCTCCATAATTGGTTTCTATTTACTATTTTACATTCATAATTCCACTTAAGGGTAAACGAGAAAATCTTTTGGTAGATTACTTATGTAGGTTATGATATTTACTTAAGGGGGAGTCTGCGAGTGTATTCGTGGACTGTTTCGTATTAAATCTGTTAGGCCGCCTTTACGGTGATTCTCCATATACTTTTATCAGATGATAAAGTCAGTTGAGGGGTAGCTAGTAAGGATAGGTGTAGTTTCTTTATATATTGAGATTGTCTATCCGTCTTTGAGGTGGCTTCTCATCTACCTTTAAAATTTTATAACTTAACTTAAGGGGCGATAACGAGTCTGCTAATAATTTATTTATGTACTTAATAGGTCCTCCTGTCTCTCTAATGGTTTTCTATATACTATTATTAGTTCATACTTTCACTTACGGGGAAGCTAGAGAACTGTTGATAGGTTAGCTATGTAGGTTATAGGTTACTTAAGGGGTCGATAACGAGTCTTAAAATTTATTTAGGTACTCGATAGGTCTGTCTGTATCTAATGGATTCCTATGTACTATTTTAAATTCATCATTTTACTTAAGGGTAAGTAAGGGAATTTAAGGCTAGATCACTCGTGTAGGTTATAATTTCACTAAAGGGATTGTTAGTTGATTACTTATGTTAATACTAAACCTGTCGGTCTGTCTGTATGTGAAATCCAAGTACCGTTATAGCGATCTTATAGGTTTACTTAAGGGTTAGTTGGCAAAATTAGTAGTAGCTCCTTTATAAACTTAATCTGTTAGTTCGACTGTACGGTGACTTCTCATATTACATTACAATTTTACAATTTTACTTAAGGGGAAGCCAGTGAGTTTATTAGTAAACTATTTATATAGCTAAGGGCTCTTGTTTAAGGTGATTTCCATACATTACTATAAGGTTACAACTTTACTTAAGGGGAAGCCAGTGAGTTTATTAGAAGACTGTTTATATATCTATGGGTTCTTCTTTAAGGTGATTTCCATACATTACTATAAGGTTACAACTTTACTTAAGGGGAAGCAGTGAATTTACTAATAAAATATTTATGTATCTAATAGTCCTTCCCTAAGGCGACTTCTCACATACTACCATAAGTATATAACATTGCCTGAGGGGTAACTAGTGAGCTTATGGGCGGACCATCTAGGATTTGAGCTCGTCAGTCCGTCTTCTTAGGAATGTCTCATAGGTCTTTATAAGAATACAACGGTACTTAAAGGGAGATTAGCGACGTTACCAGTGCGTTAATTGGATACGCGGTTTTGTAAGTTTTTCCTTATAGTAAGTTTTCATATACTATCATAAAGTTATAACTTCATGATTTATCATTTTTAGGGGCAGCCATGATATTACGACACATGTTCGGTATTGTAATGAGGGTAGTTTAACCTGGATACTTCGACTACTGGTCCATGTTAGCATAGTAAATCGCACATATATTCGATCAGGGACCCAATCTTAGTAATTTAAATTCTGGTCTAATACTGATTAGGACGTAGTGACTCAGCGGTTAAGGATTAGTAAGTGTACAATGTTCTTAATGTAGCCATAAAGTAAGATTAGGGTTTTGATTTTATTCTTTTATACCTGGGTCTGATTGAATCCATACCTCTTAGGATCTTGGGTTATTATCGGTAATGATGAGGGGTCCAAATTATTGATCACGCCACTAGACGATCACAGCCAAATAATAATATCAACTCTTCTTTGATAATAATATTTTCATCAATAATAACATTAATAACGCCATACAAAATATCATTAAAATCTTTAATAATAAAGACAAATAATAATATGTTAGGATTACGTACGTCCATTACGTATTCAAATCTAATTGATTACGCCACTACACTCTACATTAAATAAAAATAAAAGAAATTTTATTTTCTTAGATTCTACAATTAGAATAATTCCTTCAGAAATCCCAGGAAAAAATGATGTCGCACTATTACCAGGCGTAGTTCAAAAAACACGGGAAAACCGAAGTGTGAATTTGATGGTAATTTAAGGTACTTCAAACGAAAATATTTTGATAAGCGAGGTTATTTATATATAAAACAAACAAGAAGATTTGGCTATTAAGAGTTCGTCGCAACCATTTTTAAGATGCTTTTGTGTAAGTGGTTCCCTTTACTATAAACGTATAATTATTCTTGTCAACGACTGTACTGCTGCGTAAACACCCCACTTCTACCCCTCGCCAATAGTACAGTAAATGACAGTTTTTGGCTAGTAATTCTTTCAAGAAAGATGGATTTTGCTGAAATTTTGACAGTAAGTAGGGAATACCCCATGAAGCAAAATCTACCCTATGCCAAGGTGTGCTTTTTCGCAGGAGGTGAATACCACCCCAGGTAGGGTTGGTAATTAAAAAAAAAACTCCAGGAATCGATAAAAAGATTGATTTTAAGCTAAAAATGTTCTATAGAAGTTTTTCGAAAAATCAATTCTTTTTGAGGAATTCGTAATCGAAAATTTGATTTTTTTTCGAATATAACCACGTTTGTCGACGATTTTTCACATATAACTCATAAACCATTGATTTAATAAAAATATCTCTAATTAACAAAATGGTAGGTAATGAAAAATCAAAGATATTCTTTTTTTTTTTTTTAATGTAGACCCAATACATACAAAATTATAACTCATTGAAGGTAAGCCTTATTTTTTTAACGACAAATTTACAGATTTCAACATTGAATTAGGAAAAAACAGTATGTTGTACGATGAAAGTACTCAGAATCTTTTTTAAAGTACATTAAAAAAACGTTAAAATACGTTTGTTTAAAGTTCTCTTGCATTAAAACTAACGGAGTTATGACGAAAATAAAGTTGGTTTATATTTTTTTTACGAGAAAAATCATTGATGAAACGCATCTCATTACTACCCTAATTGAAATTAAATGTTACAAATATACAAATGAGTTTATCTTGACATTATAAATATGATCCAAAAGTTTGACCTATATAAAATGCTTATTTTTGAACATACATAACAACATATCATCAAAAATTGACTTTTTTTAATTTATCTCAGAAAATAAAAAGTAAGCATTTTCATTCAAAAATATTTTGTTTTTTATTTTTTTACTGTAGCTTAAAAATTCTTCGAGATATGGCTTGAAAAACTTAGCATTGGTACGAAATCAGTACCACCCTTTAGCCCTTTTACCGTTGAGCTTTATAAATGAAGGGTTTTAGAAATATAAAACATGTGCTAAAATGCGCACAAGTAAAGGTAGTTATTAGAAAAAACAAAATACTTACAAGGATATAACATTGTTATTTTTTTTACTCCCTTCTTCCTGGTAAGATCTAATTTAAAAGGGATGAAAATTTGGAAATAAATGTTCTGGGATAATAAACTCAAAAAAATTAATAATTTGTTTTAATGAAGCATCATATCTTAAAAAAAAAACGTTTTTTTAGATATTTTTTGTATTTTATTGTAATAGGGGTGGTTTTTAGGGGATGAAAACAAATTATAACAATTTCCTTAAGATGTCTACGATTTAAATATAATAATTTATCAAAACAAGAAAAAAAAAATATATCGAAAAATGGTTTATTTTTTTCAATTTTAAAAGGGCGTAAGGAATAAAATAGGGGTTGAAAAATCACAAATAGTTTATAAAACCATATAACTATCATAAATCAAAAGCTTTATACGTTTTTTCATGCCTGAATTTGTGAATTTATCATTTTTTGTCAATAAGGGGTAGTAAGAGTCAAAAGCACACATCGGCATAGGGTAGATTTTGAAGTGGATGGTAAGTAGAGCATAATCCCAAATTTTGAAGAAAATTCATCTTTCTTTAAAGAATTGCTAGGTTGTACCATCTTTTTACCGTCATTTACTGTACTACAAGTATCATCTTACGTGGCGATTACATACCACTTCCCTTGCATAACCCTATCATTTTTTTGGCGAAGTTAAGTCATTATTACCTGTGTGTTTGAAATACCCTACTATTCCTTTGTAAAATGTTATACTTCATAGTTGCTTGGAAAGACAAACTTACTGAAGTATTCAATAATTAGATTTAGTATTAGACTGAACTAGTTTTACGTAAATGAAATTAAAGTCCTAGTAATAAAAACGTACTTTAACATGACTGCCAAAATTATTGCCATTAATGCACAGTTATATTGCATTACGACTCTTGGGGGAACAATACTCGTAAATTCCCACAAATGTTACCAACTTTAAAACTCCCATGTGGCTATTAAAGGATGCAGGTGTTACCATTTTGCTCCCAAATTATGCTGGGGTTCAGTACTGTGATTCACAAACCTATTTTTCCCATGAAACATTCGGAATTGCCGCCCGCCAACCACTTATCACAAAATTAAGATCATACGTCTGTGACTTTGAAATATGTCTTCTTTCTTTTTAAAAGGATATTATATAAATTATATTCTTTTATTTTATATGCTCTGTAGTAGATTAATGCTCATAACATACATATTTATATTTAACCCTTTTTATGCCTGACTTGACTACTGAGCTACTGAGCTGTCTCTGTAACATGATGCAAATCGATATTTTTATCTCCTTAAGAGCCCTATTAAAGCCAACAATGCCCATGCGCCCATGAGCTTTCTCTTTGTAGAAAACGAATTACTTAGACTTCGCTGTCCATCCGTCTGTCACCAGGATGTATCTCATGAACTGTGATAGTTAGACACTTGAAATATTCACAGATAATGTATTTCTGTTGCCGCTATAACAACAAATACTAAAAAACAGAATAAAATAAATATTTAAGTGCGCTTCCCATACAACAAACGTGATTTTTTTGCTCGTTTTTGCTCGATATTCATAAAAGCAACAGGTAGACGCTTGAAATATTTTCAGAATATTTGGTTATATATTCACTTTAAAATAAATAATTAAATTAAAATAAAAAAAATATTTAAAATATTTAAAAGCTCCAATACAACAAACGTTATTTTTTTTCGGTTTTTATAGATAATGTTACGGAACCATTCGTGCGCGAGTCCGACTTGCACTTGGCCGATTTTTTCGATTTAAGAAGCATAAAAATAAAATACATTATTGTGCGAAATTGTAGTAGCAAATACAATGCAAACACGAATGAGGTCAAATGCATATCAAATCAAGTAGAGTGGGGCAAGTGCACTCGACCTAATTAATTTAACATATTATGGGAATCGGGTTTACGTACTTGCTGGACTCGCCTTGTTACATTTGCTAATAGAAAATGTAAAGTAAAGCGAAGCAACAAATTTAGAGGTCAGTTTTATTAAAATAAAGTTGTGACTTTTTTAATGTTTCGTAACATATTTGAGTTAACGTCACATTTATGAGATCACTAGCTTTTTTTGCCTGTGGCTCCGTCCCCCCTAAATTTGGTTATGGGCGTAGGATTCTTACGGCAACTTCTTGATTATACTGCAGAAGTTTGTTATAGCAAGCTATAGCTGCAGCTTTTGTTCGTTCGTAGAATTCGGTCAAAGTTACTCCCGTGGGAACATAAAAAGTAGCCTTTATCCTTCTTTGTATGAGTGAAACTGTAATAGCATGTTTAAATTAAACTGAAATATACATTGGCGTTTTGAAACCAAAACTTGGTGTGTTAAAGCAATTAATTTTAATGACAAAACAGTAAAAATCAAACAAAAATAGTTATGGTTCAAAAGATTCACGGATGAACCGCTTACCTATTAAACATTTTTCGGAAAATCCATTTTAAAGAATTCAAAAAAAAACAAATCGCAAATCACTCAGTTCCAAAACGTGCAGTGACATATAGTAGTAACAAATATTGTTGTACATAACCAAACGAAAAATAAAAGGGCAGATAGTTAGGTATATTTCTCTTATTCTTAGAATAATCATTTTAAACTTACAACGTTGGTCATCCTGCATTCATGCTGTTTGTAACAGCATCGAAATATCGGGAGTTCAAACTTTTTAATAATCGGAGAACTCCGTAAAAAATAAAAATAGACGTCGGCAACGCGTGCATGATATCTCTGGTGTTGCAAGCCTCTTGAAATTAAAGGGAATCGCTTTACTTACAGCAAACATGTTTTTGTTGTTTTCGCTCTGTAAAATCGGTAACACATACGTACAAGCTTCAAACTTAAAACATTGTTTAAGCTGTATAACAAAACAACAAACGGAAAAAAACTAGTTAAACGCGAGTCGAACTCGTGCAATCTGTGGTGGTAAGGGAACCTTCGATGCGCGACTCCGACTCATACTTGTCCGGTTTTCTAATCCATTTATCACTAATTGCCCGCAGTTCCTACAAAGTCTTCCTACGGTCTTTATTATTTATTTGAAAGTTTTCAGGAATTGGATGGAACTTTTATACTGATTAGGTATACAGTATGTTGGGAGCTTACTGCGAATTGTCTTGAGTACTAGGGTCTCCCTTTCTTGGGGCATAATGTGTAGAATTAGCTAAGTCTTTCCTCTCAAAATTTAGCTTTTAGATCTTTTGAGGAAAATAGTCATAAACATGGAGTCATCTCTGTCTTGAGACAAACACAAATGATTTTATTGCACACTGTAACTAACCCCCCAAAGAAAAATATATACTACCTCACCCTTCACGTACCTACCTAACTAACCAGTATGGACATAGAAGATTAAAGACAATAAAAACACGAAACTTGAAAATTGAAGTATAAGGGTTTCGAAGGTTTGGCTATGTGATCGTCTAAGTGGTAGGACCCAATGGTGTAACGTAGACAGCAGGTTCTTTGAGAGAAAGACTGAAACACCGTTCTAGTAATGAAAATAGTATACTCCACCCCTATGCGCTTTTTATTTTTCTAAAAAAATAAAAAGGCGGGAAGCTCCACCCAGCGCTTCCCACAGTACGTGTCCATACCAAGGCTAACTTAGCGCACATCGTGTGAAATCATAAATGGTATAACCATTAAATTATCGTTGCAGCCGAAGCCGAAGACCGAAGTCTAAATATGTAGTTTCAGGAACAAATCCTTGTGCGTGCATAGCACAAACACTCAGCCTTAGGCCAAAAAGTGTGACATCCGTTCGCACAGACACAGCCATTACATTGTCAAGAGAGCACGCCTCGTGTTAAGCACACTCCGAAGAGCAGGACGCAAAAAACCCCACTGAACCATTTGTGTAGGTACTAATTGTTATGTACCAGTGGAACAGCCATGGAATTTACCAAGAGGGCACGCCCCATGCTTAACACAATCCGAAGAGCAAGACGCAATAAGCCCCACTGCATCTATGTAACTTCAGTCATAGATTATATTTTCAAGCCGGCGTCCACACCATACATGATCAAGGATTTATAAACAGGTTAAATGTATAGGTATATTATCAGTTCAAGTACGAAGAATTATATATTATTTGATCGATTAACGATAGAATAAGTGTGAGTTAGATTTATTTTAATGTAATGTAATATTTAGTATCGCAGCTTTTCAGGAATTTAGGCGCGAGCCAAATATGATTCCATGAGTTGTTACCAGTCGCGTAGGTAAAGTATCACTGTCGCCTTCGCGTAATCAGCGTCCAAATCCCCACAACTTGGCAACGGTTTACGTGTCTATTTAAATAAAACAACATTTGCCTTCTTTCGCAGTTTTTCGACTCTGTCAGACAGCTCGGGGCAAGGACCTTTACCCTTCTACACTGTGTAATTTGTTGTCGTCATTCAAGTCGCTCGGCACTTAACTCACTTTCGTATGTGACCCAATCAAACGGATCGAAACGTAAGGCGAGAGATGTTCAAACCTCTGTGAGCTCAGCCGATGTAACTTGAAGCCACTAACGAATGTTAACGAGAAACATTCTGAGAGATCAGTAGGTTTTAGGCTTCCGATCCCCGGGCATGCATCCATCATCTCCTTGTCTCTCTCTTTACTTTACTCAGGCGAGGTCTTTTTGCCTGTATTGTACAGCAGCAGTATAAGCAATCAAACATAAGAAGCAACATCCATCGCTAATTCAAGCAAAAGAGTCACACTTAAATATTCAGGTCACTACAACACTGCCACCTTTTATTAGCCATCAGAGAAGTACATAATTAATCTCATAATAGAATGTATTCACTCAGTTATACATTTTATATCAATTTATCGCATTTTGCATATGCCCACCTCATACGCTTTCTTTATATATTGTGGCACCGCGACGCTCGCCGCTGCCTATGTATGTCTACGTAAACTTATGATGTCCCGGGTGTTTAAGTAATGAATTTTATTTTATTTTCGAATTTAGGTTTTAACTACATAAATGTCTTAAGCTCGTCTTTTGAAAGTCTACAAAAATATTAAAGTCCTCCACCGCCACGATCCTGGCTAACTTTTTCTTAGTCCTCGATCTTCCACGATCCTATTAAATTATTGTTTTGATCATTATGTTAGTTTTATAGAACAATTTTATTTTATATTTTTTTTTCTTTTTTTTATTATTATATTTTATTTTTTATAAAATTTAATATTATGAAGGACGAAGATGGCTTGGTAGACGGTTGGGCTAGGCAGATGGGTACAACACCACCTTAAATATAACAAAAAAGGAAAAAATTACAATTTGTACAATAGGCAGTCTTACCGCTGCATAGCGATCTCTGCCAGACAACCTATGTATGTATGTATTTATAAAAAAAAGTATATACATGTATTTGTATCCGTTGTCTGGTATCCACAGCACAAGCGTTGCGTAGTTTGAGCCCAGATTGCGATGTGTGTAATGTCCAAAAATATTTATTTATTATTTTAGGAAGTATCAATAGAATGTCATAAATATTTAGTAGCAGACATAAACAATGGTATATCCGTGCAAGTTAGCATATGTTAGCGCCTTAACTAAACTTGCATATGTTGTAAAGCTGTAACTGCTTATAGGATTGTGTTTGCCCAGCAATCAACTCAATGAAAACTACGAGAACTCATTTCTTTTACGACTTCCTGCAACGTACGTGACCGACGAGTAAGTCAGTGTCTTTGTAATAAATAAAAGTATTGGTTAAGCTTGGACGACGCAATCTGTTATCGAAATGTTTGCTGCATTTTTATGTACAAATATTACTTAAACAAAAGTATCTGAATCAATCGAATACAGAATGCGAATAGGTACATGGAGAAAAAACTTTAGTAGTCACTAGTAAATAACACTAGAAACTACTAAAATATTAGTAATTCCGAGGACAAGTAAATTACAGTGACGGTTACCAATGAAGTTTACTTATTGTATTAACTAACAGGAATAAACCTAGTCTTGTTGGCATAACAGTGTTGTTTACTAAAAAAAAGTAAAAATTATTGGAGTGATATTACGTAGCACGCTTATAATATGCGTTTACACCGATAGGTCCTGATGAACCTCTGTGATGCCAAGCGTAAGGTTAACCACTGGTTCTCGTGTATCTAATAGATGAAGGGCTGTGGCTCAAGGTGCATCAAATTGATCGTTCATATGGTCACTGTGACGATACCAATATTTATGCCTTAACATTTTTGTAATTCAATGTTTTTATTCAAGTTTTAGCGCGAAGATTTACATTAGTAAACAATTCTCAATAAACTTACAAAATGCATCTTTAAATTAGAATGGCGCGTTTAAATATACAAGTTCAGTAATTTTATACACTAGCTGAGAAATAATGACTTATTTTATTAAAAGGTTTGTAGCTAACAAAAAAGTTGAATACCGATGACTCAAATGTAAAATATTGCACTATAAACTTACGAATCATAAAAATCAACACATAATTAATTGTTGAACGTAGGTAGTAATCCAACTCCCGATTTATGGATTCGGGCTCTGGACAAAATGATGTTGCGTAAGTTTTGAACCAGTGGCGCGAGTATGGATGCTCTAAAACGTAATGTGATTGGATGTTTGATTGGTGGTTAAGTGATATAGAAATGGAAGCACGTTTCATATGCTCTTTAAGGTAATTTCATAACTTTTACTCGAATAAAATTTTATTCAAGAAATTAAACGTAAGATATATAAGACCCTCTAGATAGGAGTTGTTTTGTTATCCGCGGTTTTCTTTTCTTATTAATTTTATTGCCTTAATTAAATAGTAATTCTACTGTTATTGGGAATTTTATAATGTTGAATATAACCGCGCAAGTTTAATTTACTTAGAAATTTTATAATATTGAAAACACCCGCGAAACTTACCTAAGTGAGTCGTTCAACGACCATTAGGATAGCCTCGTACAATTAAATATTTAACAATGATAAAAGGTAGTTGTCTTTGTTCTCACGTATTCCGTATAATGGTTTTACTTGTTAGTTTATTTGAAACTACCCGGGGTTTGTTAGAACTTTACGAACTTTACGAACATTCTATTAGGATCCTATTAATTTAGGGTAATAAGGCTGTTTTATCTAGACCGTTCATATTAATCGATGACTCTATAATAGTACCCCAACCAACATAACTAGTATTATACTTAAAATATATTCTTTTTTATTTGTTAAAATTAATGAAGGCCGGACATCCGTCCGGAATAAAAAATAGGGTGGGGGTGTTTGAAATGTGGGGTGTGAAGGTTGTTAGAGAGGGGGTTAGTGGTGATAAAAGTGCGTGGTCCCATACATACAGAACATTCAATTGCCGTCGTTTAAATTGTCGAAACGCTGCCCGAAAAGGAAGAAACTATAGTCTACGCTAGAAGCTACCTAGAAACCACGTGGGGTTAAACTACGACTAGATTGTGCCACCATTACTGGTTAGTAAATACTTTTATATAAGAAATTACAGTGAAAATATTGTATGTTCCTTGTGAAATTGTTTAGGTTGTGTTTCAAAAATATCCAAATTAAGGTTAAAGCATCATAATGACGAGTTCGCTTTTCTGTCAGATAGGAATTTATGGTAGAAAGAAATCTCAAACACCTTAATAGGAAGAAATATATTAATAGACTTCGTTCAAGGACATTTTTATTTACGTAGGTACAGCAAAACCTTTAATACAAGTAGAAGTGGGAACTAAGATTATACCAGCCATAATAATTATAAAGCCCACTAAAGAGCTAGGTCTGCCAAGAGATACAGTAATAACTATGTGTAATCCATGTCCATCCTTAGCGGCGTTAACTATTTTGGCTGGTTAGTTAGTGTAGGTGAGCGTTGATGTTCATCGTAAGGGGGCGCCCCTTAAACCTACTTTCAAGTCGCAAGTCCTATACATACACATAGCTACCTGGTTCCCACTTTACAAAACGAATGGATTTAGCATTCGTATGGATTTTACTTTCAAATGTGGAAGTAGCAAAACTATCGAAAAAACTTCCATAGCGCGATGTAGGACGCGTGACTTCAACCTTGATTCGTAGCGTAACGATATGATGTTTGTTAAAGTAAACTTCACTAATTCTTAGAAAGGTGTTTGTAAACGTTAATTGGCCTTCACTGTAATGACAAGTAGTATTTTATCTTCCCACTTTATAAAACATTATTTAATTTGTTCGGAAAGTAATAAAACTATGTTGTAGTTATTAGTTTACGAATTTGATAAAACGTACTTAAAATTATATTGTTTGGTAATTGCCAGAAAAAAAAATGTTGAAATTAATAAAATTTAGTATTAACGCATATTAAACAGGTTTTTAATTCGAACACTATCTTTTCTCTCTGCGTATTCAAAATAATTTGCTGTCGCGCTAAGATACTAATGTGCGATACGAACAACTACGCCCCGAGCTGATTAAACCTAGTCATAAATCAGGGTTTCGTATTCCTCAATTTTCTCCAACAAGTTTCAACTGAATTGAATAAAAATTACTCCACCTAAAAGGGAATTAATAATTATATGTCTGTTTGTATTGTTTACTTAAAAATTTATTGATATTTTCGTACAGCGCACGTTTTTTTAAATATTTAGGAACTTAGTAACATAAGGACATATTTATTAAACAAAGTTAATGGTACAGACATAATGATTTTGATCATACATAAAAAAATTAATAGCTCTGATGCGGAAAATACGGGGATACAGAAAGCAGGTCAATAGAACTATTGTATAGGAAAATAGCGGCTTATTTCCTCTTAAACGGTTTACGTTGATTACTAAGTCTAAAAATGGGACATGTCTCATTATAATTTGACTAAAACTGTACAAGGCTAAACAAGTGAAACATATTTAATTAATACTTAATTCTTTTTTTAATGAATTCCTTACAAAAGCTTTCCTGCTATAATTACCTGCCACCTGTTGCTATCTTTTTTCAACCTTTTTTACCTATTCTTTATCCTCGACTTCCTCTTTCTTTTATTAAATTTTCTTAATAAAATAGCACAGATTTGTGCCATTTTCTTAATTAATTTTGTCATCTGTGGACCAGAAAACTTTTCAGAAGAAATGTTTTTAATTATGAAAATGAGTGTTTTGGAAGAAATATGAAATTATAGTGTGTTATTCTAGATTTTTTTTTTAAACGAGTAAACTTCAAGTCGTGTTTTTACAAATAAAGTAATCAGTAATACTAATAAATTTAAAGTTTTGGTTTTAGTAAAAGTTATGTACCTTCTACCCTTTATTCTGTGCCACCCACCATCGGCCAAATAAGAAGCCTAATTTATTTAAACTCTTGGGTTTAAAAATTATTTTCATAGTATCAACAATTAGATTAAGAGGGTTCCAGAGGTCAACTAGCGCCGCCAATGGATTTTTTTTATTTAGAATTTGAACAAAGTGATTTTGCAAAATGTGTTCTTACAGAAATATAAAACTAGTTGCAAGCTATTTTTGGGACTTTTTGTAATGTTTCTAGGATCTTGAGTTGTAAATAGCATACCTATCGACTAGAAGTGGCTGTTTCGTAGCAGATATGTAATCTAAAAATCTCAGATTTATGCTAGAACCAATGTTAATATAGCTATATTTTAAAATTAGCTCTAGTATATAGCTATATTCTAAAAATAGCTTTAGTGTATTTATAATTTTGTTGAAACACATTCTTGAAATTCTCTTTGTACAAAGAGGAAATTTAAATCATCAATTGGCGGCGCCAATCGAATTAAAATCTTAATATGCATACCTACTATCTAAATTAATCTTTTATAATTTACACGAAAAGATTGCGCAAATAATAATAAGTAAACTTACTTCTATAAGAATAAATGAAAGCTTTTCAAAAAGTTTCTCCCGCACACTAATACAAATTTCACAATCTTAGCGATAACCTTATTACTCTCGTGTAACCTCGGCACATAGACCAACATAGTATTAATCAATCAGCGGACTTTGAGCAACTTTTAGTAGTTATAACGAAAGCTCTGACTTTCTCAGAAGTACGAGACGTTTTCAACACATAATTGGCTGTGCCGTTACTTATGATAGAATAGCCTCCATAATTATACTGTTATTATTGAATTCGAGAAAATTTATAAATAAATAAAACTGGCCAAGTGCGTGTCGGACTTCGCACATTTAAGGTTCCGTACCGAAAATACGGTACTAAAAGCCGTTCGAATTGCAGAATTATTCATAAGCAGTAGGTGAGTGAATCCCTTCTGTGTCCATTTGACCGCAAAAATCAAGTTAGTTATAATTTAAAAAAATAGGGTGACAAACAACTGTTGACGAAATAATCTTAGAAATAAAATAAGATACATTTATTTGTTTTTCTTTTACACGATCATACAAAAAATGTATGTCATCGACTGCTGTTTGTCGTATTTTTATCCGCAAATAACCATAAGTCTTATAAAACTGCTATAAAAACATTACAAGACGCTCAATCCTTCAATAGACACTTCACAAACAAAAGGAATAGAACTTTGTTATTTTGGCAAAAGTACAAGGTAATGAACACTCCGGAAAACTGCTTTGCCTCTTCCGTTACATGAAAAGACAGACATAAAAATTTTGCATTGTATTTTTCTTTCTTATTTAAAAAACATCATATATATTGTAGTTTATACACACGTACGTTTTTATTTTTCGTAGTTTAAGTAACGTGTATATATCTTTATTTATACGTATTAAGGTGAATCCGAATCGGTTTTTTCACATACAACGTTCGATGCACATATTCACAACTATATACATTTTGTAGCTTAAAATGTGTTATCATACATTGCTGTTTATCTTTGTCGCAGAAAACATATTTCATCATGAAATGCCAATTAATTATGAAATAACTAAATTTGATACATACATACATACTTCATTTAATTAATTTGATAAAATGTTCGTTTATTAATAAATAATTGACAGGAATTTGATGCATAAATATGCGTTTGACGACTTTGTGGTAAATAATGCTTAATGATTATAAAACGTTGTGAGTCTATACAGTTAAAGTGTTTGTTAGATTATAAGTTAGGTTTGTAAAAAAACTTTGCTAAGAGCGTGCTGAGTCACGTGTCCAAGGCTAGGTTATTATTGTTCTAGCTTATTATATAAGCACTAGAAAAAGCAATTTGTACTACATTTTTCAGGAATCACTATAGAGGGTTATATGCAAAAGGATTTCAATATGTCAGTTCTGGCAGAAAAGCTTACTTAGCTGCTTATGCTATAAAGTAAGTAAGATGAATCACTTATGTGAAATAAAGTGTCCGACGACATGGTCAAACTATAAGTTGAAATTTATAAGCATAATTAAACTAAAATTGTTTGAAACTTCTTTAAACTACATCTACGAGATTTAGTGACATCTGGTTATCGAAAATTTGATAGTTTCACAACAACTACAACAAACTTAGGTGATTTGTTATCCATTTAACAAATTTTAACAGCTATAATTTAAAGCAGGATAATATTAAAATATTTTTTCTACGCCTTTTGAGTACTTATCTATTGGAATGAGCTCCCTGCCAAGGTTTTCTCTAAGAACTGAAGGGTCGGTTTGATGCCCCAGGTGTTTCACGCGTCCATAGGCTGCTGCGACCGCTTACCATCAGGCGGAATGTTAGTTTGTTTGCCACCTAACGGTATAAAATAAAAACCCGTTCTGTATATAGAATATAGAATAGAGACTGGAAGAGCACATTACTGTTGAGACCGTGTAAGTGACTTTTCTGCTGGATGAGTAGAGTTTGTAGGTCAAACCGAAGCAGGTACAGTGCAAACTTCTGACCCGGTGGTCAAAAATCAGAACTACAACCGCTATATTACAAAGTTAAGTAAACTTACAACTACACTAGCGACACACACCGGATCGAAAAAGCTTGTTGCACTCTATTTAAGGCCGTGCCGTATCAATAATACGAATCTAGCAATGGCCGCACAGCCACGACCTTTATAGAGTTTTACTCAAAAAATGCAGACAAAACAAAACTAGACTTCTAATAGAATACTTGCAAATCGCGAAACAGGAATTTAATTAAGTACAGATCTGTAAAAAAAAAAGCCGCTAAGTGCGAGTCTGGCTCACACACCAAGGGTACCGTACAAACTTATCGATTATACGTAGGTAGTACATCCATCATGAGACCAAGTATAATGGTTTACGATCAGTTTTTCAACATCTTGCTTGCCAAATTTTACAATTATTGGTCAACGGGAAGTACCTCATAGGTTTTGATTTGTTGGTGTCGCACTATGCAAAAAAATAATTGTATTTTGGGCATATTTTTTATAGCAGTGACTTAGGAGATTGATTTTTTTACAACTTTAAAAGTGACTGTACACTTGTAGTACTTGATATAAATTTCAACTTGATACCACCATGCGTTCTTAAGTAAAAGGGACAGACAGACACACAAACTGGTTTTTTAATGTGTTATGACTACAAATTAACGAACTTTGGATTTTCCTATGTTTGTGATGTCAAATTTCATGATTTTAGGACAACGGAATGTACCCCACAGGCTTTGATTTTATCTGTGAATGCCAAAATGTCTGTATTTTTTTAAGCGTTGTCTTGAATCTTGGTTTATTTTCAACTTCAAGGGACTGTAAACTTTAGTATTTGATATAAATTTCCACTTCATATCTTCACGCATTCCTGAGAAAATATATTTTAACCGACAGACCAACCAACATAGGGTTTGCTTTTTTCCTTTTGAGTTACGATTTAACCCTAAAAATAAACTTATGATACCCCGCTTTATTTATTTTTTATCTCGAGATGCCCCAGCAGAATTATTTTTTAATTATTTAAGAATTGTTCTGTGCAGTCGTCGAATCGGTTAGACTGTATTCGAAATTAATTTTTTTTTTTCCAAATTTTTGCATGTAAAACATTCGAATGGAGAGTTATCGATAAAAATACCTTATAATCTTAAAATCTGTTATTTATTCTATACATTAATAACTGAATGCAAAATCGGATTTATTCCTGGAAAAAAATGTGAAAACACGCCGATTTCATTCATCACCGGGTTTAATATTTATTTAGGATACAAATGAGTATTATTTTAGGATATGTAAACTGGATATTAAAAGATTTTATATTTATGTTGTCTAGCAATGTATGTTGGGTCTTACTTGACAGAATACACTTCATGTTGTACTGATTTTTTATTGGTAGAAAAGATTTCTTCATAAAAAACATACTTCTTTTATTATTATGAAGGTTGTAAGGATTTTTGTTGTAGAGTTACTAGTTTTATGTTAATAACTTTTCTTGAGGGAAGTTATTATGATAGTTCCGAAAATCTAAATCGCTAAATTTGCGTTTTCTCTACGTTTGAGACCTGAAGAATCGTTCGCCATAATTTTCAGTGATGTATGTGTGTGTATGTATCAATTTATTTATGTCGGTTAGCTTTTTTTTTTGCTCCTTGATATCTCACGAACTAATGGACCAATTTGTCTCGTGAGCATATCAATTGATACGCCACGTCATGGTTGATCTGTTTGAGAAAATTTGTCCAGTGGTTTGTTTTTATCGCTAAACACTGATTTTTTTAAAGACGAAAAAAAATATTCTCTAGAGAAGTTACTTGCTACCGAACTAATTTTTTTATTTAGTTTTATAAAGAATTGGTTTTTTTTTTATTTATTTGTCAGATATACTAGGCGCATTCAGGTAATGATGTTTTTTAACGAGTGTATTTTCGTAACAAAGGTGTATTCGGGATTATCTACATCCGGACTCAATGGCTCAATTAGCAGAGCACTTAGAATCTTATGAATTTTAGGGTCGCAGGTTCAAGTCCTGGCTCAAGGCAATCCTTAAGTTCTCTAAGTTCTCGAGGTTAATCTTTTAACTGTATCTTTGATTTAAAAAAAAAAAGGTGTTATTCAAAGGGGTAGTAGATTATCCAAAGACCGCGGCCTTATTTACGTACACCAGAAAAAAAACTTACTTTCAATTTAAAAAAAAAAAAAAATTGAAGCTTACAACCGTGACAAGTACAATTTAAGAATAAAAAAAGAATTTCTGTATAGCCAAAGTTTTAATATTTATTTTAGTATTAAAAAAAATATACTTGGAACTTCACATCATGATATAAAAATACCTACACTTATTAAAACCACAACAGTTTCTATAGGTACCTCCTGGAACTAGGTTTATTGCTTCTACTTGAGGGCTCTCAGTAAGTATTTCCATAAATTGTGCAGAACAACTTCACCGGGTACTATAAATTTCTAGTTAAATCTTGACTTTCCAGGAATGACTGTAGATTAACGAAGCAGAAACAAGTTATGCTCATTTACTTTACCTTAAAAGAACTACGCGCTGAGAAATTTATTATTTATTTTAGTTTCAAGTTTTCAGTATTTATTGATTGAAATTTCTGGGCAGTTTTATTTCTTTACTTTACCTTACCCTTGCCTAATCCTGACTCAAATTTTCATAATTCGTAAGGAATTGGCAATTGTCGTCGTCGTCGTTTCAGCCGGAAGTCGTCAACTGCTGAACGTAGGACTCCCCTATATATGTCTCCACAACGGCAGGTCCTAAGCCGCCCGCGTCCTTCGGCTTCCTGCGGCTCTAACCAGTTTGTCTGTCTACATGGTAGGAGGCCGTCCGACGCTGCGATTTTCCGATCCGTGGTCGCCACTTTCTTCCCCATCGGTTACCGGTTCGGCGAGCGATGTGGCCTGCCCACTGCCACTTCAGCTTGCTAGCTATATCGGTTAATTTAGTTCTTTGGCGAATTACCTGGTTTCGGATTTTGTCGCACAAAAAAATATCGAGCATGGCTCTTGCCATAGCTCGCTGAGAGACTCTGAGCTTATTTAAGAGGAATTGGCAATAAAGGTACGTTATTCTGTCCCCGATCTTTGTTTTTACCACTTTTATTTCAAAACTTAAAAAAAAAAAAATTATGTCCAGAAACACTGCATCACAAGCAGTGTTGGGGCGATAGGCACACCCCTGTCACGCAGGACCAAAATGGTTGGTAAAAAGAGGTTTCTGGGGTATGTGTCCAGCCACTGGTAACCCCTTACTGAGTATAAGAACCATGAAGATATACATATATACATACATACTAATCTACAGGGATATCTATACATAACTATGTATATTTTTTACAATACATATATTAGATAAATTATTTTCTAAAACAAACCTAATTAGTAAATATAATATATAAATTAATCAGCAGATTATAAAACGTGTGGCTGGGTGTGTATGTGTGTGTGTGTGTGTGTGTGTGTGTGTGTGTGTGTGTGTGTGTGTGTGTGTGTAGGTGAGTGCGTATTATTGCAATAATGCTTAAATTTCGGACTGTTATTTTTTAAATAATTATTACATTTTATAATGACATGATTACATGTATAATTATTATATTAAATAAACTTAAAATAATAATATTAGTATTAACTACTAGGTAACTATTAAAAGGTTATTTTCGCTCCTACCAAAAGTCTTCCATATTTGAAGTTTAATGGCATCAATGGATAGGGAAAAATATTTAAATTTACTAACCAGCTTTTCAGCCCAAAAAATTGAGGCATTGATAAAAAAATAATATTTTTAATATTACTATTATAGTATATACGAGGGATGATCAAAAAGTAGTAATAAAACGATATAAAACATTAGAACATTTTTCATGCAGAAGTTTTGATGACGGCTCTGACTTGCCATAAAATGTATGAAGTTTCAAAATGTGACTGTGTGTTTAAATACCTTTAACCTGTACCTGCTAGTGAAGGTTTAAGCAAGCACTCTATTTTTTTTAGATTTTTGTGAATACTAGAAATATCCGACTATCATTACTTTTTGATCACCCCTTGTATAATCGGTTTTCAACCATAAAAAACTAAATTCTTAGGTCTTGATACAGACAAAAATTACTTTATAGATGCAAAAAAATCGAACTCTGTTACAAGGTAATTTATGTAAGCCAAATGAAAAAGTTATTCATTAACCTAAAATAAGGTTCTTGCACAAAGGCTTTGCAACAATTAAAACAATTTGCACAAGTTTATTACAATAGTGCTTTAATGTAAGCAACCCTTTTAGCTCACATAAGCAACCCTTGTTCGTCAACTTGTTCATAAAGAAAAACCGGCCAAGTGCGAGTCGGACTAGCGCACGAAGGTTCCGTTCCGCCACAAAAAAACAAGTTTGTTGTATGTATGGGTTGGACATGGATGTTGTATGGGCTTCCTCACTTAAATATTTGTTTTATTTTAATTTAGTTATTAATTTTAAAAGTGAATATATAACTAAATATTCTGTGAATATTTCAAGCGCTTACCTGTTGCCGTTATTAATATTAAGAAAAAACGAGCAAAAAAATCACGTTTATTGTATGAAAGCCCTCTAAAATATTTACTTTATACTGTTTTTTAGTATTTGTTAATATAGCGGCAACAGAAATACATCATCTGAGAAAATTTCAACTAACTCGGTATATAACTATCATATACATAACTATCACGGTTTATGATATACAGCCTGGTGACGGACAGACGGACGGAAAGCGGAGTCTTAGTAAAAAGGTTCCGTTTTTTGCCCTTTAGGTACGGAACCCTAAAAATGACAATATAAGTTTAACAATAACAAAGTTTTAAACAAACATAAAATATCGATATACTAATATTATAAATGCGAAAGTTTGCATGGATGTTTGTTACTCAATCTCTATCTAACGCTGTGTATGTAAATGCACTATAAATCATTAGATAATGTCATATTCATTACTATGAGATATATATGTTATATACTTCTTAGGTAAATTATACCGTAATGACGCCCTGAAACTTTTAATTTTTTGTATGGAATTTAACGTTATTACCGTTTTGTAGTCACATTTTTTAACTCTTTGCTACAACTTAGAGTCAATGCACTAGATAACAAGCTATTCTAATTATTTAACCAACTTTCATTACAAGCAAATGCTAAACACGCTCTAAAAATTTACACAAGTGTTGAAACAATGGTCACTTCCAGATTTTTTATTGCATTAAATACAATAACTGAAAATCACTCACTGAGGTAATGCACTAGACAAAAGTAAGTTTTATAACATATATTTTTCTTAATCTTTTATATGCTATAGTTTAGCCACAAAATTTGCACAAAAACGGCGTATTTTTGCGATCTAGCCTGTAGCGCAGCCTTAACGTATAATACTGTCACCTTACCTTAATATTAATTTTCCACAAATTTCCGCTTGCGAAAGTAACTAAATTTCAAAATATTTTAAGATAAGATTTAGTTAGAAAATCTTGAAATATTTGATTTATTTTCTTTCTAGGCTGTGTATTTAAAAAAAAAATACCTATAATAACTGAATGTCTGCCAGTGCATAGACCTACCGCTATAAGTTGAGCTAGCTTTTTTATGCACGTCTTGGTTTAAGAGAGCTCAGCCTAGAAATATGCTTCTATACTATATCCTTATCACTCTCATACGTCCCCACTGCTGGGAGTGCGAAATGTGAACTTCACATACGTCGTCTTTTGTTTTTTTGCCGTGTGCAGGTTTCTTCACGACGTTTTCGTTTACCGAAAAGCCAGTGCAGTGGTGTCAATTGAAGTGACTCATTGGTATACGCCGGGTCTCGAACCTCCACCACTCAGGACGCAAAGTGAAATCGAAAACCCTCAGCCACCACGCCTGTATATATATATATATATAATATATCCGTCATCTAAAACAATGCAATAATGAAATAAACGTAAAATTTCGTGCAGTACTTTTAGCGTAAAAAAGGAACAAAAAACCTCTCGCATGTATTTTTAAGCGACAAAAACAAAAGGCTGAGGATCTTAAGTCGATGCGTTTTTTTTTGTTTTATTTTTTGCTGATGTAGCCACGCACACAAATTTTTTTACAGTTGTATATTTTGTGACTTAAAAGCTACCAAAGTGGTTGATTCTCTGTCCCCTCCAAAATCATAATAATAGCTCTTAATAAATACTTTAAAATATAAAAGTTTATCACATACCCGCAATAATTTTCATTTTACAAACCTCTTAGTTGATACGACACGTACTTAGGCTATTTTTAAAAAAATCTCTTACATTTCTCTAAATTTAAGTTGATGTATGAAGTAGGTGTTAATCTTATGAATGAGCATATTTATACGGAATTTATTAAAATAACATTTATATATTTCAATCAACTATGTATTATACTGTATTTAATTATATCGCTGAATATTGTTGTAAAATTGGCTCAATATTGGAAGCTCAATTAAGCTGGCACTACATCACAAGCTCAATATCGTTAAAGTGCTACCGTTGTTTGACCGTTATTCGATTACATGCTGCCGGGTACGAGACACCAATTCATTTGCATGCCGCTACTTGTTTCAATTCAGCAAATTTTGCGCCAAACCGCGGAAGAACATCGACGTATCATCATTATTAAATACAAATATATATATATATATATTCTGCAGTATTCTATAATTGTTTCTATTATATTTTTGTCGTGGTTGATTTCTCTGCATTTTTTATATTTGGTAACCCAAAAAAACCGGCAAAAAAAATCACGTTTGTTGTATGGGAGTCCCCCTTAAATATTTGTTTCATTTTAATTAATTATTTATTTTAAAGTGAATATATAACTGTAATGAAAATTTTAAGCGTCGACATGTTGCTGTTATCAATATCGAGCAAGGGGAGCCCCCTTAAATATATTTTTTTTCTATTATTTAATACTTGTTGATATTACAGCTGTACCTGAAATACATCATCTGTAAAAATTTCAACCGTCTAACTATAAAGGTTCATGAGATACAGCCTGGTGACAGACGGACAGCGAAGTCTTAGTAATAGCATTTGGATACGGAACCCTAAAAATGGGTAAAAACTGGCTGTATCATACATACTTATGTTATCTTTACTTGCATAAAACAAATATTTACATTGATAGTATTCTACGATTAAGTCAAAGAAAAATCAATTCAAATTCAAATTCAATATAATTTATTCAGTTTAGGCTACAATAATTGAGCACTTATGAATGTCACTACACCATCGGTTCGTAAGTCTATAGCGCGGGAGACCTTGTACTGAGAAGAACCGGCAAGAAACGCAGTAAGGGCATTTCTTTTCTCCCTTTCTCTTACAGCGTCCAATTAAAATATTGTAAAATGCCCTCCGTATCATAAAAGGACACTGTCTATTACAAACATAAAAAACATAAGCACAAGCACAACTGAAAAAGTATCTAATATGAAAAAAAGACAGTTTATGTATTCATCACTAAGAAATAATCAATGTCCTACAGTATTAATAAACAAAACAAAAAAGTAAGACAAATACTAAGAATACAAAGAAGTTTGCAAGAGCAGACCAGCCTCCACAGGCGGCACCCGTTCACGAGTATGACGCATGAATCAGCCATCGCTCAACCATGTTTTAGGGAACGTAACGACCCGACACACACGCCACCAACGCAGAGGCACTTTGAGAGAGCATGACACACTCAAGCAACTCCAATAAAACTTCGATTGTACTAGTTACAATGTGTGTAGTAAAGGAACAAAATATAAGAGGAGAAGATTGGAAGGTTCGTAATGCTTTACTACCGAGAAGAACCGGCAATAAACTCAGCAGTTAATCTTTTATACATCATATAAAAATACAATATAGCCTTACACTAGGTAATTACATAATATACAATGTTCTAATTAAAAAAATATTTCAATCATCATCATAAATTTTAAACACTTAGTCTTTTTCGCATTAGGAAGTAAATTATTTGCCGTAAACCACTGAAGAACCTGAGAAAGCGCACTACTTGCATCGTCAAAATTAGTTTTATTTGTCAACTTTAAATAAAAGAGATGTGTCATCAGCAAATAGTACAATTTCATTTATGTAATTTAAAAATAGAAAAGAACCTTGAGGAACCCCTAATTTTACTTCTGAGCCATTGGATTTTACTTCATTGATTTGAACCTTCTGCATTCTACTACTCAAATATGAGCGGATAAGCTCAAGAGCCAAATCTGCAATACCATAATGACTCAGTTTTTGTATAGGAGTTTCATGTTGCACGCAGTCGAATGCCTTTCATAGATCACAGAAGATACCAATAGCATTTTGTGACTGTTCCCAAGCAGCAAATATATGCTGTATAAGGGCAACACCTGCGTCAGTTGTGGAACGCCCTTTTGTAAAACCAAACTGTTGAGGATGAAGTAATCCAATTAAGTTAAAATGTTTAAGCATCTGATTGAACATAAGTTTTCCAAAAATTTTGCTTAATGCAGGCAGTATAGAGATAGGTCTAAAATTATTAGGATCATCTTTACTTCCACTTTTAAAAAGTGGTATTATTTTACTATATTTCATTAAGGCTGGGAATATCCCTTCGTTAACACACTTATTAAATATTATGGCTAAGATTGGTGCTATAATATCAATAATTCCGCTAAGGACTTTGACTGATATACCCCATAGGTCACAAGTTTTTTTCTGAGTTACTAATTTAAATGTCTTTATGATGTCTTCAGAGGTAACATGCTCAAATTTAAATATAGCTTTGCATTTATTTACAGTACATTTTAAAAGTAACTCTGATTCTAATGGAGAGGAATTTAATGCATTAGTTGTAATTTAATTAATAATTAGTTGTAAGAGTTAGCGACATCAAGATCAGAATTATTTTTGAATTTACAGTAAGTGAATAATGATTGTCACGCGGTTTAATTTTTCCTGTTTCACTATTTATTACATTCCATGTGGCCTTTATTTTATTATCAGAATTTTTAATTTTATTACTTAAATGTATTGCTTTTGCAACCCTGCTTACTTTTTTAAATATTTTTGAATACATTTTGGCATAGTTGGTGAATGTGGGACTGTGGTTATATTGTTTAATTTCATACAACTCATACAACCTAGTTCGACTTCGGTGTATTCCTACAGTAGCCCAGTCCTTGAATTTCATTTTATCATTTGGCCTAAAAGTTTTTACTTTAAACACTTGCTCGAACTCATTAATTAAGAAATCAAAAAAAAAATATTATAAAGATTATTAGCATTATCATGCATGAAATGTAAAAATGGAATTTTCTTTTCAATATTTGCTTTAAAATTGTTTAATCGAGCAGTGGTCACAGGTCTACAAGTTACTAGTTGAGATTTTTTTTATAGTTGTGTAGAATTTTATTATTTGACCACAGTGATCGGATGGCAAATTGTAAATAATAGATTTATCTTTTACTTCAACGTTACAGAAAATATTATCTTAACATGTAGCTGAAGTCGATGTAATTCTAGTTGGTTCCAGAAACAAATTATTTAAGTCAAAACTTGTAAATAAGTTAATAAATCTATCTCTTGTTTGGGAACTCTCTAAAAGATCAATATTAAAGTCACCACAAACAATAACTGACTTTATAGAATGACAAATTTTTTTTAGAACTTGTTCCATTACAGGCTAAAAAGAATTATAATTTGCAGAAGTGGGGCGATACACACAAAGTATAATATAATTTTTAAGTTCTATACAAGACAATTCTATAATGCGTTCAAGTGAGAGGCTAACTATATCCTTTCGGTCTTTACACTGTATATTATTTTTAACAATTATTAATGAACCCCCTCGAATTGCATTTTTTCGAATAAAGGCACTGGACAAATAATGATTGGGGAAACTAAACATTAATTCATGTTTACTTAGCCAATGCTCAGTTACACAAAACATACGTATATTATGACTTTTTAAAAATAATTCTATTTCCAATTCCTTGCCAGAAATGCCTTGTATATTTTGATGAACAATGTTAAAAAAACAGGCATTGTCTGTTGTCAAAGAACTCAGTTTAAAGTATGATATAAAATAGGAGAATAATTTGATGTTCAGTTAATAAGCAAGCTGTTTTTTTTTATTATTTCTGTGTAATGCATTTATTTTTTTATTCAAAGCCTGTTCTAAAGCGGGAAAAAAAAGGTATGTTTCATGTAAAAATTTTTTTTAAAGCAACATACTTTGAGCACATATGTTGCAAAAATGCTATATTTGCTAACGGTTGATTAATATTAAAAAAAAATATAAGGAAATCTAAAACAAACTATGGTTTTTTAAAAAAAAACCCTTATAAAACCAACTTATATTTGCGGTTTCTGAAATGACTTCTAATCTATGGCTAATAATATGAAGTATTCTTTTTATCTCACTCGTTCGAAAAGGCTTAAAGTACAATTTTTATCCTAAGAGTTGGCATAGTGCAAATTCGAACACACCTAAACAAAAAATCGAAATTTTCTTCCAATAATTCTGTTTTGATTTCAGCAGCAAAAATGAATTTAACATCTGCAGAGTTAGTAAAAACGGTATAAATGCGGAACTGAGTTTTTATGCGATAAGTACAAGAGAGCGTACGATTTGTTAATGTTGTCTGCAGGTAGGGTTCTAAAGGTAGGTAACCTTTTTCAAGGAATAGATACCCAATATTATCGAATTTTTCGAACTATCCAAAATAATTATACTTTTGGTGCTATAAATAATTGAAATGTTATTTACCTACCTAATTATATTTTAATTATTTTTCTTGAAAAATTGTATTTTTACTTGCTTCGCTTGTGGGTTCAATCTGAAAATCGTTCGCTTGCTCGGTATTCAATATATTCACTCGTACTAAATAATTATTTTTTAGCTTTGCATAACAATTAAATAAATATTAGTGCTAGCCTAATATGTATGTGCAAGCCTCGACATGTGTGTTAAACTTGCAGTTATAGTGTTTTTTTTACTATCGCGAAAATCCATTAAGCAATTCTTTATTTGAATTAAAATATTTAGTAATGGATAAAAATAACTTTAACACATACAGTACTTCGGGCGCGGTCCTACACCTACCTACCTACCTACTTTGACCGTGGTAACTAAAATATTCATGAAATAAAGACAACACATTGCCCTAGAACAGAGCCCTTTCAACATCACTTGTTGTAACTAACAATTTGCAAGAGGTAATTACATAGTCAGGCTAATGTAAGCGACTTGTGTTCACTAAGTTACGAAGATTAGCTTTGTTTAAGCACTGTATAAGCGTTTTAGACAAAGTAAGTTTGTTCAAGGCGATAAGGTGATTCAGGTAACATAAATAAGTTTAGCTATTTACGAAATTTAATTTTAATTTAAAATAAAGTGTTTCGAACGGGAATATTTCAGTTATTATATAATATATATATATATATATATATATATATATATATATAATATAAATACTGGCAAACAAGCATACGGCACGCTTAAGGTTAGACGGTTACCGTATCCTCTTTTATGCTTGCAACTATCGTGAGGTAAAATTAATACCTTGTTCAAAGTACAGACATATATGAGTTTATTTTTGAAAAGCAACGGTCCCAAAACACTACCCTGCGGTAAACCTTGATTATTCTGAAATCGGCCAAGTGCTAGTCGCAGGGTTTCGTACGATTATCTATGAAAACGGCAAAAGATCACGTTTGTTGAATGGGGGCCTACTTAAATATTTATTTTATTCTGTTTTTTAATATTTGTTGTTATAGCGGCAACAGAAATACATCATCTGTGAAAATTTCAACTGTCTATCACAGTTTATGAACAGCACAGTTGGTGACAGACAGACGGACGGACAGCGGAGTCTTAGTCACGTTTTTGGTACGGAACTTTAAAACGCAATATATTAAGAACTTGACACATACATAGAACTCTAGTAATTAACATGCATATAATCCAACAGTAATATGGGCTAAGTTCGCGTGTTGCCATCCCTTAAAAAATCTGATGACTCCCTATTTAAGAACTACACGCTCATCCACAAAGTTACCACACATGCAATTATGGGGATGACATACCTGTACTCCAAGACAATTTGCTATCGCGATCCCAAAACTTTCCGTGTCAAGCAGTTTCCTAAGATAGACAGATGATAAAGCGTGAAGTCAATAACCGGACTCTTTTACTGAGACTGTTTAAGCGTGGTTTGCCACGATCACTTACACAATTTAGCATAAAATCTTAGTGCAATACCTGTACCAGTGGAGTATCCCAAAGTGTTTGACGATTTAGTTCCTCTGGGATATCTACGCCCGGACATAGAGCATTCCACTCTTCCGTAGCTTCAACCATTTATGCAATTTGAGCGTTATCGACTTTCAAAATTTTCTAACATAAATAATAAGCGCTATTTACGGACGAGAGGAATGCAGGCAAAACAATAAATTATAAATTTTATACAATCTTATACATTTCAATTTATTTTCTTTTATTTTCCTCGTAGGTGTAGTTTAAAGCATTATGTATCACTCGGGGTAAAATGCGATTCCTACTTCGTGTGTATTTAAGGCCCTCAGCTCCGTAATCAGTCACTTTCACCTCTCACTGATTAATGTAATATTCATTATGTTGCAGTATTTTTTTCTGTAAAATCAATATTTATGCGAGTTTTTGAGAGTCAAAATTGACAATTTTTACGTAGGATTAATAACTTAAAAACAATTGATTAACGTACCTGACGTGAAAAATAGTTAAAAAGTCAAAAACACGTATTTAAACAAAGATCTCATTTAATGTCGCTTGCAACAAACCATTTAGGCGTTAAGGGGCTAACATAAGTGAAAGTATTAGATTTTTCAATTTGTATTCATCACCCATTGATTAATCATTGAGATAAGGAATTTTAAAAAAGTGCTCAAATTAAAAGTTTAAAGTACAAGTAAACTATTTTTAGAAAGTTTTAGGGTCTATATATAATGCATGTGAAGGCTAGAAAGTTTAGAAAGTTCATTTCTTTCCAGCCTGCACGTTAATGATATCTAGCAAATAAAACTTTCTAAAAATTGCTTACTTGTACATAAAACTTTAAATTTGGGCACTTTTTTGAAAATGAGTTTGTATATAATGGAAATTAAAATAATTTAGTGAGGGCGCCACTTTCACTTTTGTTAGCCCCCTTAAACGAATAAACACGTTTTTCTGTTATGTGCGATAACTCACTCAGAATCACTTGGAAAAAAACGCTACTTTAGACTCGTGTTATACGGCGGCCATTTTTTCCTCTGCCAACTAAACTATGTCCGTCGCGGCTTAGATAGTAAAGCTCTCGGCAGACCTGTTACTTAGCGGTGGCTATATTAATTTTATATATTAGAAAACTACTGGGCTAAGGCACACGACTGTCGCTAGTATCGTGTAAGTTCAGAGAATTTTAATATGGCGAGTATAGTTCTGACGTCTGACGGTCAGAGAAAGTTTGCCAACACGCTGTCTTGTTAGAAAAACCAGACCACAAGCGCTCTCCAGTTGTATTGTTATGTAAGAGACATGGTTCTTGACAACTGGTCCATCGGTCTATGCCATACATAAATAGGTACGAGCTACGCAATTGAATAAGACTAATCGAGCTTTGATGTTTTAGTGAAAATGCTGTCTTCTTATTTTTTGCTCCTGTTTAGAGGGCATAGGTTCGATTCCCGCACAGAACAAGGACTTACGTGATGAATGTTTGTGTTTCATGTCACAATTTATCTTAACTGCATATCATATTTATATGAATAATCCTCTTATAACAAAATAGATAACTTATTTACAAGAAGTAAGCTTTCCATCACATGCATATTCAACGAAGCTCCTTTTTAATGCTGAAAGCTTTACAACTCCGAAGAAATGCAATCAACTGAGCTTTCCCTGCAGTGAATAACTTATTAGAATGATTCTATTCAGGACGTGATGGAATTATGAGAACGTCTTACATAATTTTCTTCTGGTTGAACTAACTGTACTAAAGTTTGGCTTGAGATAATCATTAATCATTGCTTAAGCTTACTGCAATAAATCACTGAGCAAAACTCGAAAATTTTGTTTGTATTTTATGTAAAACTTTCTTTTTCAGTTTTTAAAATGTTAAAAGAAGGTTTTGAATTAACAATCATTTAAATTTATATTTGCTTTTTTAAATATACGGGTTTTTTTAAAGCAGTTATTTTAGTATTTTAGTATAACTATTTAGTTGGTTTTAAGTTGGTTTTATACCCCGAAGGGACTAACCAGTGGCTGAAAACACACCTACATTATAATTTGGGGTGGTCCCACACCCTCTTGCCACACTTTAGTCCTGCGTGATAGGGGGTGAGCCTCACACCGTAACACTGCTTTTGATGCAGTGTTTCTGGACTAAGATGACTTTATATTGTATGTTCTGAGTTATAAATATCAGCTTTATAATCGGCAAAAATGGAGAACCGTGGACAGAATAATGTACCCCCCCTTTTTTACGCTGGGAAATCCTCATGGATCACGGGGATAGCACGAACGTTATGCCGGACTTTTTCTGGCTAAAAACCCAGTGGACTCCACCAGTCGCAATGATCAGGGGCCTCGGGCACGCTATCGCATACCCCTTTGCCAATTCTAGACTAACTATAAGGCACCCGCGTTACGGGGAACTCCCTGCATGGCGCTGACTCACCTTCGGATTCGATACTCACGCCGGTCGAAGGGACGCCTCCGAGAGCGACAACCCAAGCCGAGGCTCCTCCCGCGGGGGAAAGTGCATAGATAGAATGACAACGTTTTTATTGTCACTTTGTACTTTGATAATTCAACAATGCTGTCGATGTTTAATGCTGTAACAATGTTACTACTGTCAGCCTGACCAAGCAAATTTTTTGCAGTGATAAAACCTAAGTTGTCCTCATGACCAAGTTTGATTCTACAGCGATGTTTATTTTGTCACTCTGACTAGGAAATTTGCTATAGTGACAAAGCTTACGTTTATCTCATCACCAAGTTTGAATTTACAACGATGTTAATGTTGTTAGTCTAACTAGGTTATTTGCTATAGTGACAAAGCTTACGTTGTTCTCATGACCAAATTTGATTTTACAACGATGTTAATGGTGTCACTCTGACTAGGTAATTTGCTATTGTGACAAAGCCTACGTTGTTTTTATGACCCACCCTCCACTACCCCTAATGCCTATAACCTCAAGAATTTTAGTCAGAGTAACTAATAGGGGGCGCAAGGGAAATCATGCGCCCTTTTGTACACTCCAACTGGTAACATTGAGCCTTTCCATTCCCGCAAGCTTACGTGTTGTGTTCGTACCATTTAACACATATATACGCAGCTATAACAATTGTTGATCTATAGCTGTAGCACGTGTTGGTATACTTTTGCAAAAATTAAGACAAAACTCAAAATAAAATTGATAATTGTCCATTACCCACTTGAACCAGAGTGAAACTAAACGAAACAAAGGTTCGCTCAAGTCGCAACGCAATTTTGCCACCCTATCCACTCACTTTTTCCAAGCGACAAAGTTTTATTTTGTCAATTTATTGAAACTTTGTGTTATTAGCAAAGTATACTAATGAATTTGCTTTGTAAAGTATATTTTGTTGTAATCTCAATTTGTCCATAAGTACGTTGACAACTCACGATTGCCAAACGAACAAAATATATTTTGTTTTGATCTTAATTTTGCCTATGGACACTTCCACAACTTAACATTGTCACTTCAACAACTTAGGATGCTTAAAACATTGTTGATTTGACCACTTAAGATTGTCAATGGAACAATTTATTTTATACATAGCTTTAATATTGAAGTTCAATAGCTACTCTAGCAATTAACTCATCTAACAATAAAAGGGTTATTTTCGAAATTTTTTAATGTAGGGGCAAAGTACTTGGTAACGGTATTTATAAAAAGCTAACAAAGCGTATTTTGGCGCTTTATTAGCGCTTTTTTTTCTCAGTGTGTAAACACTGTAGCCCCTAGGAAAAACCTCTATCTCGGCAGGGAATATATTTCACAACATCGCACACAATGAAATTACCATTCACCTTGATATACCATTCCCAATTTTTAAACAGCCAGAATATGTTACCGTATAAGACATTTGTGCCGATATCAAAAAATTGTGGTAAGTCTATTGCGTACATAGCACCGTCAATGAATTTGTCTATTTAGCCTATGGTTGGCTGTTAGAGAATGCCATGTGGCATAATGCTAGTCATTGTACAGTTTTGTTTGTGCAGAAAGAATAATAGTTATATGTTCAACAAGTGGGCAAAGTTGTTTTTTGTGAATAGTGCCAACTTTAAATCCCGAGCTAGAGAAGTAGTCTAGAATTGAATCACGAGCGTATAGCGTTTTTTTTCTCAGTATTACAAAATTCCAAAAGGTAATATTCAAACTTTGCATTTCTTTGTCCCACGCTCCCTGCCAAAATCGATTTTGACAACTGTTTTTGAACAGCAAAACCACCTTTCTGGTGCTGGAGAGTTGAAATAAATAATCAATGTCAGTAGGAATAAGTGCATATGTTTTCCTACAATAAGAAAGAAAAGAGTGAAATGCTAGAGCAGAAAATTGTTCGTGCGCAACAGCTGACAGTTTTCTTTATCAGAAATAAGATCACGTACGAATGAGCTTCGCCGTATGAAGGCAGTTGAGCTGCAGCGATTTCTTCATTATTCCTCCCACGGACCAACGCTTATGAGTTATGTTACGAGATAACTTTTTCAGATAGTTGGCGAACGTGCTGAATCAGATTCTACGCAGATTCGATTCTAATATAGAAATCAAAATGATTTCTTCAAGAAAACTTTTGAATCGTTGCTTGCATGTATCAGTTATCAAAGGGTGTGGGTGCGATTCCCGCATTGGACAAACATTTATGTGATAAAAAAAAAATTGTTTTTGTCTTGAGTCTGGGTGTATTTATGTATAATATGTATGTATTTACAAAAAAATAGTAAAATATCTGTATCCGCTGTCTGGTACCCATAACACAAGCCTTCTTTACTTTGGTGTCAGACGGCAATGTCCAAAAATATTTGTTTATTTCAATTTAATTTGAAATAAAATACCTATATCAAAAGAAATTACCATGTGGTAAAATGGGCATTATCTGAATAACTGTACGGCAAATAAAATGCACTAAATGAGGTAAAATTCTACTATAGATCTTGGCTCTTTTTCCTGAGCCGGAGATTCAGTAATAAAGGCCTTAACGTTTTTAGACTTGTTAGAAATTTATCTGTTATAGCCAAAGTGTGAAATTCATCAAATCTGACGATTGATTAGCCAAAACCCGGTTCATACAAACTGGTTGCTCTCCTCTCATCTGGGTGCATCATATGTATTTGAAGCCTCACAGACTTCTGCTAGTGGCGCTGCTTTATATGTGAGAAAACGAGTCGCTGTTCACCTATAAAAGGCATCACTCGCAATTATAAAATTCGCAAAACTATATTTTTCGCATCAGTTTGATAGATAGCATATATAACGCAAGTGTTTGATATATAATACCTACATACCGCAACCGAATTGCGCTGTTAGACTATATATGTGTTAGTGAAATTGAATCACCAAGGGTGTCGTCAGGAGGCGCCTCCAGAGGATCCAGAAGAAGCTACCCGTGGACCAACAAGGACTCACGCTGCACCTACCTATATCTCTACGGAAATTACGCTTTATTACATTTGGTGAGTCCCTTGATGTCCACTTATCCTCTGTATCAGACGCGACTATTTGTAACCGCCTATAGGATAATCCCCAAATTATAGGTATTATTTGATATTTCGCAACTTCGCCCCATCGCCATTTCGCATTTCGCACCACAAACTTTAATTTTATGTATAAGTGGTTTTAATTATTTTAAGTTAATCAACTTTACTAATCAAACTTGAAACAATACCGTATCGTAATTAGAACTTTTGTTGTATCAATGTCATTAGTGACGGTTTCAGAATCTTCATTGAGTGTAAAATCCTCGAATAATTAAGCATTAAATGGTGATTCAAAAGATTATTACGAAAGGAGATTATTTAAGATAGTTATCTGAACCTTAATAGCACGACTACCTAGCTTAGCAATAAGCTGACTAAAAGTTTTACTAATAGCAATGCTGGTAGGAACCCCACCTTTCTTTTTACACGACTGCCCGAAAAAAAGGGTAAATGTTTTCAGCGTTCATGTTTGTATGTATTTTAGTTTTATTTATCGGTTTTTTTCTATTTAGTATATGAAATTAATATAATTTATCTATTTTAATATTAGTTACGTCTTTAAACTTTACTTTACCTATTTCATTTATTTATATATCTTATAAAGTCTGCTATTAAAAGAAAAGTTTTTACGTAAATTTAATCACCAAAAACAATGTAGTTTATCATGCCTCAGAGAGATTTTTAGGAAACTAAAATAAAGTCATACGCACTGCTTATAAATTCATTCATTTCTATTTGTGCCTTTCTTATAGATAGGTTATTTATAATACTTAACCCAACAAACATGTAGAGATTAATGCAAAGTAAAACAGCAACAAAGACGATAACATAGTAAGTCTAAATTCTTCGAAAATAACTCGATCACACTAAATTATTAGAAAAAACCTTTTGCCCGCGGTTCCACCCGCCCTAAATTCAGTAAACGGTGTAGTATTTCAACGGCAATTTCTAAATTATAGGAAAAAACCAACTCATACACTCGGGGCTCAAACTATCTCAATGCCAAATTTCATCTGAAATTGTACAGCGTTAAGGCGTGATGAGGTAAAAGACAGACAGACAGAGTGACTTTCGCATTTATATTATTAGTATGGATAAAAGACGTTTTGTTCATAGGTATCTTGAAAAATATTTTACTTTTTTCGCAGTAAAATTACATTCAAATTGAAGTGTTACCTACTCTTTTGTATAAGAACCCTTTTGTACGTTGAGTTAATTTATTAGATTATAGTGTTGAAAAATGCTAAAAATTAAATAGCGGTGTTTTAACGACATAATGTGCAAAATTTGCACTTAAAGCTCCGTTACAGGTATATCCTGTCGATGTTGTTTTTGGTATAATCTCGTTCAGCGGCTTGCCTTGGTCTGTTTAATATTACAAAATAAAACAAATAATACTAAATAAAGAATATAAATTTCTACTTTACTGGTTATTAAAATATCCGTAACTAGATGAGACAAAAAAGTTTGTGTAGGAATATAACATGAAGCAATAATTAAAAGGCAGTATTGTCATAGTGTATAGAAGGATAGTAAGTCAAACAAACCGTCACACAAGCATACGCCTGGTACCGCCTACCGCCTGTACGCACACTTTTACTCATCGATCTTACTGCACTCACAAGTATTGTAAGAACTGTGGCTCTTGTAGAAATCACTTATGCATGAAGTGATCCTACAGGTAGGTATGTCAAATCATTATAAAATACTTCTAACATTTAATTTTGGCTAGAACTCGACAAAGGGCATACAAGCTTCGATCTTTATCGGAGTTAAACACACTTAAGTACAACTTTTTGTCATAGGCCAAGTTAAACTGGCCTAGTTTCGTATAAGAGTGCCAAAAAAAAATTTCCACGTTTAACAGGAATATTAGTAACATGTATTTGAAACATTCAAACCTAAGGGTTGACACAATATAGAAGATAAATATTATTGATTTAATTTGTTAGAAATTATCAACATCTGAAATCAGTTTAAAGTCAACATTCTGACTGATTATTCTGAAGAGAAATTAAACATTTTAAGAGTATACAATTAAACATTAATAGTTTTCGAAAGTTTAATGTCAACAATCTAGAGATTTGTAAAAAATCATAAAAATAATGGGAATAATCAAATGAGAACTATTTATATGTAAATCTTATTTATAACCGAAGGAGTTATATAACAAATAAATGAATAATTTATACATTATATAAAATTTTATCCAAAATAAAACAAATCTTATTTGATAAATTATATAGAGTGTTATTGTTAGGATAACACGATTTTATGGATTTTTCTAAATAGAAAGGTTCAAAGCTTTCCTTGGAAAAATTAAAAAGTTCACATGATATAGTTTTGCCAACCCTAAGAAATCCAAGAGAAAACGCATTAGATTGTGGATTTATGGTTTTTTGACATACGCGACGATTAACCCACACATACATAATTTGATTTTATCCCACGAGATGGGTGTTGGCTGAAAATTCAGATGAAGAATTGTGTAGAATTTTAAGTAAGTTATTCGTTAGCTTTCCTCCGGAGACGACCGGTCTAATAATAAATAAAAGACTTTAGAAAAATAAAAAGTGTTTCGTTAGCTCTCGTCCTGACACGACCGGTCAAAAAACAAATAAGTGAATCAATTGTTAAAAATAATAAAAAGTGCGCCTTTTAAATTGTAATAAATACAGTGTCTTTCATAACATAAAAGACATTTGCCTTTTATACAGTCTGGAGAAGTGAATCTCGACAGTGACAGGAAACCGAAGAGGAGGCGTTCGATCGGGTCTGGCACCGCGGTCTTCTATCGAAGTTGCCATCTTACGGAGTGCCCGAGGGTTTGTACAAATGGGTGGCTAGCTTTTTGTCCGGCAGACGCATACGAACCGTAGTTGACGGTAGTTGCTCTGATAGCATTCTCCTACGTTCACTCTGTGCTGTCTCCTACGCTGTTTCTACTGCATATCAATGACATGTTGGACATCAACAACATACATTGCTATGCAGATGACAGTACTGGAGACGCTTTTTACACGGGTCGTGCAAACATCCCTCGTTCCGTTGTGGAGGAAAACCGCGGAGAACTTGTGTCTCAAATCGAGACCACACTGTCCCAGGTCTCTGACTGACACAAGTGTGCGCGTTCACCGCTAAGAAAACTCCATTCACTGTGGTCCCACAATTCCAGAACACTCCCCTCTCTATCTCCAAGAGCATTGGGATCCTTGGTGTCGACATCTACAGCGATGTTCAGTTCCGAGATCATTTACAAGATAAGGTGAAGCTGGCGTCAAAAAAACTTGGTGTACTCAACAGAGCGAAGCAGTGCTTCACGTCGGGGCAAAGGTTGTTTTCTACCTTTACAAGTCGCAAGCTCGGCCCCATATGGAGTACTGCTGCCATCTCTGGGCAGGTGCACCCGGATACCAGCTTGGCCCATTTCACTCGGTTCAACGACGGGCTGTGAGAATTGTCGACGATTCCAAACTCACTTGCGGTATCGAGCCCTTAAGTCTGAGGAGAGACTTTGCCTCACTGTGTGTGTTCTACCGCTTGTACAATGGGTTGTGTTCTGAGGAATTGTTCGAAATGATGCCCACGGCTACTTTCTACCATCGCACCGCTCGCCATCGGCTGGGAATTCATTCTCACACTTTAGAACCTAAATGGTCGCGTACAGTGCGGTTTAGAAACTTCCTCCCGCGAACGCTTAAGTTGTGGAATGAGCTCCCTGCCAAGGTTTTCTGCAAGGACTACAGTATGGAGTTCTTCAAGAAAGAAGTTATTAGATTTCTGAAGGGTCGGCAACGCGCAAGTGATACCCCTGGTGTTGCAAGCGTCCATAGCCTACGGTGACCGCTTACCATCAGGCTCGCCGTAAGCTTGTTTGCCACCTTAGTGGTATTAAAAAAAAAAAAAAAAAGGAGACTGCAATTTTTGATTTATCATTTAGTTGGAGTAGGGGCGAGCTTTTGAAATCGAATTTATTTACATAAGAGTTTTTTGGTTGATTGAATGTATGTAAAATTGTTATATTATTTTGTTTGATGTGTATTGTTTCAACCAAGTAATTACAATTACTTAAACATTTAAATTGAAACTTCATTAAGTTAATTTGAAACGAAATGTATGAAAAGCTTTATACTACATGAAAATATTTAAAAACTAAATTATCCAGCTAAGGAAATATACAACGACTATATAAAAATGTGTTTATTAGTAAATACATTATCATCGAGAAATCATAAAATCTATGGGTATTTATATATCTAACTATTCTTTGAAGTTGAGACTTCTAATTAAATTATGTTACTGAATTTAATGAAGTAACGGATAGAAATTAATCCGTATATATAATAAATAATTAACATTACCTTAGAAACCCATCAAATTAAATAATTTTAACAATGAATGAGTACAATTATCTTAAAAAAAAGTTAACTCTCATAAATAATTACATCAAGAGTTGAGAAGTTATTTTAATATCTCAATTTACTTTTTAAAAAAAAAAAAATTTTTTTAGACCACATACATTTAGGAACTCAAAACACCCCTAGAAATCTGCAAGCATCCCAGGGAACTTGGTGTGTCGGGGGTTGGACCTATCTCTAATACAGGCGCATGCTAAAGATTACTTTACAACATAGCTGAATCACCTTACTATGTTCAACGTCAATTTTGAGTTTGTAGCTTCGGGAAATGATATATGACGGTTCTAGGAAACTCGTGGAGGAAACCGTTGATCACGTGCGTCAGTGTGTAGGAATCCAGTTTTTGCTAGACCTCATATAATTGTTTCCTACGTGGTTATAGAATTGGAAATGCTCGTCACGAACAGATGTTAGTCTAGGTAAATACAGACAATGTTTGAAATTTGCTTTTCAACATTGATATTAAGATATTCTATGTCTTAGGAGTCTAGCATGACTTAGAAGTCTAGGATGTCTGCAGGCTTTAGGAGAGAAGTATGATTATGTAATAGGTATTATTTTAGGAGGAGAATGAACAACCTATGTCTTGAGTCCTAGTGTGATACCCTTGAGATGATCTGGAAATCAGTTTTGATGGTTTGAAACTTATAGCTTACTAGGGGAAGTAGGTCGCTAGGATTGTTTCGCAGGCTGAGCATAGTTCTAGCTCAAGAGGCTCATGAGTATTGGCGAGTCAGGAGCTCATGAATTAGGGACTTCTTTAGAATATTACTTTTCAGATAACAATAAAAAATTAACAAATCTGAAAAGGTTTCAGGAACGTACCGAAGGTTGTTTAGGTATTCTAAATTTACAGGGAGACGATTGAATCTTTTTGTTCTTATTTTTTCTTGTCGTATATTTATTTTAATTTCAAAAGTTAATAAATATATTATATTTAATATATTTTATAGACATTTCTTTACACAAACATTGTTACATAAAAAAGGAAGATAGTTATGAAAAATTAGGTCGTAACAGTGCAAAGTGTAAAATATAACTATAAAATATATTGGGTCCACTGCTATTTTTGATATATATTAATGACCTTCCAACTGTTGTTAATGAAAAATGTATTCTTTTTGCTGATGACACGACTTTAATTATAGAATGTGACGATAAAAAAGATTTTGAAAATAAAATTAACGATAATTTTGAAAAAGTGATTACATGGTTGACAAATAATAATTTAAAAATAAATATAAAAAAAACCAATGTTGTACAGTTCTCTACATACAAATCGATTAAATTAAAATTTAAACTTAATTGTAATAACGACGTAGTACAGGAAGTGGAAGCTGCTGTATTTCTTGGAATTGTAATTGACAAATATATAAATTGGAAACCACAGATAGAGAATGTTTGCAGTAAACTAGATTTGAAAAAATTGTAATATGACATGTGGCCATTGTAATTAAATATTTGTAATATGACATGTGGCTATTGTAATTTTGTATATATCTATTATCTTGACATTTTATTTTGTATTTAAATTAATTATGTTGATAGATGTTAAGGATTTTTTATTATTGCTGACATTTTAGAATTTCATTAACTACCTATTCCATTCTAAAATTTGCACAGCCTGATAGGGTAGAATAAGAGAACCTTGTACATCAATAATTAGTTAAGACCATCTGTACCTTATTCAAGCAAATAAATAAATAAATAAAATATATAAAAATATCATTATTTACAGAGATAAACGTTTTACACTCTATGTGTGTAGAAACACAAAATACAGCGATGCGTGAGTGCGGGAGAAATGGTAAATTTAGAACTGTTTCTACACTATTAGCTACGGAAAATTTAATTGTTCCGGAATTCTCTAACTCTCTGTTTTTTGGTTGGTGCTTATGAATCAGTCAAGCCCTTTTAGTTAATCATACTTTAGCCAATCCTATGTCAAATGATTTCAAACTCATTTTGTTAAATATTGCTGTAGGTATATTATTTATTAGGCATCTTTATGGTATGAGATGCCTAATAAATAATATACCTACAGCAATATTTACTACATACACATTGTTTTTTTCTGAAAGGGATCGTCCTTGAGACATAAATATGATAAGCCCTTCACTGTTGCCATCTCTACCATCGCAGGCAATTCATCCTCATACTTTGGAACCTAAAAGGTCTCGTACAGTGTCATTTGAGAGGAACTTCCTCCTGCAAACGCTAAGTTGTAGAATGACTTCCCTGCCAAGGTTTTCTCGAAGGACTACTGTGATGTCCCCAACCCCCTTACATCCCTAGCCTATAGCTTAGTAAAAGACTTGTGATGTACGTGAACATTTATTAATATAGGTACAAGAAAACATTACCGAATTTAGCCGTGGAAATTTTACAAGTCTGTGGGTTCCTAGCGCGTTCGCCAATATCACCTTTGCTCTGCCACTGTGCCGCGTGTTGTCCACCTTTGTCCCTCCGTTAGGTTGTCCTTGCGTAAAAGACCTGAAATTGATGAGATAAAGTGTATATATTTTGAACATAAAAGACGTTGTCTGCTGCAAAAGAAAAAATCTCCCTTTTGGGAAAGTAGATAGTCCTTTCCTTGTCTCCAAAGCCATAATTTCTGTTCCACGAAGTTTAGGCTTCAGAGATCAGAAAGTAAGACTTGCCCAATGGTTGACCGAAGATGGTAAAGGTTAATCACTCTCAATCCAGAAAGGCCTTTCCGAAAAACGCTTTCCTTTTTTACGCAAGGACTATCTAGACCAAACTACGTTACAGTCTGAAAATACGACACTTGTGTCGAGTAGTTATTTACGTTAATTAAATTACGGGTTAGGATGGGCTCTCCGAGCCTGGAGTAAATAAATGTGTTGCTGAAATAAACGGGGTTTATACACACAATATTTCCAGAGATCTTCTAAGTAATATCTACTTTTATAACACAAATAAGTTCAAGATTTAATGAATTTAAATATATCTTTACGCAAGATACGAACTCTACGTTATTATTGGAAACTCGATTAGAAACAATTAAGGATTGAGTACATTTCAAACTAGTTTGCTAGAATATTTACAGTTTTACTGAAAATTGATTATGCAGTTATACTTAGCTTTGAACAAAGGTCTCCGTACGTTAACACGTAACACTCTCACAGTTCACTTGTTAGCCACGTGTTAGCCTTTCTTTAGTTAAAAAATGACTGTCCCGATTCCCGCATTCCTTCTGCAAAGCGCTGGCGCACCCTTGTGCGGAGTAAAGCTGTAACTCTCAATAATACGTTAGTGTTATTCGGCCTTATCGCCTTTGCAATAAGCCCGTAAATCTCTTATCCTTATGACCATGCGAAAACCATCCCTTACGCGAATCATCTATCACGTACACACTCGTACGTCTTTCTCGCTCTTGAATTTTGGCGCGTTAATGCATCATGCCGTAAGCCATAGCGACAACATCTCAGAACCGACCATCTGTTAATTAATAATTTCTAAGAAAGTCCGCTCGTCCCAAAAGGTTCAAACGCAACAAAAAAATATTGTACCTGACCTACGCATTCCAGGCAAAATGTACAAGTTTTAAATATTTTGAAACTTCGAAGTTATAACTAAATCGTTACATAATTGAGATTTATTTAGGTACACCCGTGTGGACCTGACACTACAATATGGTGTTCTTCAAGTAAAAAGTGATTAGAGTTTTAAAGGATTGGCAGCTCGGAAGTAATGCCCCTGGTGTTGCAAGCGCCTATAGGCTACGGTGACCGCTGCTCATCAGGCGGTCTGCAGCTTGTTCACAACTTTGATGGTATAAAAAATACATATTTTAAATTTATCTAATTTAATCCTATCTCTTTACTTAAGTGAGAGATCTCAGTGAGTTTGTAAGGTGCTCTTTATTTATGTTGATTGCTTTAAAATTGTGGACTATAAATTTCCAAGTCACCTGGGACTCTGTGACTGAAGTCAATGCTCCCTGTGCAATCAGCAGCTAACAGACGAATTTACTGTTGTGGTACTTAAACTACATTTGAGGTATTCCTGCTTATTATTCTAGATGTTGTTTTCTCTGCTTCTATTCCCGCCATTCAAATTGTTCTTGATAAGTTTATTTATATATTCACCTTATATATTTTTTTATTTACACGTAAATGTGATGAAAAACATTGTGTGTAACGCGGACGGTATAGAAATTATAAATTTGAGTCATAAAGCATTGGGCGTTAGGCTTCTAAATAGCCTCTTGTTAGTAATTTTCTCCTTACCACGCTCAAAACACAATATAAGTATTATTAAATACATTATGTGATTTTTTGACAGTACTTGTAGCAAACATATAAAAGTAAAGATCAAGTTATTAGATAAACAAGTGTTATAACGTTTAATGTGTCAAAAGACATGAAAACCATAAACGTATTTTTCGGCGATAAAAATATAAAAGGTAAGATTTGCTCACTTAAAGTAAACCAGTGGAAAGTGATTTATTACGACAGCGATGTTTTGTTCAAAGAAAACGTAACTTAAGAAGCTGTCTGTTGTGAAATCATAAACAACTTTGTGTTTATTCAACGTTTTCTTGATCCTATTAGAGTTATTCTTCAATACGTCAATTTAATGAAGAACATACTAGGTAGTTTATATTTTTTGTATGTAAAAACTGTCTCTACACGAAGAAATAGTTATTTATTGTAAAAAAAATTGTGAAGAGAATAAAATAATTCGTAGGTTTGTGAATTTTGGCTGGAGTTGGTCATATATTTCTGTAAATTAAAATAATACATACCCTGTCTGAGATCTGTCATCGTCTGACATTGTTAAAATTGATGCAAAGATGATGAAATAATAATGCTATTTATGATGACATGCGGATCGACGGATACGATTGAAAACAAAGGGTTCGGTTTTTGGAATTCATAAAGGTATTCGTAGAGACTCCAAAGAGGTGGTTAAGTTTATGAACTAGTAAAGTCAAAATTAATTTCTAAAATAATTTGTTTAAATCTCGTTTATTGCTTTTAAAACAATCGTTAAAGAAATGGGTATCAATTTTAAAAGTGTAATTTACATTTAGAGTAACTAAAAGGGGTAATTTAATAAATTTATCGTTATAAATTTAATAATTATTAATTTCATCTTTCTCTGGTGTTACGACGTTGGCTAAATTTAACTTTATGTTACGGAATATTAAGGAAATAGCGTAGATTTAACTTTATATTACGGAATATTAAGAAAATAGCGTAGATTTTTTACAACAAGCTTGGAGGATCATCCCTCAGATTTATGCCATGAATAACTGGTATATAGCTGTGCTTATTAAATTTTCCAGAGCTTTGCGAAAATTATAAATTTAATTTTAGTATGCAAATATCTCTCTTGTATTAGATGCTATCCTGAAATATGAAATCTGTATCTAAGCTTTGCTTAATTTTTCAAGAAAACTTATTAAAAGCTAGCGAAATTTTACAAATATTCGTAAAAAACACAAGTTCGAACCACTCATAGATAAATCTCAAAATGAATTCTTAGTCATATTAGAAAACAAGTAATAGTACTGTAAATATTGTGATGCAATAAACCTACGAAGTCCAATTTCGGTTTATATTTCCTATAAAGCCTAATTCAAAATACGTACATTATTTTTCCTGACCCATGCTTAATACTTAATTCTGAGTGAGAAAGCAATTTCTGTTTAAACATAAGGAAATTGATTGAAAACTATGTCTATGTTCAGAGCGTGAAGAAAAATAATATGGCAGTCCAGTGGTACGGCTTGTTTGTCAATATTAGACTTTTTGGGTGAACCACTCCTTGAAGAATTAAAAAGAAATTACAAAAATGGTTGGTTGGTTCTGTACCCTAACGGATATCAGCGACCACCACACGGAACTTCTGTCTATGCTTTACTAGTTTGCAAAGACTAGCAGAGTCTTTGATAACATTCATTCTATTCGTCTTCTCCCTTTGCCTCGTTTTCCCTCTGTTTCGCCTTTATTGATGTATTTTATTAAATTATATTTTTCATGTCGGTACAAGTATCCAAAGCATGCTATTTTTTGTTTCTTAATTATTGTGAGTAATTCTAGCTTCAAGTTTATTTTATTTAGTAAACATTTGATACTTTATTCTTTCATTAAATCTTGAATATTCTTCTATAGATCCACATTTTAAAAACACATAGTTTTGATTAGAGTTTTTTTTTTAGAGTCCAACCCTCGGCACCATACATAATCATTGACAGAACGTAATATTTTGCTATTCTCCATCTAAGCTTATGTAAAATATTTTTGTTTTTAAAGAGTTTATTCATTTTTGAGAAGGTGCATTTCTATTTTGACGCAGATCTCTTTTTCCAGATCTCAATTTTCATGCAGCAAGCTAGCCGGATATCTATATTATTGGGCTCTTCCTATAGTTCTATTTTTAAGTGTCAGTGTATTTGACGTGTCTGTCTCATTCTTACTGGTTACCATATATTACGACAAGAACTGCAGATCTTGTTAAAACCACAATAATGACAGTATCATCAGCGTACCTTAAATTATTGATTAATGTTCCATTAACTTTAGAAAAAGTATACATATGAACTTTAAAAAAAAATGCTAATTTAAAAGCAAAGCAGTCATAAAAACATTTTTAAATTCTATGTCAACTAACGTAAATTATATGATATTTCATAAAAAACATTTGTGATTTTAAGTAAAATTAACACCAAATTTTATGTTTTGATACCCCTAGTTATTTTTATATTAAGGTAGCTTTTGTTGCACATAATGAAGATTGACGAGCACGTATCACCTGGGACTCGTTACATCTCGTTAGTAAAAGTACTCGAGAGCCGAAAGGTGTGAGAAGAGCACTGAGAGACACAAAGACTATAACGAGCCTTGATAATATTCGCGATATATTTTGATTAACGATCAGACAATGAAAACATATAAAATATGGCGATTCATATTTGTACAGAAAATATGCTGTTATAAATAGATCATGAAATTATTTTGTTTAAAATCAGATTAAAAGTTTCGAAAAATGAATTACCTCCTAAATCCAAACGTACAAACTTTACTGCTTTATAATGTTACTAGCTTAAATATGTCCGCTTTTACAACAAAATCCCTACAGAAGTATGTAAATTGAATTAAAAAAAGTTTAAAATTTTTGTTAAACAGAAACTTGATCTTATAGTACTTATATTTGGAAATGTACCAATCGTTATATAATTAAAATTGAAAAGAGCGACAGCTGGAGAGTTTCTTTCGCCGTTTCTTCTCCCCAGAACGCCATCTTGATTCCGAAACGGTAGTAGTTTATAAATTCCTTGCATATTATACTGACATCAAAAAAGTGATATTGTATCCTATTTTGAGAAATAAACTATTTGAATTTTGAATTTGAATTCACATAAAAATAATCATTCTCGTTTAAGACTCCTTAAAGGTTGAAGTCTTCTAATATTTGTACCTCAGTGGCTCAATTGGTAAAGCACTAAGACGCTAAGACCTTCAGGTATCGCAAACGAATAAATATTATTTCTTTATAAGTATATTTAGTTTCTTGATTCTATGAAGATTTGTGTATTTGTAAGTGCATCTTTGCTGTGAAAATATTAATTTTTATTTGTAATATTCTACGTGTAGATAAAATATCAGTATGTGTGAATTATAAAAAAATGGCACCAAAAATTTTATATTTCGATATCCCTACTTATTTTTATACTAATGTTACTTTCATTTTACATGATGTAGATTGACGAGTATGTGTTTCATGAGCCTTGTTTCATCTCATCAGCAAGTTTACTGGAGAACTGAAAGCGTCTAACGAGCATCACGAGGAAATAAGAGTTAAGATAAGAATGTGACGTGTTGACGAGTTTTGAAAATATCGTGTTTTTTACACAAAAGTAACATTCATTCCACATAATGAATTTTGACGAAGCATGTGTCTCGTGAGCTTCGTTTCATCTCGTCAGCAAGTACAGTCGAGTATTGAAAGGTGTCTAACGAGCAGAATGAGGCACAAAGAGTGCTGATAAGAGAACGACAAGTCTCAATATTCGCATTACATTTTGATTAACGGCCCGACAATGGCACCATGTGAAATATGGCACTACATATTTTTAAAGAAAAGAAGCTGCTATAAATAAACCATAGAAAGGAAAAGAAACTAGTGGCTCAGCTACATTCGTTTACTGGAAGCCATTTTCGAAGTTAAGTTATAAAAAGCAAAATCATTGAATGGGACACCACCTAGTGGTTCATTTTCTGTGCTTCTGCTTGTTTTAGAGACCACCTTTAACCGACCGGCAATGACAGCATTCGTCGAGGCCAATCAAAAGCACTTCTGGGCAGCTGTGACAGTTGAGTAGTTACTAGCTTGACAGCGTCTCTCTATTCACACAGCGCGTCATCAAAGGGAACATTAAAGCCTGATACAAAGAAACCGTCACACTCAGGACGTATGAAACTATTTATATATTTAATGTTTTATTAATTTTTCATATTTTATTTAATTATTTAACATAAAAAAAAATTATATACTATTTATTCCAACAGTATCGCAAAATCCTTGCAAGGATTTTATTTTTATACCACTAAGGTGGCAAACAAGCTAACGGTCCGCCTGATGGTAAACGGGCACCGTAGCCTATGGATGCTTGCAACACCGAGGGTATCACTCGCGCGTTGCCGACCCTTTAAAAATCTAATAACTTCTTTACTAAAGATCCCCATACTGTAGTCTCAGTATGGGGTCATACTGTAGTCTTTAGAGAAACCATGGCAGGGAGCTAATTCCACAACCCAATCATTCACGGGATTCAAAACAAAAACCATAAATTTAGCTTAGAATTATTCTTGGAGAATATAAGCTAAACGGTCTATATTCAATATACAAATCTTTAATATTTATAATTTAGGTTATAAACTAACCTAACTAACTAACAGGTAGCTATAGTTTATTCCTCACTTATAATACATTTCTTATATCCTATACCACAGAATACATTATATAAGTATGTATCTATCTAAGTATACTTCAAATGTTTGTTTTAAAAATGATTTATTGTCCGACGCATAGATAATAGTTATTTGTTATGCAATGCTGGAAAGTTGCTTTTTGGCGCGTATTGAATACCGAGCAAGCAAAGTATTCAAAGATTTAACCTTTAGGCGATGCGAGTAGTTCAAAAATTGAATCCTGAGCAAAGCGAGGGTTTCTAAGGCAAAAAACCCAAAAAAATCCAGCCGTGCGAAACACGCAATTTTTTATCTCACTACAGCGAGGAAAATATATACAAGATATAAGAAACACAATAGTGATAATGAAAACACGACAACGACATTTAAACGCGGAAAAATTACCTGGACTTTTGTTATGATTGTTACTACAGTTGTCAATATCATTAGTTTTTTTACACGCAGAAAAAAACCGAAGCCTTGAGAAAAGCGCTTATAAGCCTTGGCCACAACTGAGCACTACCGGACTCTGTGATGCTTTCTGTGCGATCTCGGCTATGTCTCGGCCAGCATACACACGATCGCACGGTTATGCTGCGTTTGCGGGCTGCGGCAGTAATGTACTATTAAAATACTCTGTGGCATGTTCGGTAATTAGGTTTAAGTTCTTCTGTTCAATTTATAAAAGTCACGAGTGAAAGTTATATATTTGTTATATTACATATGTGGTAATCGAATGAATTCCCTTTGCTGGACTACGAGATTTGAAATTTAGAACGGTTAAGGCTGATAACTTACATAAGTTTACATAAAGACACATAAGCCCATCGAAACAAAAAAAAAAACTAGTAACAAATATAATAAACTCGGCCACAATTGCTTTACCTTATACTATTGGTTGAAAATTTACGTTAAAACATATTTAACTTGGCTCAAGCAGTGGACTTGTTTGAAAATGTTCTTTCTGACTTTGAATGTAGTAGAATTTTCTCCAGGATTTAAATATTTTATTGTGATACATTCAGGTAATCTTCTGGGCTTAATGTGCATGTCAACATATTGTATATCTTTACGGTTTTGATCCCCAAAAGGCGGTTACTAGTAACGTAGTTACACACCCACACCAACCACTTTCCTCCTGCGTAAGCGTGAGGTGGTGTGCCCGTCGGCGCAACACTGTTTATGAGACGGTGTATGTGGAACAATAATTGTCTCATAAGACCTTAATCACTAGCTTTAAAGTTATAAGTGGTGAAATAAAACACCAGAGACAGAACAAATGCAGCGGCCCGCAAAAGCAGCATAACCGGGCGACCGGTTAAAGAGTCTGGTTTTGCTCAGTTGTGGCCAAGGCTTTTTACTCTAAATGTAAATTACCCCTATGCCAGTCAAAAAATATTTTTTCATACTACCAAGATAAAAATTTCATTCTTTTTTTCAGTAATTCAAATGTTACTGATTCAATATCCGTGAGAGATTTATTATCGGGAGATATCTCACTTATTTCCCTAAAGCCAGATCAGTTCAAAAAGGCTATAGGGTATTTTTGATATATTGTATTTCATTTATTTTAAACTTGGATTTTATGTAACAGTATTTTTTTATCTGTAAATTTATTTAAGTACCTATATTTACTTCAAATAAAATAATATTTATTAAAAAACAAAAAACCCGACTGCTAAAAAAATGAACAGCAATGAAGTCCCGAAATCTTGAATTTTATGTAGCAATATTAAAGTAAAGTGGTTTTTTAATCGACACCTATATAAAGTAATAATTAAAGCTAATAAGGAACAAAATGGCCATCAGTCAGACGTTTCGGGTAGAAAAGAGTATCAGTTCTGGTAGAGCAAGGACCTTATTGGGAATAGTCTCGAGCTATTCGGACTCCATACATTTTAGTCAGGTATTCCAGAGTTCGAATAGCTCGAGACTGTTCCCAATAAGCTCGAGACTGTTCCCGATAAGCTCCCTAGTCGGAGAGACGGATTGAGTCAGTAGAGAATTATAATTAATTAGTCTCGACTTATGGTTATTATGTTTCGTATAAAATTTTTTTATTAGTCTATGTAGGTATCAATTAAGGAAATACTCCATATGGTGTCTTTAATATAGCTAAACAAAATTCGTGATTTCAGGACAGGATTTGTTATTGCTTTTTAGTTTTTTAGCAGTAAGTTAAGTAGACAATGTATTTTTTTTGCATTTATGTATGTATATAAGTATGTACAAGTTTATAAAGCTTAATTTAGCCTTAACGGCTTAATAGATTGGACTAAATGTGACGTCATCAGTTTTTCTTGATTCCGGAAGTGCTATAAACTACATAATGTCAGCATAAAACAAATATGGCGGCCATAAACTGTCAAAAACATGATGAAACTACCGAGAAATTCAAAACGTAATCAAAGATTATAACAGGACAGGTTATAGTAGGAGTGCCCTGTTACCGAATGCACCGGCTTGGTGCTCAGGAGATAAAAGTTTAGGAAGAGGGAGTTCAGAAGTAAGTAAATAAACTACTTTTCAAGGGTAAGGCAGGTTATAATCGTATACTCTTTCACTTTTATCGTAACAGAATTTAATAAACAATATTATCCTAATCACATAAGGTGATTCTCATCCCTTAAAATATTTATACAGAAGCTACCTATTTTACAATAGTATAAAACTACCTGAATAAGTAGAAAGACTGAGAAAACGTAAGCCTGCCTACACAGAGTTTTAAAGTGTATAGTTTTCAAGTCTTTATTAGGGATAGAATAACAAATAGGATTTCTTCGGCCTAGAGCCAGATCAGAAGTCTTGCTCGTCGAAGACACCCCTCAGGTCACCGCCGCCGAAGTAAGTAGACGCGGACGGGACTGAAGTTAAGTGAGCTATTGACGTGTATTAAGTAATGATAGATATGCCGCACGTGGCAGGCACAATGTAAGGCCGCTCGTGTCTGGCACAATGCAAGGTTGCACGTGAGCACAGTTTGCCCCGTAGCCTCGGTGTGGAGCAGTGTTCAGGCAGGCCGAGGATTTGGAGTCTTAAGGACTCCTGGCCTCCCTCAGTGCAAACCCCGCTACCAGGCTGACGCGCACCGGCCTTCACAGTAGCCGCGAAGAGTAGGGATTATATCCGAAGATATAAGACGAAACCCCAACGAAAAAACCGTCGTGCTAGATGTAAATATAAATTTATACAATTAGTGCGTACCTATTTTACACACAATCGCAACACAGAAACAAAAATATAAGGAAATTAACTACCTATAAGTATTTCGGTTTTTTCACTGTTACGCTAAGCAGTATGATGACAATCCCAATGTCACAACGTATCGAGACCATATTGATCTCAATATTTGAAATCACGGCTTTTGTAATGGACTTAAGAATGGATGCCTAGAAACTTCCACCGTTTCCTACATCATCCGGTCCTTTACCGGAGACGGACCACCGGAAACGTTCGTTCCGTTATAAGATGTATCGGGTATGGCATCAAATAAAAAGAAGTAATTTAGTTTTTATAATGTATTCCAAGTGTTAGCAGCACTGTATCTCAATTAATTATAATTTTATTAATTGTATATAATTTATGATTTTAATCAGTAGTGTTTTGATTAAACTCTTTCTGTCACGTGTGTCGACATCAAATGTTATTAAGTTTTCGTCGACACACTAAATAAATCCAGTAGTGTTACATTGAAGTAAATTAAATTACATAATGAATTTATAAACAAAGAGTCGTATGTATCAAATTAATTAGTAAGTATAAATAATCATTAATAACGGAAGTATTGGACGATTGGCACCACTGTCGACTTCCTCCACCACAAAACTGGTGAGAGCGCGTGGATTGGGGGTAGGCATTTAAAGAGCCTGACATAGCTCTCCGCGAACAGTCTAGCCGACGGATTGGAAGTGTGAACCTAATAAAGTGTTAGTATTAAATAGATGAAATTTTAAAATTGTGTCTACAAAGTTGCATTGTTGAATATTCGATATTATACCGCAGTAAGTACCTTACAATTTTGTTTTATTATTGTCCACAATTTACCCTGACACCCTGGACAGCTATAATTTCATGGTCCATTAACCGCATATTAGATATGCCAAGACTAAGCAGGCAACATTTCAGAAGTGGGATACCGATAGCCTAAGGTATTCTAGAATAAGTACTATTCAGTTATGTAAAAGTGGTCTCTCTGGCGAGATTATTAAATTAAAAGGTACCAAGTGCACATATAGCACAGTTCATTTTTTTTTTCTTTGTAACAAGCATGTCTCACATACCTGTATAAATAAAATTCGTTATTGACGGTACCAGTTATTTGTAATATTTTGCAAGGTTGTAGGTAAAATCAATTTCATAAATTAGATATCATTTATTTATATGTCTATATCATTTTTTTATATTTATATCATATTTATTTCATTTATTTATAACATAATAGATATCCAAAGGGAACTGTTTATTTTGTCGCTTAAAGCTAATGGTACTTTTCATTCTTTCTTTTGTCTTACTTAATAAAAGCCCATGCATCTGATTATGCAATTGTTTCATTTCTTTTGCTCATTTGTAATTTTTTTAACTACACTGGAATTGTATAGTAACACACAGTTCTAATCAGTTCAAATCTGAAACAATAAAAGTAAAACTGGCTGTATTGAACATAAAATACAATAATAACATTAATATTAAATAATATTAAGCATTAATATTAAAATAATAACATTTATTACAAGATGATTGCCTTAATACTTTTCATTCAATCTATATTATGTACTATTGTTTATAACCGTTATCGACAGCAGATGTTTGTGGGCCAATATTTGTTACAGGAGTCTATAATGGACCGAACAGATGAAGAGGGTGTCAAAGAATTGGGGACTCCGCTGGCGCACGTACCCGGGGGTTTTCAGCAGACTTGCAGCAATCACTCTCCCAACCTGCTCGAACGGTTTCAGTTTGAACGAATCCTACGCACTCCTGAACACGACGGACAGAGGAAACCGGATCGTCTTCGCAGTCGCACGAATGGTCGGGTGCATAGCAGAAACCAACAGCGCTGTTCGGGCCGACAACACGGACGGAGCCGACAGCGCGGTTCGAGTCGACACTGCGACCAGGGCCGACAACGGTTCAGCCGGAGCCGACAGCGAAGCTTGGGCCAACAACACGGACGGAGCCGACAGCGCGGTTCGAGTCGACACTGCGACCAGGGCCGACAACAGTGCAGCCGGAGCCGACAGCGTATCCGGAGCCGACAGCGCAGCCCGGGCATACAACATAGCCGGAGCCGACAGCGTATCCGGAGCCGACAGCGCAGCCCGTGCCTACAACACGGGCGGAGCAGACAGTGTGGCTCGAGTCGACAGTGCGACCAGGACCGACAACGGTGCAGCCGGAGCCGACAGCACAGCGGTAGCCGACAGCACAGCGGTAGCCGACAGCGTAATCTTAGCAGCTGCGTGAAAAATACTGGTGAGTCAATTCCTCAATTAGACGGTCCCCCCAATGGTTTACGCGAATTAATAGCCGCTTTGCAAACTGTGACTAATAATAAGTCAGTGGAAAAGCTAGGTTCAATGGCCAACAATGCCATTCCTGAGTTTGACCCGTGTAAAAAGGAACAAACAGTAACAATGTGGCTACACAAAGTCAATGAGTGCGCTGTCATCTACGGTTGGAGTGAAAAGCATATTATACATTTTGCCTTACCTAAATTAAAAGGATTTGCACAACGCTGGTACGAAGGTCTACCATCGGTTCTCTTTTCGTGGGCTGAATGGCAAAATAAGCTCAGGTCTGCCTTCCCTTCTGAGGAGAATTACGGACAGATGCTCAGCGATATGCTAGCAAAACGTGCTCGATTTACAGATTCCCTTGAACAATATTATTATGACAAATTAGTTTTAATAAACAGATGTGGTATCAGTGGCAAACGAGCTGTAGAGTGTATCTTGCATGGTATTGACGATCGATCAATAAGACTAGGTACTGAGGCCGCTCAGTTCAATGATCCAGACAAACTACTAGCATATTTACGAAGCATTAGAAACAATAGGCAAAATAATGAGCGTAGGGCTGGGAGACTACAACCAATCAAAAATCAAGATGCGGTAGTGTCACGTACATTGCGCTGTACGAACTGTAAAAACGCAGGGCATGTCACGTCTCAATGCACCCTACCTATAAAAAAATGCTCTCGGTGTGGTAGGATAGGACACGAAACTGAGCGATGTTATGCAAAGCTTCCATTAGCTGAAAAGTCAGTAATGCGGATAATTGATAAAGGTGAACACTTAATGACCACTGAGTCATCTATCCCGAATGTACAAAAAACACCTAATGATAAATACTTTAAAGATGCTAGAGTTAATGGGTTTTCTGTCAGAGCCTTTGTTGATTTTGGGAGCGAGTGCTGTTTGATTAGGTTGTCAGTTTCAAAAAATATGTAAAACTTACGATGCCGGTGGTTTGCCAGTACTGAGAGGATTCGGTAACGCTGTCATAGAACCTATTGGAAAACAACTAGTTCGAATCAACATCGACGGGGTCGAGGCTGATATAGATCTGCTGATTGTGCATGACAGCGCTATGCATGTTCCACTCCTGATAGGGCAAACCTTTACGGAACAGCCTCATGTCCTTATTAAAAAGACTAGTGATCACCTTGAAATATTACAGGTTGAAAACCCATTTGAATCTCGTAATTGCAAAGTTAAAGTATATTGTGTAAATAATGAACTTATATCTGGCTTATCCATTATTGATGTCTACACAAAACCTTGGTATCAAGGAGACATATTTATAGATAGTAGTCAGCGTCTTCACAAAGATACAAGGTATTCTGTCCTAGCTGGTTTGTTCCACATTGACGACGGATTGGGACAGATAGTAATTAACAACAACACTGCTCTAATGCTTAGTTTACCTAAGGATCTTTTGGTAGCCCGTGGCCGGACAGCTTATGAGGAGACAAGCCTAGAGGTTTTTAACATTACAGTAAAAACTGATGGTCATACAACAAGACCAATTACAGATGCTGATGTTAATTGTAATAATCGGCTGTCTAATAGCGACAAGCACCATTTATTAGAAGTTTTGAATCGGTATAGGGCATGCTTTGCATTCAATTTATCTGAATTAGGAAACACGTCTGTTGGGGAGATGTCTATCTGCTTAGATGATAGTGACCCAGTCGTGTACCGGCCTTATAGACTTGGTATCAAGGAAAAGGAAAGTGTAAGGGAGATTATTTCTGAATTATTAGAGAACGATATAATTCGACCATCTAACTCTGCATATGCTAGTCCTATAGTCCTCGTTAAAAAAAAGTCAGGTGAACTGCGACTTTGCATTGATTATCGAGCGCTTAACAAAAAGACTCGTCGAGAAAATTTTCCAATGCCACTTATTGATGATCAGCTTGATCTTTTAGCTGGAAATCAATTTTACACAACGCTGGATTTGGCATCCGGTTACTATCAAGTCCCAATACGGGAAACTGATAAGCATAAGACCGGGTTTGTGACTCCCGATGGGCACTGGGAATTTAATAGGATGGCTATGGGTCTTGCTAATGCTCCAGCTACGTTCCAGCGTATTATGAACCAGGTTCTAGGAAATCTTCGTCACAAGGAGGCTCTGGCATATTTAGATGACGTTAGCATTCCGTCAAAAACTTTAATGGAGGGTATGACCAGGTTGGAAGATGTTTTGAGTCTATTCCACAAGGCTGGACTCACACTAAAGCTATCAAAATGTTTTTTTTTTGAACGTGAGGTGGAGTACTTAGGGTTTGAAGTATCAGCTGACGGTGTCCGTCCTGGACGAAAGAAAACCGAGGCTGTTGACGGTTTTTTGGTTCCCAAGAATCAGCATAATGTACGTCAGTTTTTGGGACTTGCCAGTTTCTTTCGAAGATTTGTTCCAAATTTCTCTGTTATAGCAAAGCCTCTGACCAAACTTTTAAAAGCAGACAGTAAATGGGACTGGGGCCCAGATCAAGATTCTGCATTCCAGAAATTATAGCAAGAACTATCGTCGAGACCCACTTTGGCTCTATACGATCCAAAATCAGCTACAGAATTACACACAGATGCGTGTAAGTTAGGTGTTGCTGGTATTTTGCTGCAAAGGAATAAAGTAAACGTACTTAGACCAGTCGCTTACTTTAGCAGACAAACATCACCCGCAGAACAAAATTATACATCATATGACCTAGAGACTCTGGCAGTGGCTGCTTCTTTAAAAAAATTTAGAGTATACCTCATAGGAATACCTTTTAAAATCATCACAGACTGTAACTCCCTGCGTGCTACGTTCCAAAAACGAGACATGGTACCACGTGTTGCCAGATGGTGGGAACAAATGCAAGAATTTAATTTTAGCATAGAGTACAGACCGGGAAAGTCGATGGCACACGTAGATGCACTGAGTCGTAACCCTATCCAGCAAACTCACGATGTTATGATCGTCACGGATGTTGATTGGCTAGTGACAGTCCAAGGCGCCGACAATGAGATACAGAGGATTATCAAGACCTTACAGGACCCTGAATTAGACAACGTAGTTGAGATAAAGTCCAACTACATTTTAAAAAATAACAAGCTTTTTAGAATTACAGCTGAAGGTGACAGATGGGTTGTCCCAAAAGGAGTCCGTTGGCAAATTCTAAAACAAAACCATGATGACATTGGTCACTTTGCACTTGAAAAGACCTTAGACAAAATAAAATCTTCTTATTGGTTTCCGAAGATGCGTACCTTTGTGAAAAAATATGTGGAGTCCTGCTTGGAATGCGCCTATTCGAAATCATCTGGTGGAAAAAAACCTGGGTTCCTACATCCAATAGAAAAAGTAAATGTACCCTTCCATACCGTACACGCTGACCACGTAGGTCCATTTGTACGAAGTAGTAAAGGTAACATGTATATTCTGGTAATCATTGACGCTTATACTCGTTACATACATTTGAAGCCTGTAAAAAATACAAAGTCTCACACAACTATTAAAATGCTCATTGATTTTTTTGGCATTTTTAGTGTGCCTAACAGAATTGTGACTGACAGGGGTACTGCCTTCACTAGTGATGCTTTCAAAAATTTTGTTATAGAAAAAAATATTAAACACGTACTAAATGCCGTATCTACGCCCAGAGGAAACGGACAGGTGGAGCGTTACAACAAAACATTAGTTGAAGCATTAACGGCAAAATGCATAGGTACTGCAGATAAAAATGGGATGACCACCTGTCCGATGTTCAATGGGGAATCAATAACACCTTTAACAAAGGCATCAAATGTACACCTTCAGAAGCGTTATTTGGTACAAGGCTTATAGGACAGAGCGAAAGTAGAATTGTTTCGGAGCTAGGAGATGATGTAACCACTAACCAGTCCCTTAGCGAAATTAGAAAAAAAATTGACTCCCATACTAAACGCTACCAAGAAGCCCAAAAAAGAGTCTACGATAGAAAGCGTTGTAAACCGTGTACGTACAACCCTGGAGACCTTGTCCGAATTGAACGACATATCCCAGCCACTGGAAATAGTAAAAAACTTATACCTAAATACCGGGGTCCGTACAGGATAACAAAAGCATTAGACTATGACCGATACGTCGTCGAGGATACACCTCTAACCCGTAAAGGGCGGCCCTATTCTTCGATTATTGCTATTGATAAGATAAAACCCTGGCTTAATTTTAATAGACCACATATCTATTTTAATGAGCACGATGGATAGATTGCTATACAGCTACGATTCCAGCACGTTTTTGTTTTGTCTCTGATTAATTGTAATTCTACATATCATATGTGTAATAATATCCTAATAATTTTAGATTTTTGTGCATGATATACCTTTTTTAAAATATATTTGATTTCAGATTACAAGCCATAAAATAATGCTTGTGATTTAAACGGAACATGGACAATACTGTCTCAAAAATCTTCATAGGCCATGAAATAATGCCTAATGATTTAAATCTGGATGAGTTTATTATAGCTCTTAAAATGTACCTCCTGTGATAAATGATTTATTATTTTTGTTCTTTTCTTTATATAGGCCATGAAATAATGCCTAATGATTTAAATCTGGATGAGTTTATAATAGCTCTTAATGTGTACCTCCTGTGGTAAATGATTTATTATTTTATTCTTTTCTTTATATAGGCCATGAAATAATGCCTAATAATTTGTCAAAATAAGTTAAGACAAGCGTATCATTTGTTAGTAGAGTAAGTATAGAATATTTACGAGGTCGCAAAATGTTATACGGATGGCCGACTGTTAGCAGCACTGTATCTCAATTAATTATAATTTTATTAATTGTATATAATTTATGATTTTAATCAGTAGTGTTTTGATTAAACTCTTTCTGTCACGTGTGTCGACATCAAATGTTATTAAGTTTTCGTCGACACACTAAATAAATCCAGTAGTGTTACATTGAAGTAAATTAAATTACATAATGAATTTATAAACAAAGAGTCGTATGTATCAAATTAATTAGTAAGTATAAATAATCATTAATAACGGAAGTATTGGACGATTGGCACCACTGTCGACTTCCTCCACCACAAAACTGGTGAGAGCGCGTGGCTTGGGGGTAGGCATTTAAAGAGCCTGACATAGCTCTCCGCGAACAGTCTAGCCGACGGATTGGAAGTGTGAACCTAATAAAGTGTTAGTATTAAATAGATGAAATTTTAAAATTGTGTCTACAAAGTTGCATTGTTGGATATTCGATATTATACCGCAGTAAGTACCTTACAATTTTGTTTTATTATTGTCCCACAATTTACCCTGACACCCTGGACAGCTATAATTTCATGGTCCATTAACCGCATATTAGATATGCCAAGACTAAGCAGGCAACACAAGTATGCAAAATTTACAGAAAACTATACCAAAATTATTTTTTTTGATTTCGTGATTAACATATCAAATATAATGTACAAAAAAATGCTTTACTTTAAATATAACTAATAACACAATAACGAATCTATATATTTAATATTAAAAACAACAACGTTTCTATCAAAAAGCTTGCTTAATTTTGTAATAAAATGGATAATGTGTTAGCGTAAAAATCGTCCCTTAAGCAGTTTAAAAAATTTAAGTGGCAAGTCAAAGCTAAGTACCCCACTCAAATAAGAAAATGTGTGCAGTTACGTCCGATAAACTGCGCAGTTTGAGGGTAAAATTACCCCGGTGGGGTTATCCCGAGGATTTGACTACGAGCAATGGCCTCACTGAAAGGTAATTTTGTTTTTGGTACAAGAAGCCCTACGAGCTACTGGGCTTCAATTAAATTTGCACTGTCCTGAAGTATGAATAAGGTTGATTATGAATTAAGTCTAGCTTTCTACTGCTTTCGATGAGTTTGTATTTAGTGTAAGCCTATGAAGTTTGACGACGCACCTTATATAATTTGTGACGGTATTTGTATTTGTTCAAATTTTCGACTTTGCTTAGTGGCTTACTAAAAGTGACCCTGCCTGCCTAAGCCGAGGGCGTGAGTTCGATCCCTGCGCAGGACACATTTATGTAATGAAAATTTGTGTTCGTCTTAATTTTGGGTGATTCCTCTAAAACACAAAGTTTATTAGGTATTTGTGTCAGTGCTTGTACCCATAGTATACTATGTATATAGTCTTATAAGACTTGCTTAGTATAGGACCAAAATGTTGCTAATTTTTACATACTTTGAGTCGGGCCCCGTCACACAACTTTCAACATCGGATTTAAGTTCCATAGAAGATCAGCGGCTCGATTCCGTAAAAATATTGCTAACAATTCTCGTTAGAAATAAGATGAACATTGCGGTTTCGCGACAATCGATGAATTTCATACGTAATTTCAAATGTGCAATGTGTATCATATTTCTATGGATTTCAAACGAAAATAGTTACCAATCTTCTTACGGAATCAAGCCGCGGGACTCGGAATGACGTGCGCCGGAAATTTACTTGCATGGCACCACCTTCACCTGGCCCGACTCCTCTGGTATAGTTCCTTTTCCATAACCATTCCATAAGATAATACAATATGGTACCTACTTATGACCTGCCTCCTGAGCTGTAAGAATGCCAGTGTTAATGAATGGTTTTCCTGTTATTCTGAGAAAATGCAGGAAATACCTACACATTAGAGCTTCGACTTTTGTTTGGGTGTTAAAAATTTGCGTGGTGGCGAATTTAGTAACGTAGTCATTTACGATAGTCCTTATTGCTCCAGGATCGTAATTCTAAGCCGATATATTTTTTTTTGCAAGGTTATCCATTACGTTAAGATTAGTTTCGTAATATTATACCAATTAATTTATTTGTTATTTATACAAATGACTTCCTCGCGGCCTAGTTGGCAATGTGACCGGCAGCTGTGCAGAGGGTGTGGGTTCGATTCCCGCACTGGATAAATGTAATAAACATTTGTGTTTGTCTTGAGTCTGGGTATATTTATGTATGATATGTATGTATTAAGAAAAAAAGTAATATATATGTATTTGTATCCGTTGTCTGGTATCCATAACACAAGCTTTGCTTACTTTGGGCCAGACGGCGTTGTGTCTAATGTCCAAAAATTTAAAAAAAAAACAAAAAAAAAACTTTATTAACCGTAAGAAATTTATGTAACGATTCCTGACAGTGACAGTAGATGCGCCTATGTTACACAACGGTTTTTTGATTTCGAGCAACTTTGACCATTCAAAAGTGATTGTCAAAAAATATTTTTTATAAAAAAAATGACTTTAACACTGTAATGACTATTAAAAATTTTAATTTGACAACTGCTAATTTTCCGAGGTAAATTTACCTCCTTATAGGGTAAAATAGGATTAGGAAGTTTGAGTGAAAATCCGTTATTCTTGAAGTTATAAAGTAGGCCTTATCTACCATGTTTAACTGCTCATCCTCCAAAGCAAATGTCGTGACATTAATTATGTAGCCTCCGTATTGACCCGGTAATGTTTAGTAACTTTTACTTGAAACTTGGACACACAGACAAAAGAAAAGAGTATTTTTGGTATTGGTATTCCTACATCTCGACGCAATAAATTTATTTCAAAAATCTTCAATGTACGATTTAACTTTATTTCGATTTTATTATATGTACCTATAATGTATATAGCAGTAACTTAATTTTCTTTTTTTTTCAGTTATATTGAAGACATAAGTGGAAATATATCACGACCTCACCGTAACAATAAAAGTTGTTGCCCGGGAATCACCGAAGACAGATGGCGTCCCTGCGACGATCTATCAACCTGGGAGACATTTCTTATTTCTTACACCTTAAAAGAAAGGGTTGTTTTTCTAGAATTTTTACAGCTTGGTTTTTCGTTTGACTTACATATTTTTTTTCCACTTTTCTATCTTGGCACTAAGCCTTTCTTCGTATTTATTCACACTTTGGACACTTCATACAAAAATTCGACTACTACATTACAAAAAAAACGGTGTAAACCTGACTCAAAATCTCTGTGCAAATCTTGTAAACATAACCTAACTTTAGTTAATGTTAACTTTTTCTGGTAATTTAATCATAATTCATTAAAATACTTACATAATTACCTTTATTGTCACATTCTTTAACATATTTTCAAATCACGACACTGATTAAACCTAAAATCTACAAAATTTCAAATTTACAATGACAAATATTATACGTATTTATGTATATGTTGCATAGACTAACAAAGCGAAAGACGCGTGTCAAGGTCATTTTTGTTTACACGAATTGCAAACAGATTCTGAGTCCGGTTTACATATATGCGCATATATGCGCATATGTGTGCGCATTCTATACGACCAGTAACCAGATTGTAATAGGGTAAAGGTGAGTTCGACACCAGAAAAAATCGGGGAGTGCCTACCATACCAAGTGCGTAAAGTGTATTTGCCTTTATAAACAGCATATACCTACTGTGGTTTCCTTCCAAATTCGTCGTTCCAAAACGTTATATTTCTGGAAATATAATTTAAAGAACTAAAAAATATTTGTCATCCAAGAAATAAGATTTCAAAAATGTATGTGATATTTTGTATATTTTTATTTAGTTTAGTATGATGTGGTGATACGTAACCCTTTGTTAGGAGTCGAACGCGCATTTGGCCGGATTTTATTTATCCATATAAAATATTCCACTAGTGCAGCAAAAATTTCTTTAAAAACAGCAATTCTATTTTCTGTTGCACAATACGTTTTAATACCAAAAAATATTGTTATTTCGTTACAGTTTGCTATAAATCTTGAATTTTATGGTCTGAGCTGAGGTAAATTAAAGAATTTTTCATGTCAAAGCTAGCACGCAGTAATTTTTGTTCACTGGAGCGGAAAATATTATTTTTTTATTTCCGCTAAACCATTTTATTACTGTTTATTTTATGTACTAGCTTAGTAAGGTGGTCAAGACCTGTTAATTACGCGGTCCTTGGTCCGTCAGTTTACAAGTTACAACTTATTACTTTTAAGTTGATAATTTACGTTGCATGGTACATATATGAAGTCATTTAGTCCAAATTCACTGTATCAGAAGCAGTGTTGAAGAAATTGACTCACGAAGGACTAAGTCAGTGTTGAAAAGAGGTTGTCCTACTCATATGTATCCAGCCACTGATTGCCCCCTTCTGGGGATGAAAATCGTAAAGACCGCAGTAAATCTGTATAATAAAAAAGGCAACCGTAACTGACTACCTATCAACGCACAGCTCCAACCACTGGACGGATCGAGCTGAAATTTGGCACACATATACATAAATAAATATTTTTGGACATTACACACAGTGCCGTCTGGCTTCAAAGTAAGCAGAGCTTGTGTTATAGGTATTAGACAACGGATATAAATACATAAATATTACTTTTTTTTTTGTAAATACATACTTATACATAAATACACCCAGACTCAAGACAAACACAAACGTTTATCATATAAATGTTTGTCCAGTGCGGGAATCGAACCCACGCCCTCTGCACAACAGTCAGGCACACTACTAACTAGGCTGCGAGGGAATCAAATAGCTATATGATGTAGGCGTGCGCTAAGAAAGGATTTTCAAAAACGAACCCCTAAAGGGGTGAAAAATTTTGTATTAACATTAAATTATAGAACTAACGTGATAGTATGAACTTATAATATTGAGTAATTATACAATACAATTATGGACTGAGGTGACTTTATATATGAGCCGTAAATAGAAAATTACTAACTTTAGATAAATGGTCTCATGAAAAATCAGAGACTGACTGAAATCAATTACGGAGGCTGACTAAATATTTTTGAACCGACTTCGAAAAGGAGGAGGTTATCAATTCGGATGTCTATACTTTTTTTTGTATGTTCGGACATAACTCCGTCACATAGACGGACTAGTTTTTCCCTGCGGCTTCGCCTGCCTTAAATTTGGTTATTGGCTTTTTGGTTTTCTCCTTGATTATACTAAACTTTGCCCATAAACCGCAAGACAGACAGACAGAAATTCTTTTTGTATTTAAAAGAGTATACTTCCCAAGTGGTCCCATAAAATTGTAGTGAATTTAAAACTTAAACTTTTGGTGAAAGAAAATTATTTTTTATAAAACACTTCACTTGCACGGCATCAATTTCAAACTGTAATTTTGATCACATTTTTCTATATAATCATTTTTACCTTTTCAGTGCATCTTTTTGAAGTCGGTTCTTATAAATAACGTATTATTTTTTATTTTTAAGTGACCTTATTGGCTTATTTTTTATCGTTGAGGATCCCAAATTCACAAGCCGTATCGAACCCTTAAGTCTGAGGAGAGTCTTTGTGTGTGTTCTACCGCTTGTGTAATAGGATGTGTTCTGAGGAATTGTTCGAAATGATGCCCACGGCTACTTTCTACCACCGATCGCCATTAGCAGGAAATTCGTCCTCACATCATATACAGTTTGATTTTGAGAAACTTCCTCCCGCGAACGCTTAGGTTGCGGAATGAGCTCCCTGCCCAGGTTTTATCTGAGGACTACAGTATGGGGTTCTTCAAGAAAGAAGTTATTAGATTTGTGAAGGGTCGGCAACGCGCGAGTGATGTCCCAGGTGTTCCAAGGTTCCATAAGCTGCGGTGACCGCTGACCATCAGGTGGACCGCAAGCTTGTTTGCGACCTTAGTGGTATAAAAAAATAAACCCAAATCGCTTCTTGTGTGCCTATTACATTACATTTCAATAGGTCCCTTGATTTCTCCAGGATCCCATCAATATATCCTGACCTGATGACCAAGGGACCATCGGTATCCATTTGTTGTATACTTAACCTTCCCCAGAATATAGCAAATACTTTTCTAAAAACTGCAGCAAAATCGGTTCAGCTAAACGCGAGATAATCACGGACAATCATACGGGTATAACTAAGACCCTCCTTATTCTGAAGTCGGTTAAAAATAATTACTCTGTTAATTTAATATGTAATAATAATATCTAAACAGGCCGTGATAATGAAATGGTTTTGTATCAAGTGTAGGCATTATCTGATTCAAAAGACCAGTAATAGTAAGTATATTATAGTCAGTACCTGGAGACCGAGCTTTGCTCGTTTTTTTTTACGACGCCAAGTAGCTTTAGTGCTGCATTACAACGCCATCTATTGTCAAGTAGCTTTATTATCAAGTATTACTAGCCAATAGATGTCAAAAAGAGTCATATTTTCCTGAAAACAAGGATAAAACAACGTTTTCTAAAAATGAAACCTAACTAGATCGATTTATCGCCCCCGAAACCTCCTGCATACTAAATTTAATGAAAATCGTTGAAGCCGCTTCCGAGAATTCGATTATACATCTATATATTTAAATACAAATATACAAGATTGCTCGTTTAAATGTATTGGATTTAGAATAAAATTAATCATTTGCCTGCCCAATCCTGATTTTCTTCTCGTAGTGCATTAGAAACTGGCTTCTGTCCCTGGAATTTTAACAAAGCACGAAATGAAGGACGTATGAGAAATAATTATATATAGCCACCTTATATATAGCCACCTTATTATAGCCACCTTATATATAGCCACCTTATATATAACCACCTTATATATAACCACCTTATATATAGCCACCTTATATATAGCCACCTTATATATAGCCACCTTAGTTCAGATACTCTGAATCTGGTGCAGTGTTGCGATGATAGGTCCACCCCCTGATATGCAGAACTAAAGTGGTTGGTGAAAATTGGCTGTTCCCCACATTACGATGCAGGTGTGTGTCTTGCCACTAGTCACACCAACCCAAGGATCATCTAGGACGCTCGAGTCGCTATTTTAGCGGGAACCTATCCGCGAATTGCGCGATTTTATAATCGGCCAATTTTTTTTTGTCTCGAAAGAGTATAAACTATCGGCTGATAAATAATCGGGCGATGCGAGCGGTCTCATATCTCTCCGGTCAGACGATCAAAATCTGGCAGTACACAGCTGTACTTACCGTGGACATTATCAGCATCACATTTAAAAAAAAAAAACGGCCAAGTGCGAGTTGGACTCGCGCACCGAGGGTTCCGTACCTACCACCATTAACGTAACTTACAAACATAAACAAATAAAAAGTGAGCCGCTGAGCAGTCACCCATCCAAGTACTGATCAAGCCCGACGTTGCTTAACTTTGAATATCGTTTCTAACAATCAAATTATGTGTTACTGTTTCTCTGGATGGCGCTGAAATTTATTTTTTGTTATACATACTTTAGAGCTCACACACACACAATGGCTGCAAGATTGAAGCCAGTATGTGTTACTGTTTTCACGATAAGGCAATTATCTATGTTATGAAGGGTCAGCTCATACTGAGACGCGTCGCGAGACGTGAAGTGGCTTGAAGATGCGTCGCGGCGCGTCTTACAGCCGCTTCACCGCGCGTTTTTCTCGGTATGAGCCGACCCTAATAGTTTATAAACACTTATTCATTTTTCGTTGGAAACTATAATTCAAAGTTAAGTAACGTCGGGCATGGTCGGTGATTGGATGGGTAACCGTTTAGCGGCACCCTTTTTGTTTATGTTTGTGTTCGTTAATTACGTTAATCGTGGTACGGAACACACGGTGCGCTAGTCGGACTTGCATTTTACCAATGTATAGATAGAACGCATGTTTACGTAATTTACGAAAAAAGTCCCAAATAAAAAGTGTGCCGCTAAGCGGTCACCCATCCAATTACTGACGATGTCCGACGTTGCTTAACTTTGAATATCGCCTCTAATAAACAAGTGTGTAACTGTTTCTCTCAATAATAAGCTAAATAGAGCTTTACTGGTAATTTAATATTTGGCCGGTTTTTATTATTTATTGTTATATTTTAGAGTGCACACTATTTTTCACTACAAGTTTAAAGTTTATATGTATTACTATTTTAATGGTAGAACAAAAACAACGAAAATGTGTTTCATGTATGAAGACTCCCCAAACAAATGAGTCACTGTTTCTCTTAACAATATTGCTAGATGGCGTTGTGCCCGTAATTTAAAATGGTTATTGTTTCGGCCCGTCTTACACTTGGCCGATTTTCATTATTTGTTGTTATACTTTAGATTTAACACTAATTTTCGTTGCAAGTTTAAAGTTTGTATACATATTTCTGTTTTTGCGATAGAGCGTGTTTCTTGTATGGGGACCTCCCTTCAATTTCAAGTTTTTTATACATTTTATTATTATATTCTGTAAACAATTCAAGCTTCTTCTTATTTCGGTCGAAAAGATAGAGCCTCTCAATGGTCGGACAGACAGACAGACCGCGTAGGCTTCGTAAAAGGGCTCCGTTGGCACCCTCTGGGTACGGAACCCTAAAAAGACCCCCGAACATACTAAAATAATCTACAAATTACTTTCAAGGACAAAATAGTAAGCTTACTTTGATAAAGGAAGATAAAACAAATACATACAATATTATACCTACCTATATGCTGCTGCTACACCCTCGCATCCTCACACACAAACACATGCACCCTCACACACGGATACATATACGTACACAAAGACTTAAATATATAACAAATTTTGCTTTTTAATTTATTATATTTTAATTAATGTAACATATTGTAACTAAAAGCATTGTAAAAATTCTTTTGTCCAATAAAAACTATTATTATTATATTATATTTAGCTAGCATCAAAAAAATAAATAAATTACCCTGTCATCTTATCTTACAGTGAAGACAATACTCGATTCTCGAATGACCATCATAAATATTTACTTGAACTACACTTCTATTTCAATATATCTGGAAACTAGTATCTTGTCTTTGGAATCGTGCCAGACGAAACTCTTGCAGAACCAAGTTTCGCTGGATGAAAATTTAATATTACACTCGACCTTGTTGCTATAATAGTGTTGCTAAATAATAAAATAAAATAGAGTCACTAAATTTGGAAATTATGTTTTACTTTTTTAGTACCTAATTTATTATTAATAGAAATAACGTAGTGTATTATATAAAATATAATATTTACCTAAAATTATATAATAAACTAGTGAGAGGTTATAAAAAGAATACCGATTCTAAAATATTATCCTGCGGCATTGTTCCCATTACGCTGGCAGCACTACCTCTCTGAATTGCCAAGCTAATACTTTGTGAGAGATAAGCTCCAGCTGTCATGTCTCCTGAAGCGCAAATCAGTTTTTTTGACAGCTCTTTAATGAAGACCATGGTACTATTACACCACGGTCCCATGGTTTCAGGTGCAAGCGCGACAAAATCATAATTTGCGGTCAGGATAGAGTATTTTTAGCCTTGTGCTTGTGCGCTTGTGAATTACAGCCATTTCAGTAGCAGCACCAGCTTTTGCAGACGTTGCCGATGTATAAGATGGAGCCAACAAGTCAACGCAAGTCACATCCCATACCAATATACGTCCTGATCGCCAAGGTACCAAAGTCACACCTTTGTTTTATTTGTTTATTGGAGTAAGCAAAATCATAGCAATGGCTTTTTTCTCTAAAGTCAGTGTAAAATTAATAAAACATATTATTGTTTTATTCATATTTTGATATTTATTTAACAGCTGATGTGACCATGCAAAACAATAACGAAATTCGTTGATTCTTAGAACAAATTCTAATGTTGCGGAATTAAGTGTATTGAAATGTTACGAATTTGAGTTGGATTCTGATTTTAGAACACTTATATTTCCCTGAATCAAATCAATTTCTAATATCATGCCGATTTGCGCTTCTCACTGTTCAATCGCCATAAAATTTAATTACGTACAGAAAATAAAAATATTTTGAAGAAAATTTTACTGTCAATTTATTTTAATTGAAAAAATATTTTTAATCATCTTTGTAATATAATTAATATTATAAATAGTTTTTTATACATCAATTTACAGAAAATGGAAGAAAAATCTGCAACGTTCTAAATGTAATTGTACTTTATAGTCCAATCAAATTAGAAAATGAAAAAAACATTGATTGGTAGAGTTTAAAAATTTTGTGTACATTGCGTCCATTACAACTTCCCATCAAAAATGCTAAAATTCCCCATCGATACGTGTTTCGCTCGCGTAACCTTTTTATGATTTAACCTTTTTGCTTATATCTCGGCAGTAATTATTAATACGATAAAATCGTGTAAACAAATGCTGTAACTTATTAAATTTCTTATAAAAAGCTCGGAAAGCTATAATCCAACATTGTAAAGCTTTTTTTGTATATATTTGCTATCGGTATACAGTTATGTTTCAGTTTACTGCTAAATCGTTCAAATATTTTTTCGAAATCTTATTGCGTGACACTACTAAGAGATAGAAAGGCCGACAGAGATGGCGAGAAAAAGAGAGAGAGAGAAAAGGGTAGAGATAATAGAGGGGCAGATGCATTATGCGAAATAATGTGTATGGCAGGGCGGAACGTCGTTCAGGTCCGCTTGGTGAGTAAGAATAGCCAATAGGCTAGACCGACCAGCCATCAGCCGTTGATCATCGTCTGATTCCGATAAAGACCACCTATCCTGCGTAGAACAAAGGCAATTTTCTTGACAGACTGATAAACAAACTCAATTTTAACATTATGACTGCTACTAACTACCCCCTTATTGACAAGCATAGGCTGGACATACTCGACATAGCCTTTCTACAGAATATTAGCCTAAGTTTGCGCTCCGTAGAAGTGCTGGATGAACTTTGCTCTAACAATCTCTTGGTTATATTGTTCCTTAGGCCCCAGGGCTAAAAAACCACTATAATTGAAAACGGTGGTTTTGTTTATCGACAACGCTGCATGGCTTGTAACCTTTACCTGCGTGCATCAAATGCCATAAAGAGCAAAAAACCGGTCGAGTGCGAGTTTTAACTAGTGTTAGTTATGTAATAAGATTGTTTCCCTACCCCTTCGCACCTCTCATTTGCCTATTACATAAGACGACGTTAGCAGCAAGGAAAAAATAATTCTGGATATTTGAGTATTTGAATCTATGTTTTATTATTATTAAAACATTAAGTGCTTAGACTGTCCTCAGTAAAGAAAATGCGCAACTCGGGCTTAGCTAAGAATAAGAGCAACGTGTGTGTCTCTAAGCAGAGTTTATTATTACATTATTCAAGCTAAGCCAATGTCTTAGCAATAAGTAATACTTTGTCTAAGCAACGACTATTATAGCGGGCCTCAGCTATGTTCGTTGTTGCATTTAATTACATTACGTTTACTAAGCATCTGTCTTAGAATGTTTACCACGCTTAATAAGCCACGATTATTAATCCGGGCCTAAGTTTTTTGGAAGCAATCTGCCTTTTAGCAGTCGTCAAACGCAGGGATCAATTTAGAAGGGAGGCATGGTGCTCAGGGTGTCGATTTTAATAGCTTTTTAGCTCCGGTTAGCCTAGAAGCCGATCTAGATCCCTTCCATTAGGTTTCCGTGACTGCTTTTACAAAGTACACATGTAGCCTCCTTGACACTTTTGTAGAAGGAGTCCAGTCTTCGGTAGAGGTAGAGGGATAATTGTTACGTTGTCGTCATGCGGCGTTAGGTTCTCTTACTAGTAACTCTGTTTCCTCGGGCACCGAGGAAAGCACTCGCTGATAGTAGCTCAGCTTAGTGACTTGTAAGAGATTCTCTCTTGGAACTATTTAGGGAAATTGATATTTTAGCTGATCCTTGCCAATAAATATTCGCTTGTATAATGTACGCAAAAATTGACACTTATTTGCTTAACATAGTGACCTACACAGTGTTAATACAAGGAATAAGGATAAATTGGTAGTTCTAAAATGTCGTTTTCAGAAGGTACATACCCTTTCGCAATACAAATTATATTTTTCTACAATAAAATTCCAGACCATGTGGTTTATTTACCCTCAAATAAATTTAAAATATATGTCAAAGATGGTTTAATAAAAAAAAAAGCTATTACAAAGTTGATGAATACATAAATGATAAAAATGCTTGAAAAATTAGAACTTAATTGATTTGTATTGGGGCATTTGAAATATTTTTAAAATCAAAACCTTTTTTGTTATGTTATCACGTAGTGTAAGGCTATATAGTATTTTAATATGAAGTATAAAATATTAATTGCTGAGTTTCTTGCCGGTTCTACTTGGTAGATCATGTATGTCGGGTCGTTACGTTCCCTAAAACATGGTGCTGCCTGTGGAGGCTGGTCTGCTCTTGCAAACTTCTTTGTATTCTAAGTATTTATTCTTACTTTTTTGTTTTTGTTTATCAATACTGTAAGACATTGATTATTTCTAAGTGATGAATACATAAACTGTCTTTTTATATTTTGCAATTAAATCATTTTTATGTTGTGCTTGTGCTTTATATTTCATGTTTTTTATGTTTGTAATGGAAAGTGTCCTTCTATGATAGGAAGGGCATTTTCCAATATTTTAATTGGACGCTGTCACGGCTTGACGGCTGTGTTCTTGCCGGTTCTTCTAAGTACAAGGTCTCCCGCCCTATAGACTTACGAACCGATGGCGTAGTGACATTCATAAGTGTAGCCTAAATTGAATAAATAATATTGATTGATTGGTGGATGAGATCTAGGTTCTGTAAGCTGATAAGCTATTAAAGGCTTTCTTGAATTTGTCCGAGTTGGCAGACTTTTCACAGAGCCTTTGTCAGATGGGAGTCAGAGGGACATAATAACGGTAAGAAGGTCAAAGCAAAATCCGTCTAGCAAGATACAGAAACTTAGACTTACGTTCTGTAATAGCGCTAGGTCAAGCTATTGTAAGCCTATGGTTTAAGAGAGTAGCTGGTTTTGGAGCTATAATGTTAAATTTGAGTATGTTAATCAGCCTGCAGAGAACTTCGCCATTGGTACTGCAGTACTATAAACGGTGCTTGCTAACTATATACAATTACATACAAAGTCACGTAACTTGGAAAACTTACTGCGGAAACAATATGTTCTTTACATATACCTACACCCTCTTAAGTATAATTTACAGAACACCGATTAGCAGCGAAGTTTAGTTGTCATATCGGTGAAGTTTTTAAGTCCATTTGCAAATCATAAAAGTTCTTTGTAACACACATAAAAACTTGTTTGTGTATGTTTACAACATTGTGATGATTCGACTTGTGTCTTTGTTTATTATAAACAAATAACATAACTGACCTTTTATGTCCCATCATCGTCAACAACGACGTTCGTCCAGGAACACAATTTCACTTGTTAAGTATAAAGGAAGTAAAGATCGGTGGGAAATATGTAGAGGTTACGACCTCTTGTAAAGTATAAAGGAAGTAAATATGCCAGCGAACGCTTTTACGCAACCAATACTACGTAGTGTTTTTATGAAAATATAATAGATGGTGTCAGTGTGTTTTAAATAAAAACAATCGGGACTTCGAGTTTGTCATTATTTTTATATTGATTAACATTCGAGTGAAAAATAAAGATCGGACAAGTCTATATGAATTTGGAGGGTCGATTCCTGTCTCTATCAGGGAGCCCTAGAATATTTAGCATGGTTTAATATTGCCAGTAGACTTAGGATAAGATACTCCTGTATCCAATATATAAAACGCATCGCCACCATTGCGACTAAATGTAGAAGTTACCAATTGTAAAGGAAAGACGACCCGAGGTCCATGGAAGGATGACCTAATAATCGAAGAAGTACATCAGCTAAGTTATGTTTGTATACTAATTCTCCTAGGTAGAAGTTGTGTCTAAATAATGTTTATTCTTATGGCGATAGAAAAGAGCATTGATTAAATAGAAAAGATCTCCCGATACCTTGTTGTCATTAGCAGAGATTCCCGTTGCCTATTAAGTATAAAGGTAGAAGCAGTTTCTTTACGCCCCCGCACGCTGCAGTACCTTGCGGAATTACTGAATTTTGTTTTTATAGTTTCTGGTAAGACAAAGTGGTTAAGAACTTTTAGTTTCTCACTTAACTGCTAAGAACAAGACAATAAATTTTTTTATAGGTATTTAATTTTATATTTTTAAATGGTTTACTTCTTCTTAGTTTCCAAAATTCGAAGGCAAAGGGAAATAAGAAAAATCCAACATTGTTCAAAACCTTTTATACTTAGTTGAAACATTAGTAATTGTGGTCAACTGTAATCAATGCCTACCTAACAGGCAATATTAAATTGCACCAGAAGTAATATGCTTGTTATACTTTGGAAGAAAGCCAGATAACACAGCCAACATTGAACAGTGCTAGAACGTTTTATTGTAAACTAGCATCCAGCCACGGCTTCACTTGCTCTAAATTCGGTTATCGGCGTGGGATTCCTACGGAAACTCTCTGATTATTGTTGATTTTTATTAGAATTTGTATTTGATTATTGTAACTCGTATTTGTAAATTGTAATGTAATGGATATGTGTCTGATATAGGTGCACTGTCTGAAAAGAAATAATTATAGTTTATTATAATTATTATGATCAATATAAATTAATAGTTTCATAGCAACGATGCAGATTAACCTGGAGCCAGGACTTAAAACTGCGAAACTTAGATTCCGTGCAAGCGCTCCACCATTGAACTATCGAGGCACAAGTCTGGCTGATAAAAATCCCAATTACATCTTTACTCTGGAAATACGCTCGTTACGAACAACACATACAACTCCTAGTGACTTATAATACACTGAAAATTCATACAATTTCCGAATACGAGTTCCTACGAGGAAATACCGCTGCGCAAACAACACGAAACATTAAAAACATGTACGGGCCTAACACTGCTTGCATAAAGACGGTCCATTATTGGTTCAATCGTTTTAGATCTGGAAATTTTGAGTTAAGAACGAGCCTCGCGGTCGGCCGGTGACTATTGTCGACAACGAAGAATTGAAGGCGATAGTGGAAGCGGATCTAACACAATCTACGGCTGAACTTGCTGCGGGCTTTGGAGTTAGTGTCAAAACAAAATTGAAGCACTTGCGTCAAATCGGGAATATAAAAAAGTTAGATAAGTGGGTGCCACATGAACTAAGCAACCATCAGCGAGACTTACGCGTCGAAGCATTCATAGCACTACTGAATCGGCATAGGAACGAGAGAATACTAAATCGAATCGAACTCTAAATCTAATATGCGATGAAAAGTGGATCCTGTACCACAACCGCAAGCGTTCGTTCAACACCCGAGAGGCAGTACAAGACGCTTGCGCTGACTTAATCGCCTCTCGTGCAGTAGACTTATACAGTAAAGGGCTAAACAAACTGCCAACTGCTAAAAAAAACTGCTAAACAAATTGTATAGATAATTTGGGCCAGTACTTTAATTAGCTCAATTTAACAATCATACGAATATCCAGTTACATAGGTAAAGAAAGACCTAATATATGAGATTTTTGTGCAAAATTACGTTTATGTACTTGTTGTAAACAAAAGCTCAATAAAACATATAGATGTAGCTAATTGCTTATATATAACTTACTTTACTATTCTGGTAAGTTTTAACTTAAATATTCATGAACTGAAGACAACACCTTGCCCTGGAACAAAGGCCTTGCATCGTCATTTATAACTTAGTCTAACTTCTGTAACAATTTACAAGATTTAATTACTTAGTTGAGGTGATTTAAGCAACTTGTGTTCACTAAGTTACAAAGATCAGCTTTGTTTTAGCACTGAATAAATATTTTAATTGATTAGTTTGCTTGCGGCAAGGTGAAGTTGACCTAAGTAAATTTATGGAACTTTAATCTTAGCGTTAAGTTTCTATTTTCTAACGCAGGGCCTTAAAATAAATAAATGGTTTTGGTCATTACACAAGCGTCATCTGGTCCCAAACTAAGCAAAACTTGTCCTATGGAAACTAAACAACGGATATAAATACATATATATATATATATATTTGTAAGTACATACATATTATATATAGATAGAACATATACATAGTACACTTACAGCAAGGCTGGTCCACAAGTTCAAGGTCGCAATGGAGCGAGCTATGCTCGGAGTGTGTCTAAGGGATCGAATCCGAAATGAGCACATCCGAAAGAGAACCAAAGTTACCGACATAGCTCGCAGGATTAGCAAGCTAAAGTGGCAGTGGGCTGGCCACGTCTGTCGGAGGACCGATGGCCGATGGAGCAGACGTGTTCTAGAGTGAAAACCGCGTATGGGAAGGCGAAGCGTGGGACGCCCTCCAGCCCGGTGGACCGACGACCTTAAAAAGGTGGCTGGTGATAGCTGGATGCGGAACGCAGAGGATCGGGAGAAATGGCGCGCCAAAGAGGAGGCTTATGTCCAGCAGTGGACCAATATAAGCTGATATGAATACATAGAAAACATCCAACCTCAAGACAAACACAAATCAATATTAGAATAGTAAATGCGAAAGTAACTCTGTCTCTCTATTTGTCTGTCTGTCTTTTACCTCTTCACGCTTAAACCGCTGAATTGATTTAGATGAAATTTGGTATGGAAATAGTGCTGGGGAAGTACTTAGGATTATTAAAATAATTTAACTCTTAAAAGCAGTGTTAACAATTTGCACACCTACCCACAAAACTTAATAAAATAAACAATTCATTCAAATTATAATTTATTTTTACTTAAATCATTAAAACTTATAACTATAGAAAGATATAAATCAAAGTGAGTGGAAACTCAAGAAAGTACTACAAAATAAACATTAATTATTTTCGAATGTCTTAAGTGCCTAAGGAAGTATTATTGAAAATTGTCCTTTATAAAAGATATCAAAAAGTTGCTTCGGTTCAATATTTTAGTTTGTCAACCTCTATGGAGTTTGTAAAGTAAAATTTGTGAAGAACCTACTACATATTTTCTGCGTATGATTAAAGAATGTTTGACATGTATAAGTTATTAAACTCAACTTAGTTCACGTTTAGATATTGAATATTATATATAAGTGATTTCATTTATTTCTCTTTAGAGAATATGTAATTCTTTTGAGAAATAAATAAACTCTTTTAACCTATAAAAGCTTTCAGACATCGGTTTGATCAATCAAATGTTCCTTAAATGCTATATTTTCGGTGGGTATGAATGGAAGCATGTCCTTCTAATCCCCTAAATTTTGTAACACTGGCAAACTGTAGTTTTTTAATTGGTTTGGAGATTTGCCTTTTTTGGTAATGTTGACACTGTCCCACGGTATTTAGTCATTGTGTGACACCATTAAATCAACACGAAGTAACTTATCTTTATCATTGCAGATCCACGAAATAGCTGATATGTTTAACTTGTAGAATTTAAAGTCCGTGAAAAACCAAAATGATTTTAAAGACCTTAATTAGAAGGTCTAAAAATCATTTTGGTACAACTTAAGCAGTTCAAAAGGAATTTTCTGACATGATTGTCGTATATTTTTTCCACGCACTTTTGTTCAAAACATTTATAAAAATATTGAGTTTTGATTTTTTTTGTCACTTAGACCCTTTATACTTACAATTCTTCATTTGTTTTGCATTTTAAAGTCAACTAGCTAATGCCCGCGGTTTCACGCCCTTTATTCGGGTATCGGTATAGAATTTCAAAGGCATTGTCAACCGACTCACACGTGACGTTTTCAAGTAGCCTATGTTCTTCCCCGAGACCCAAACTATCTCCATGCTAAATTTCATCTGAATCGGATCAGCGGTATAAGCGTGAAGAGTAACATACAGATTAGTTAGTATATGATAATTACAGAACGAAAAACAACAAGATAAAAATCAAAACAATTGAAATCAATTACGATGGAGACTGACACAAATATTTTTTACTTACATTTCTTGTCAACTTTTGTTTGAAAAGCTTTTACGATAAGCACGTCCTTATCGGTACGATCGTTGAAATCCTTCAAGTACGTCTTTCGTTTCACCTTCTTTGCTGAAAGAAATTAAGGAGACTCACATAATTCTTTTGTTAAAATATATTCCAGTTGTAAAGCTTCGAAGATTTCGACTTCGAGTTTTCCTTTGCTATATTTATTAATAGGGAATATACATATATTAGCAGGAAATTATGTTATTGAAACAGTTTTGCTGTAAATGTATAGCACGGACGCGAAGCAGAATGGATTTTGAACATTGACCTTTTACTTTTTAGTCTGTGTCGGTTCCCAACTAGCAAAGTAGTCTTACAGTGCGCACCTTAAAAGAATGGTAGTCTGATATCGCTCTAACATTTGTTTTAGAACGCTCTCATTTTTGTCTCTGATAAGCCAGAATGGTCTCAAAAACGTTTAGACTTATTACGTAGTCTTATATATGTATATAAAATTATTTTGAAAGACTATTATTAGCCACGTGTCTTAAAATAACATTTACTAAGCCTAATGACTATTCAGAAAAACTGTGCTTTTATATCCACATTTTTTAAGCTTGTTTGATTTTATAATAGTCATACTAAATGGTATTGTAAAATTGGTGGTCTTATATCATACTTGCTTAAGATTACTTTAAAACAAGGTTCTTTGCTCTAAATCAAAACAGATATAAGATCAACAGCATGGGTTAGATCAATATAAGACTTAGATTAGACTTAAGATTAGATCGTTGGATCTAATATCGATCTTGCGAATACATTTGTAAGACTGCGTAGGCCATTACATAATATTGTACCTAATGTACACAAGCCTAGATCCATAAATATGACGATTATATGATAATTATACAAATATCATACTACCTACTAGAAGGCTTTTTTCTTCAACTGTTCAAAAAATTAATTTTAGTTAGAAAAGTATAATTTATTCATAAAGTAAAAGCCAACTTAGAAGTTAAGAATTCATTACTCAGAGCCCTATTGGTGTTAGATAATACAATGATAGTATCAGATAAAAGGTTTAATGTATCATGGCGTTTCCTTAGTCTAGCCGAAGACTGATTTAAGACAAAGTTTTCGCAGTAATCTAGCCCAAGAATGATATAAGACAAACGTTTTTACAGTAATTTAGCCCAAGACTAATATAAAACAAACGTTTTAACAATAGCCTAGAATGCGCTTGAACAATACAGATTTTGAACAATGGCGACATGTTACCAAAGTAACAAATATTTAATTTAACATGATTACAGAATACTTATATTTCGCGAGGGGCATTAATTTTTTAACCAAAAACCGGGTTCCCTTTACAGTAAATAATAATTCCCCATACGAATGCAGTTAATCTTTCAATATATGTATTATCAAAAATTATTAACAAACCGACATTACCGGAATGTTTAATTCTTTGTATTAAATTAAAATCGACATATCGTTATAATAAGTTTTTTACTTATTTACCAAACACAGCGTTATTTGAAAGGACCTAGTAAGTTCATTTGATCTTACGTAAAAACAATATAAGCTTGATTAGGCTAATAAGATAAAGCATGTAGATCAATATTAGCCTAAACGGGCTAATAAGCTACTAGAGTAAGAGCAATATTAGCCTATTTAGTCTTACAATTAGTTTTGGAAGATCAATATAAGTACGAACGACATTTACCTAGACTGATATTAGAACGATATAAAACTAAACGCGCTTAAAATTGTGCCCAATTCCAGGCTTATACAATGATACTAGACTGATATAAGACTGAAAAAAAGTAGTCTATAAGACTGGTTTTTGCTAGTTGGGTTGTCAAAATATTAATAATTTCTGATGACAGCGGTCGGTCATCGCATCTGTGTCATCGTATCGAACCCTAAAAATATAGAAAAACTATGTAAATAGTACTTACTGAAGTTTCAAAAATACTTCAAAAAATATCCCTATTGTAATTTCTCATGTTCACTCTATCAATCAGCGTTGCCAGACTTCCCGATTTTGGCGGGACGTCCCGATTTTTAATCAAAATTAAATGTCCCGCGCGGGACAGGCTCAATCCTGCTTTTCGGGAATAACTCGACCGTGCGTGCAGCGTAGTGAGAAAGCGCGGGCGGGAGGCACAGACAAGTGACGAGGAGATATTTGAAACTACGAAAATGGAGTGGGTCGAATAGCTTCTTGCATTATGTACTGAATTACTGTTTAAATGTCTGTGTTTACATAAAACTCAAGGCCCTTGTACATATAACAATTTGTGTTGTTTTGTTGTGTGCCAACTACATTCTTGGAGAAGGAAGGTTTAGGCCATAATCCATCGCTCATCGCATCGCGAATTTACAAACGTTGACGAGACAGTAATTTAGTTTTAGAAGCCTTTTTTTGAACTGTCTATGCAGTAGGCTGTTGCAGTCATTACTTCGTCACCGGGCTTTTGGGGCGAAACTCTGAAGGAGTCTCAGCCCATATAGCACCCAACGCTCAAGGGCTCCCCGCGAGGGGGTTCCTCGGCTTGGGTTGTCGTTCTCGGGGGCGTCCCTTCGACCAGCGTGAGCCAGGAGTGGAGTTTCCCGCTACGCGGTTGCGGTTGCGATTGAGTGGGGGTGGGACTCTTTGATACCTCGTGTGTCCTTGCGGTCGCCGACGAACCCGGGGACGTCGGCGTCGTGTTAGGGGGGAGGTCCTTGAGACTAATCTCGCTATCCGGATAGTGAGATCGTCATCTGGGGCCGTTAGTACGTGCCGAGGCTGCCTAGCAATTGTTTTTCGACCGTGCCGAGGTCGATCGGTTTTAACCTTTGTCCTAAATTAAAACTTTTTTTAAAAAAAGCGTGTGACTCTCTATTTCTATCTCTTGTTGTCAAATGTAACTTGTGTTCTGTTAATAGAATAAATCAATAAAAATAATTATCACGCACAATATTATTATTTCAAATCAAAATATATTTAATCAATTGGGAATTGTTAGGGTGGTCGCCGTCGTCTCGTACGAAAGACGTTCACAGCTGAACGTAGGCTACACACAATTATTATTAGAGTAATAACATTTTATTTTATTTTAATGCCGGCGTATATGTAATCATAGTGATGCATATGTAATCATAATCAAGTAAGTGGTGGCCGAGTGGTTTTTTATTTCACCTTGTGTCCTAAGTGGCGGAGGTTCGAGCCCGGCGTGTATTAAGGCTCATTGCCTTTTTCTTCATTTCTCTAGTACAATTTTACCACCACTGGCTTTTCGGTGAAGGAAAACATCGTGAGGAAATACGTCTAACAAAAAAAGAGGTATGTGAAGTCCACAATCCGCAGTCGGCCCGCCTGTAGACTATGGTCCAAATCAACTTCGGTGATTCATTAGGGTGACCACGTGCAGGTGAGGTTGACAATTGGAGCACCCTTACTCCTCCTAAGTATATGTCGCAGCGGAATTGTGAAGTTCACCGTATCACATAATGGCTAAGTATTTTATAAAACGATGGCGTTCTAAGAGAGAGAGAGAGCCATAGACTTTAGCTCCACATTAAATTTTAAAGGCACCGCTTCTCTCTTTTCTTTATTTAGTGGGTTGCCATCTTCTGCTTGAGACATTGGGTGGCTTACTTTCTGTCCGGCAGACAAATACAAGCCGTAGTTGATGGTTTCCTTAGATAGCGTGGACCTTAATACTGTTGTCCTTACTAAAAACTGCCAAAGTGGCCCGTTCAATTACATTACGGTTAGTCGCAATTAGGAATCGCTAAATACAATGCGGCGAACGTTCGCTTAGCCGTAATACAGTCCTGCTGAACGTTAACCCGGCGTAGTCATAAAAAACAGCCGTTATATAAAACGGCGAATCCTTGAATATTACTGCGGCATATATATCAAATCGTTAAGTATGGTAACGAAAGGAACAGAAATCGCAATGTATAATTCATGTATGTTAGGTTAGGTTCAGTTTCTCTTTTGTAGCGAGCGGAGCGTTCCAGCCAAGCTTCATATAATAATCTGTTCAGTTATATGATAATTTCTATTCCATACTTTACGATCAGCCTAGGCATATTATGAAACGGCGGATTATACGATTTGCCTGCGACATATATACCATTTCCCTATATTAGCATTCCAGCACACATTTTTATACGTCCGACAATCGCGCTTACTACCTACATTTTTTGACTGAATTTTGGTAGGACGTGCGCATTTCAAAATTGCAATCCGTACGTTTAATTTTTTACCGACAATAATAAATTTTATTGGACGTGGGTAAGCAGCCTTATATTTATCTGATAATTGAAGGTGGCAGTGTTGATTTGGTTCAAAACAAAACATTTACCTACAACGGTTATTGGAAATAAGAATATTAAAATTCAAATTTCTACTCTCAGTGTATCTTACGTTAATATCTGTACCTATCGAAGCAACGAAGTGACCTCTATCTCAAGCGGTCGAAAGTAATTTGGCTCTGATATAAGCTGCTTTGTTGCCAAATTCTCTAAATAAAAATCGGCCAAGTTACTGCGGTAAAAGCATAAATCTAGGGATCCTAAACGTGTTTTATTGGAAATATATTTTTTCTTTGTCAGAATTATAATATATAAATTAATGCGATATCTCTGTTAAATGCTCAAAAATAAAAGATTGCTCTCATCGAAACAATAAAAAAATAATTATTTTAAATTTTTTTTGGGAAAAAGGAACCATTTTAGGATCGCTTCGTTTCCCGTCTGTCTGTCTGTGAAGACCTTTTCTCTCAGGATTATAAATATCAAATATTTTGTACTTAATTAATTATTAAAATAATCTATATTCCCTTGGAGCTGCAAAGAGTCAAACTTCTAAATCAAAGCAACCAAAAATGTATCCCACATAGTTTAAAACTTAAAAGGAATACTTTCCGTTGATCTAGAATCATGAATTTTAATAAGGAGCAGGGTCTCACTGCGCAAGGGAAAAAAAGGAAAAAATTGTAAATTGACGTGACTGCTGCTGAATTGTTTTTAGCGGATTTGCAAGGTAATAATATTTTATCATTATATATATATATAATTATAAAAATATATCACACAAAAAAAATTATAGTTATATCACAAAAAACAGTTAATTTTTTTTTTTTTTTTATACCACTAAAGTGGCAAACAAGCCTACGGTCCGCCTGATGGTAAGCGGTCACCGTAGCCTATGGACGCTTGCAACACCAGGGGCATAACTCGCGCGTTGCCGACCCTTCAGAAATCTAATAACTTCTTTTTTGAAGAACCCCATACTGTAGTCCTTAGAGAAAACCTTGGCAGGGAGCTCATTCCACAACCCAAGGGTTCGCGGGAGGAAGTTTCTCTGAAACCGCACTGTACGCGACCATTTAGGTTCTAAAGTGTGAGAATGAATTCCCTGTCGATGGCGAGCGGTGCGATGGTAGAAAGTAGCCGTGGGCATCATTTCGAACAATTCCTCAGAACACAATCCATTGTACAAGCGGTAGAACACACACAGGGAGGCAAAGTCTCTCCTCAGACTTAAGGGCTCGATACCGCAAGTGAGTTTGGGATCGTCGACAATTCTCACAGCCCGTCGTTGAACCGAGTCAAAAGGGCCAAGCTGGTATCCGGGTGCACCCGCCCAGAGATGGCAGCAGTACTCCATATGGGGCCGGACTTGCGACTTGTAAAGTAGCAACCTTTGCCCCGACGTGAAGTACTGCTTCGCTCTGTTGAGTACACCAAGTTTTTTGGACGCCAGCTTTACCTTGTCTAGCACATGATCTCGGAACTGAACATCGCTGGAGATGTCAACGCCAAGGATCCCAATGCTCTTGGAGATGGAGAGAGGAGTGTTCTGGAATTGTGGGACTACAGTGAATGGGGTTTTCTTAGCGGTGAACGTGCAGACTTGTGTCTTTGAAGGGTTGAATCGGACCAAGTTTTCCCGCCCCCAGTCAGAGATCTTGGACAGACCGATCTCGATTTGAGACACAAGTTCTTCACGCTTTTCTTCCACAACGGAACGTGGGATGCTTGCACGGCCCGTGAAATAAGCGTCTCCAGTACTGTCATCTGCATAGCAATGTATGTTGTTGATGTCCAACATATCATTGATGTGCAGTAGAAACAGCGTAGAAGACAGCACAGAGCCTTGCGAGACACCAGCATTAATGTCCATGCTATCAGAGCAACTACCGTCAACTACGGCTCGTATGCTTCTGCCGGACAAAAAGCTAGCCACCCATTTGCACAAACCCTCGGGCACTCCGTAAGAAGGCAACTTCGATAGAAGACCCCGGTGCCAGACCCGATCGAACGCCTTCGCTATGTCTAGGCTACATGCCAATGCCTCCCCCTGACTCTCAATGGCTAGTGCCCATCGGTGTGTGAGATACACTAGAAGGTCACCAGTTGAGCGACCGTGGCGAAAGCCATATTGACGGTCACTGATCAGGTCGTGTTTTTCTAGGTATCTCAAAAGCTGTGTGTTGATCACACGCTCCATCACTTTGGAGAGGAGAGAGGTTATAGCGATAGGCCTGTAATTCGATGGATCTGATCTATCGCCCTTTTTGGGCACCGGGTGCACATTTGCAGTCTTCCATGAAGACGGAAATTGCCTATTGTGGTAGGAAAGCGTGAAGAGGCGCGTGAGTACATGACATAACTCAGGAGCACACTGCTTAAGCACCACTGCTGGTATGCCGTCTGGCCCACTCGACTTATGAACGTCTAGGGAAAGCAACGCCCGCCGGACCTCGCGCTGTGTTATAGTGTCTAATTTATAGTTATATTACAAAAAAATTATAATTTCTGGGTATTTCACAAATAATGCGATTACAAATAACATCAGCAGTTGAAAGTGACGTAAATCGATGTATAAGACATTTTTTTTAATAAAAACTACAACACTAGCACACTACTCAGGATTTTACTCTTTGAAAATAAGGCTCAGATGTTAGGTAGATAAGCATAATACGCCGTTTTTAAAAATAGCCGAAAATCTGCAGACACCTTAGACTTTTCAGACAAAATGTTTCGAGAATGTCATTACACTTATTAATTTAAGAATTTGTATTTGTATTTCCTAGTCTTGCATTTGTTCCTGACGATATTTTCAATTATGTAACCACATAGTTACAATGATTAAATCACGGATTCCATCGACGTTTTCTGAGACCTCTCGTATGTTCTTGCCCGACATCACAGACCCAAAAATAACATTGAACTTAGCTAGGTGTGTGATTTTGTGTGGTATAGAGTTCTTCTTACACATCCCGACTCTACTACGCCAAGATAAATGCAGTATTGTGCCAGAAAGTTCCTCTAGACTCTTACCGAGTACTAGAAGTGATTTGAGATTCCTAAGTGTATATGATCTCGAAAGATTACTTTTACATTACAATACATGAAGTAACTTCAATTTATCACTTAATACATTTCAGTGATAAAAAATAGAGAACTTTGAAGAATAAATTAAGATAGTATTATGCCGTAGATTGCATAAATTCTCGCCCTACACATAATATATTCGGTATATAAATACTTTATCATATAACAGTTGTAAGTATATTTCTTTCAAGTTAAATAATTCAGTTTGAACAACTTAGTATTCTGAGGTTCACTCGCTCGAATAAGGTATAAAGAGGTACTTAAAGCCCCTACATGGTACTTTCAGAATTTATCTCAAGGCCTAGATATCTGGTTTTTGAAACACAAGTTAAGGCTCTCATGATTTTTTGTTAAGAAAGTTTATTTGTATATATGTAGGAGTGTGTAACTCTGAAATGTCATAAATTGCAACCTTTATGCGTTTTGTAAAAGAAATTTAAGGGCTGGCAACATTAAATTGTTTGAAACACCTTAAATTTTCCAAACAAATTTTAAACTTTTCTATTTAGGGAAATTCATGACACTATTTTAACAGTAATACCTTATGTGTTCTATTTCATTAAATGTTCTTAGATTGGATCAATTTTATATAATTTTAAACAATTTATGTCTTTATTTTAATTTACTTAAGTATTTCTACTATTTATATGACTTATCACAAATTTGTGAATTACTGACATTAAACTTCTGAAAACTGATATATTCAAAGTTTAGACCTTAAACGTGTCCAACTTCTTTATGAAATATCAATCAGATTGTTGCTTTTAATTTGACATAAAAAGTGGATAACTTCTTGCAAATATATCAATAAAATTTGCGTTCTATTTAGTGTCAACCCTAACAAACTCATTTATTCTAAGACTTGTCAAAAACGCATTAGCTTTTTTTTATTTGAACACTCTAAATTGGAACCTTATACAAATTGAATTCAGTTTATCTTAACAAAGCTAACAAGGAATCATAATATTGTATAAAAACATAATAATATCGACATTTAAGAAAAGCGCGAGAATGTTTTTCCAGTTACATATGCGAAACTCAACCAGTTTAACTTGACAATAACAGATATTTAGAGAAACAATTCCTCCTATCGACCCATAAGTTTACTAAAGGCCCTTGGTAAACTCTATGAACGCCTCCTCCTCGCTCGCCTACGGAACGCTATAGTCTCCAGAGGCATTTTAATAGACGAGCAGTTCGGCTTCCGTGCCAAACACTCATGCGTCCATCAAGTCCTCCGCATAACGGAACATATTCTTACTGGCTTTCAACCAGCGTTAGGTAAGACCCGTCACACGGGCGCTGTCTTCTTCGATGTAGCGAAAGCTTTCGACAAAGTCTGGCACAACGGTTTAATTTTTAAACTGTACAACTTTCAGTTGCCAGATCGTCTCGTGCTCATCATACGAGACTATTTGTCGAATCGTAGCTTTCGCTACAATGTTGAAGGCACTCTCTCTTCCCCCCGTCCCATAGAAGCATTAGTCCCACAAGGGTCCGTGCTCGCTCCCATCTTGTACCTTCTGTACACTAACGATATCCCTAAAACGATAGGTACCAATCTAGCCCTCTTTGCGGACGATACCGCTCTCTATACCACAGATAGGCAAGTGAGTCGAATCACTAAGAGACTCCAACCCGCTATCACAGCCCTAGGCGAATGGTTTCGGAAATGGAGAATCGAGGTGAATCCCAACAAAAGCTCTGCCGTCCTCTTTACCTTAGGCCGCCCTCCGCGGCCAACTCCCCTTTCTCTCTTCGGTCGTGCCATTCCCTGGCAAAATAAGACCAAATATCTCGGTGTGACCATGGATAGTCGTTTGAACTTCCAAGCTCACACCAAAATAGTCAGAGACCGAGCCGCTTTTGTCCTCGGTCGTCTCTATCCCATGATAGGCAAGTATATTAAGATGTCGCTTAGAAATAAGCTAAATCTTTACCCAACTTGTATCCGCCCCATACTAGCTTATGCTAGCGTAGTCTTTGCGCTGTCCAAGCGCAATCTCCACAAACTCCAGACCCTCCAAACCCGCTTTCTCAGAGCGGCCTCTGGAGCCTCTTGGTACGTTCGCAATGCGGACCTACACAGAGACTTCGAACTTCCCACGATTCCCCAATACGTTAAAGACTTGGCAGTCCGCTTTTTCGAGCGTACGCAAAATCACCCGAATCGAATAATTGTGCAATCCACAACGTATCATCCCCCCGATCGACCCGGTCACGGTCGTAAAACTATAGTTAGGCGGCCTCGGCACGTACTAACGTCCCCAGATGATCTCGCTGTCCGGATAGCAAGATTAGTCTCTACGACCTCCCCGAATAGGGCCTCCCTCCAAACACGACGCCGACGTCCCCGGGTTCGTCGGCGCCCACAAGGATACACTAGGTATCAAGAGTGCCGGGGCGCTTCTCGCCCCACTCAATTGTAACCGTACCCGCGTAACGGGGAACTCCCCTCCTGCCGGTGACTCACCTTCGGGTTCGAGACTCACGCCCGTCGAAGGGACGCCCCCGAGAGCGACAACCCAAGCCGAGGCTTCCCCCGCGGGGAGCCCTTGAGCGTTGGGCGCTATATGGGCTGAGGCTCCTTCAGAGTCTCGCCCCAAAAGTCCGGTGAAGTAGTAATGGCTGCAACAGCCAACTGCATAGACAGCTCAGAAAAAAAAAACAAAAAAAAGAGAAACAATATCACTTGACTCAGGATGACAATTGAAGCGTGTGTGCCTTTTGTCGAGTTTTAACATCAACAAAAAGTTTTACGTATACGTTGAATAGTTAATATTTGTAAGTTCACTTCATGAGTAAGTGATTTTTACAGGAACTAGCCTAATTTCGGGCCTTGTCGTAGCCGTTATTACAAAGATTGTTTGAGACCATAAAAACCCTATCTTCGGTTTGTAATATTTATTGTAACCATTTAAATAATTTATTTACCTCGGCAACATAGTAGCTCGTTTAGCAGTGTGCTACAATTTGTAACAAAGAATTTTGTAACAAAGGCACAATGACAAAGTGCACGAAATATTAAAGGTGTCAAAGTAATGACGTAACTTAACGTAAGAAACCAAGAATGATGGCGCTGGCATGACGATGCTCATGGAATGGTTAATATTTTATTTTAGCGGTAAGTAAAGATTAATGACGTGGAAAAGTTGACGTGAAATATAACTTTTCAGTTGCACCAGTTTTATGTAATTTAGGTACGGGCGGCCACACGCTAAAGTAGGTTGGGATTTGAGCCATTTGAATTTACATATATATAAATATATTACTAATAAAAATTTAAATATATATATGTATAAATTATTATCAATGGGGTTAAAAATCCACAGATAACTTATAAGGTAGGTACCAATCGTAGGTAGTGCCAAATTAGTATGCAAAAGAACATTATTTTTTTAGGAATTTTAGTATTACACTATCCGCTAGGGTTTTTTTACCAACTTATTTGGCGCCACTAATAATTGGTACCTAATTAGTGATCTGTGGATTTTTAACCCCATTGGTTGAATAACCTTGTTTAGTCAATTATATTGCTTTGATTAAATCTGCGAATGGAAACGTACAGTATTTTTTGCCCATTACACACAACACCATCTGATCGTAAACTAAGGAAATCTTGTAGTAAAAATACCAGTCAACGGATACAAAAACATACTTATACTATTTTGGTAAATACATATTAGACATAGAAAACATCCAGTCTCAAGAACAAGGGTTCATCAAATAAAAGTTTGTCTTATCCGGGGATCATTACCCACTGAGTCACGGAGCCAATAATGTTTGGCAAAAACACTTCAGTGGCCGTGTATTTTAGCGAAATTAATTATATTGCTAAATTTTCACAAATATAGCTATAATTCTGACGTTGTTCAAATATCGCTAGTTAGGAAAATTTCTGGATGAATACGGCTTAGACCGGTTCGATCGATGTGATAATGACTGACTATAGTTCTGATTTTTGACTGGAGGGTCAGAAAAGTTTATGGCAGTTACTATTACTATATGCAGATTCTTACTTATGAGAACATTATTAGTGTAATAATATCTCGATCCTAAGATGCGTTTGTTTATCTCATAAAGTGGCTACCCAGAGTCAATAGTCTTGCTTGGCCGTACTGTTATTAAAGTGGCTGCCTAGAGTCAGTGGCATTGGTTTTACTTTTACATTAAAATGCTGGCTTGACACTAGGTAATAAATCTATTTAAAATTATATCTGGGTAACTAGTTTTTATAGAATTTAATTATTATTTTTAAATTTAAAAAAAAATTACATAATTTTTTTAAAAATGATTGGTGGTTTTATATGTATTTTTTTAATTAATGTATGAACCAATTTTAAATATAAAACCTGTACACACTGGTGTTACCCTTAATAGACTATTCTGTCATCCCCTTTCAAGGTCTACTGAAAGAAATCTCTAAATAGAGATAAGCTTACCTATTTACACCTTTTTTTACCCACTTATGAGATGTCTTTTCAACTGCTTATGTGCAATAAATAATACAATACAATAATTAACACAATTAAGAATGAATATAAAAGCATTATGGTTACATAAATAAGTTTTTTTTTCAAATGTCATAAGCACTGTCTTAGATCTTTAGAAACTATAAAGTAGTATTAACGTAAATTCAGTGTTTCTGTTAAAATTCAAAATGACGAATTTTAGCTTTTTAAAGCTTTTTGTAAAAACAACACTATATTTTATGGACGTTCACGAAAAGATAATCACACCACCATTTTTCTTAAACATGCTACGATATGCGAACATATCTTGGACAAGCTTCTTTGGGATAAATTGTACTTGCAGTACCGCATCAAAGAGCGACCCGCAATGTTTTATCCGTCCGCTCGTCAAATATGAAATTCGAAAATTGAACTGAACTCGAATATTGATAACTAAAGAGATAAAGTTCTTCAAGTTTTATTTAAATTTTGGACTGGCATAACAAAAAGAATGCGCCATTAAATTAATTTAAAATAGTAAAAAAAGAAATCAAATTTAAACGCGGCTAATTAGCGGCAAAATTACCTAAACTATTTTTATTATTGTCAATATAGTTGTTAATATAATTCGTTTTTTTACACGCTTGTTTGAGAAAGCACTGTACAAGCCTTAGCCACGACTGAGCATAACCAGACTCTGTGATGCGTGCCTCGACTATGTCATGTATACTCGTGGTGTACTTATGTAATCATGATACTTTATTGTCTCGTATATCTACATAGTAAACCAAGCCTACTTTGGATAAATTTTACGCTTGTATGTCAAAAAGAGTGTGAAAAAAATAACTTGTTATTTGATACAAAAGGCCCATTTTCCTTGCTTAAAGTAAAACCACCAGCGAATGATTTATTATGACAACGTTACTTGTTCAAAGAATATGTTCTTAAGTAGCTGTCTTTTGTGAGATTATTTTGTTCTCAGTTTTCTTTTATATTATTTATTTTTGTTATTCTAATGTTTTGTTATGTCTTTTGGAATACAATTTCATTAAATTACCGTAAAATATTTAAGTTATAAACCTGAAAACTTCTTGAAATTAGGAATTTAATTTCATAAATTTAATTACTGAAAAAGCAAACATGACCAGTAAGTATGATCAAAATTTATTGTACGCTGCCTTAAATCTGGCTTCTTCAAAATACAACAAAATTCAAAGATATTTCTGCTTATTTCGTCACCGTTATCAAAATACAAATTGTAAGGTATATGTGCAAAAAGACTACTTTTGTAAATCACTATATAATACATATTTATGTATGTCTGAACTTCATATCGTAGTTCAAATTTAATAGTCAAACAGTTATATATTCTAAACGATATAAGTTAGAAACAAAAATTGTGAATTGGAGGGTAAAATATCTATTAAGCTACTAAATAAATAAAGCTTGTCGCAATAGAAGCAAAAAAAAAAATACCAAAAATCACACGAAACGGTCAAAAACGGGGCGATTTTTCGTATTCTCATCGCGTCACACTTCCCGTTGCAGGAAATGATTTGGTTACTGCTTCACTAAATTTCAGTGTACTTGTATGTTATATATACTGAAATCATCGTAATTAAATATACTTTACACACAATAGTCTAAAAGAAACATTTTTATCATTATTTTAAATTGAAAACACAATATGCGTTGGTCACACGATTTTAGGTACATTAGATTTGCCCAAATAAAGTCTTGACTGGCTTAATAAACCCAACAGTAGCACCAATCATAGATTAGATACGGTCGAACGAGCAGTTTATCGTTCAGTAACAACAAAATCTGGTGAGTTTTTATTTATTCATAGATTTATCGATCACTTGCGTGAACAACAGTTTTGAGAATTGTATTTTAGCAAGAAATCAAAGTTAGCTAATCGAAGCAACCAGAATGTAAAATATTTATGTAGTATTTAATTTCAAAAGTTACACGGTGAGTTTGCAGGAATTTATAAAAAGGCATATTTTCGTCACCTTCGTGGCGTTTTGTCCACGAAGGTGATTTTATGCCTCGAAAGTGATTTTATGCCCTGAATGTGATTCTTTGTATGTTGGCAGTAAAGTTTTATGACTATTTTCAGTGCCACAAACTGCCCGAGAACGGCGAGAAAAGAAAAAAAAATGCAGAAAAACGAGAAGAGAAAGTAAAAAAGCGAACCCTGGGCTTCACAATGCTGTCATATCAAGTCGTTATTATAGAAGTAAATCCAAAGGAGTCATTGTACTAAACCAATGAAGTGTTCGTTCGTTCGTTTCAGCCGAAATACGTCCACTGCTGAACGTAGGCCGTCTCCATATGTCTCCACAACGGCCGGTCCTGAGCCGCCCGCGCCCATCCGCTTCCTGCAGCTCTGACCAGATCGTCTTTTCACCTGGAGGCCGACTCACGCTGCGTCTTCCGATCCGTGGTCGCCACTCGAGAACCTTTTTTCCCCATCGGTTATTGGCTCGACGAGCGATGTGGCCTGCCATAGCCACTTCAGCTTGCTAACTGTTTGAGCTATATCGGTAATTCCCTTGTTTCGGATTCTATGGCGCAAAGAAACACCAAGCATAGCTCTTTCCATAGCTCGCTGAGTGACTCTGAGCTTATTTAAGAGGCCAACAGTAAGAGACCATGTTTCTGTACCATAAGTCATCACTGGCAACACACATTGATTATAAACTTTCGTCTTTAGGTATTTTGGACGAAAAGATGTTGCGTAGTTTCCCGAACGCTGCCCAGCCGAGCTGGATTCTTCGGTTAACCTCTTTCTCAAAGTTGGACCTACCTACTTGCCCTAGGTATGTGTATTCGTGTAGCGTTCCTAACAACAACCGGTATAGGCGTGACATGGACATTGAACATCACCTTCTTTTTATCCATGTTCATTTTCAGGCCAACCTGTTGGGAAACTCTGCTGAGGTCTCCGAACATCGTGTCTAGGTCTTTCAGCGATTCTGCCATGACCACTATGTCGTCGGCAAATCGAAGGTGAGTGATGTACTCGCCATTTATGTTGACACCATAGCCTTCCCACTCCAGAAGCTTAAATACATCCTCCAACGCAGTTGTGAACAGTTTCGGAGAAAAACCGTCTTACTGTCTCACACCTTTCTGCAGATGGATTGGTTTCGTGGTCTGGTCTGGTAGTCGGACAGGCATCGTGGCTCTGTCATACAAACACTTCAGCACATCGATTTACCGATAGTCAATGTGGCAGCGCTGGAGAGACTGTAACACCTCCTAGGTCTCGATAGATTTGAAGGCTTTTTCATAGTCCACGAACGCTACGCAAAGAAGCCGATTATACTCCTCTGTCTTCTGTATAATCTGGCGCAGCGTATGTATGTGGTCCATGGTACTAAAGCCTTTCGGTCTATAGCTTTGTCGACTGTTGTTGCCCAATAGACAGGTCTCTAGAAAACACTTTCGAGCCTTTATTTCACTCTATAGCCTCTTCTACACGTGATGTGTTGAAATGGCGTATATCGCGTCGTATGGCTTTCGAGATTGGTCTATTGAGCCGCGTGTATTCGGACCTATCAGAAGAAGACTGCAATTTCATTTCGCGCCGCATCTTCATAAGATTGAGATTCTGATCTGAGAATTTTTGTCTTCTATTTTTGCAGCGAGCTTTGAAGAACTTAGCTCCAACCGCTTAGACAGTTTCCACCATTTAAATCATCCACACTTTCGCAATCTGCTGGGCACTAAAAGCGATTTTGAAGTTCAAGCTGAAAATGTTCGGGGTTCTGTATGAAGGCAGTCGTTGGACGGAGCGTAAACCTTATCAAACGACTTCTTTCAAATTTTCTGTGGGTTGGCTTTTTGAAGAAAGAATTCATCATAAAGAGTTCTTCTTTTTCCATAATGTCAACCAAACGCTGGCCCCTGGGGTTTCGTTGCCCTACTCCAAATTTCCCCATTTGCAGCTCATCGCAATTTCCAGTGCCCAATTCTGCGTTGAAGTCCCCCGTGACGACAGTGAAGCGTGTTGGGTAGGCATGCATGGCTTTTTCAATATTCTCATACATAACCTCAACCTCATCATCTGGGTGTGCCGAAGTCGGTGCGTAAACCTGTATCACCTTCAGAGAATACCTTTTGGTGATTCTGAGTACGAGGTAGGCTACCCTTGTCGGCACACTCCCGATAGTCGTAATGTCCTTGATGAGGGACTTGTGGACGATAAACCTAACACCACCTTGGGACAGTTGTTCGCCCTCCCGGAAGTAGAACAAGTTGCCGTATTTGAGCAATATCGAGTCTTCTCCCTGTCTTCGGACTTCAGATAGCCCTATTTTATCCCAGCGCAACTTCTTCTTACAGCTCAACAATCTTTTCGTCATTCCTCAAAGTGCGTGCATTGTACGTTGCCAGGGCCAGTTGCCGGTGTTTGTGGTAGCCGGATCACTGCCGGGGATTCTTCGCACCCCCTGTCCCACCGTTACCTTGACCGCTACCATAGTCAAGACTAGTAGCTGCCGGGGAAGAAAATATAACAGTTGGCAAACTGTGTTCTTGAAGAAGCTCTTTTGATTTGCGAAAATAGTTCTTGTATTGTCAATGATCCGCTTTTTCTCCGCCACGTTAACCACCAATGCGTACCATTTTAGAAACTGATCAAGCAATCAAACGTAAATTTGTCTTCAAAAATATACTCGTCAACACCTCTACCTGATTGCCCAATATTTTGCCATGTTGCAGCAATATACTTTAATTACGCACAGTCACCATAAGTTAAGATATAGCTTTTTAGTTTATAGTAAGCACCTATGAGATTATATTTTCACATGTATAAACAGGGTATATTGGAGTAAAAAAAAATTAATATAAAATAAAGATAAGTACTTAACTGGTTAATAAAATCACACTTAATTTCCTATTTGCATTAATAATGTTTTATGATAAAAAGTTATTACTAAAGTTATGTAGTTTAAATTGACAATAACACATCAGTTATATTAAGAACCTCGGACCAAACTGGTAATTGCCTAATTTGTTTATTTATATCATCTATTTGCCTGTTTAATATTTTATTAGCATTAAGTCTCATAAACAGTAATTAATTATTTTTTTTTAATTGGAAGGGTAGGTTTTATATTTTAAAATTATCAGTTAGTAAATTGTGATTGGTTGTTAGTGTAATATTCAATTTCTTGTCACTCTAGTGTTGTGCTTTTGAGATTGCTCCACCTGGTGGGAGGAGCTACAGTGAAATAGCATCATATTTCGTTGTACCTAGATAGAAAAGGCGTTACAATATTTTGCTGGGTGTCAGTGCTGTGATGCCAAACCTGGTACATATTACCAATATTGATCTCAACTATATCTATTTATTATATATGATACATTATTGTAAATATAAGTACTTGTCAGTTAATTTTAAAATGACAGTTATTATATCATATTATTATTATAAAGTATTTTTATTCGTATGTTACAAGAACTTCATATGCAAGTATTATTATTTAGAGTATAAAAAGTCAAAAAAAAAAGTCAAAAAATATCATTATGTGGTATTAAGCTGGACGGGCCGTGGATACTATAACTTTTTTTTTTTTCCCCGATTTCAAACTAGTACACTTTTTTATTCTTAGGTATGGCTCCTAAAAAGCTTAGACTTAAAATTGGATTCCTTAACCCGTGTTCATTAGGCACAACATATGACGAATTCATTGCAGCGATGGGAAAACATGATGTAGATATCATGGCCATAAATGAGACATGGTTACGCAAGGGTGAGGAGGGTCGCGCGACCACGGTGTCTGGATACCGTCTGCTTCATGTGCCGCGGGGTAGCGGCGTGCGCGCGCGCGGCGGTGGCATGGAGTTTTACGTGCGCCGCGGGATCGCCCGCGTGGGTGTGCGCGCACCCAGCCGCGCCGTCCGTCGAACATATGTGGCTCAGACTGAACGCCAACGGTACGCGACTTGCGATCGGTACCGCGTACCGCCCGCCTTGCCTCGATGTTGAGACATTTTTTGACGCACTGACTGACACGATTACATCGCTGTCTAACAACGATCACATTATTTTATTGTGAGATTTTAACATAAATTTACTAACTAATAATTTTAATTACTCTAGATTTAACAATTTTACACAGTACTGCAGGTTAACACAATACGTTAAAAGGCCCACACATTTCACCGAACAAAGCGAGACGTTAATTGATGTCATTTGTAGCGATACATCAGTAATTAATATAACCGTTGATCATATTCCTGACCTTAGCAGCCACGCTTTTTTGACATGCGAATTAAATGTTAAAAAACGAAAGCCGTGCCCGCGTAAATTCACATTTCTTCCATTGAAAGATATCGACCTAAGCCTCTTTCAACATGCACTTGAGTCTATTAAATGGGAAACAATACAAAGTTCGCCCGACGTAAATACTATGGTATCGGCCCTTAACAATGCCATTCTTTATTTGTATGTTATCTTTGCACCTTTTAAAACAGTTACCACCAGGGAAAATTCTCACCCTTGGATCGGATAAAATAAACTTACATTTTTGTTCTGTACCAGGAAGTAGCGTAACACAAATATCGAACATGTCTTATTTTGAATTTCATAGATTTGGCACTTCGACTTTTGAATTGATGACCACAGACGAGAGTACAATCGCAAAAATTATCCAATCTTTAAAATCTAATTCTATAGGCAGCGACGGTATATCCCTGGATATGTTACTACTTACTCTTCCACACACGTTAAACATAATAACTGTTTAGGTGTTTTTGTACTTACTTTAGAAATGGTGAAACTCAAAGTAGGTCATTATTTTATGTTCGTAGATTTACCTGTATTTATTTTCTTGATCATTTTCCTTTATGCTTATTTTGTATACTATTGTTTGCTATATAGAGGGATATTTTGTGAAGTTCCTTTGGAATAGTACCTATAGGTGTGTTTTTTTCTCTTGGTTCTCCTGTGTATGAACAGCATTTGTGTATAAGGGGTCTTAATTCACACTTAGGTTTACTGTGAGATTTCAAGTAGTCTTAAATATTTATAATAGGTGTATGTTAATACTAGCTACCTCCCTCGGCTTTGCACAGGCTAGTTTTTCTTGTTTCTTCTGTTTATAAAAAGCATTTGTGTAAAGGGGGTCTTAAGTCACTATGCTTCACTGTGAGATTTTAAAAGAGTCTTAAATCTTTATAATAGGTGTATGTAAATCCTAGCTGCCTCCCTCGGCTTTGCACAGGCTCTGTTATTTTTTTGATAAACATTCGTGTTACTTACAAAAGGACAAACAAAATCTGAAGTTTTACTGCCTTTGTATAAATTCATAGTTTTCTTTTTCATGTCGCTAGGATTTTGAGAAATACTTATTGTTACCGCCCGGTTCAATACAAGAACCGATGGCTATTATTTTGATAACTGGTCCATGCTATCTTACATAAAGTTTATATACAAAATACCTCAACTAGGGTTTAACATTGGAGAGTAAAGAGTAATTAGTAGTTTTAAAGTTATTGTGCTGTTATGTATTAATCTTTATTGTTGGATATATAGAGTACTATGCATAGATAGGTATAGTCATGGCGTTTTCTTCAATTTTACATTATTACCTGACTCGAGGTTCCTGATAGTCGATGTGTATGGTTTTAGCATGTTCATCTGTTTTCCGATAACTCCTAATTTTTCATGGAATTGCACCTAATAGGGTTTCCTTCGATGAGTTTCAAAAATGCACGGGTTTAATGAGGTACATGAATTAATTAAATTCAGTATAGCAAATTTTGAAATAGATAAAACTCAAAAAAAAAAAATTGACGATAAATGTGACCAAGTTAAATGCGGAAAATTAAAAATACTTTTCGGTTAAGGAATCACTTAGGTAGTCAGGTCCTAAATTTAAATATCCAATTCTATTACTTTAAGTGAAATACAATTTTACAGAATTAAACCGTACACTTTATTTCCCAATTTTTTTGAGTTTATTCATGATAATGTTATAAACCTAAATTAATTACCAAGATTTCAGTAGACTGAGGCGCGCGAATTCATTTTACATTAAGAAGTATTTTGGAGTTATTTAAATTTGACTCTTAATTGAGAAGTTATTGTCAAGGAAATTAATTTTACGTTTATTTTGTCGTGGTTGGTAATCTCCAGATTTGACACTTGGTTTAATAAATTTAATCAACATAGGTGCCTTATACCTAACTTAATTACACATTAAATTATTCAATCAAAAAATTTGTAATCAAATGTTTTTTTTTCTAAAATTTTAATTTAGGTTACTTTTGTATTAGCTTTCTATTGTATTTGCGTTCAAATAGTTTTTTTCGTGAGCTTTTGGCGTAAACTTAAATTAATTTTTGCGATAAACCTAGTTTTACAATTGGAGTAAAAAATTTTGCAATAGTGCGTAATGAGTGCATATTTTTTTGGTTTGGCAATAGTGAAGTAGGGACATAATTTGTCATTAAATGCGGTCTGAAGGGAACTTACACCCATACACGAGCTTTGGTGAGGGGGGTAGTAGACTTCCTATCAAAGAGCAAATCACACACCGTTGATGATTTGTAGTTCTCTTTGAGCTCGATCTTTGAGCGAATGTTGCAGTTCATTTATCGATTAGAGTAAGCCTCCAAACAGATCTCATCAGCATCTGCAATACTTGATTGGAGCTTGTAAGGCAGATGCGAACTTTTGGTGAGCACTAGCTATATCAGTGCGAGAAACTGGCATGGAGAGTGTGAACTATATTCACGATAGTTTTTTTGTAATTTATAGTCAAACCATAAAAATAAACACCTAAGATTTAGCGGCGTTTAGCGTAAACCTAGTTTTGTCTCAACTTAGGGTCTATACTTCAGTACTACTTGAGTCACTATTTATTTTTGCAATATCGGTTATATTTTTTTTTCGTTTTGAAAATAGTGAAGTAGGAACACACATGATTGGTCTGGTCGTTAGTTCTGGTTGTCCAACAATTAGGGAATTATTTTGATCTTTATATTTATTATTCTATATTAAATTTAACCGGTTACAAAAAATACGATTTTTTTTAATGCGGTCTGAAGGGAACTTACACCTATACACGAGCTTTAGTAAGGGGGGTAGTAGACTTCCTATCAAAGAACAAATCACACAGTTGATTTGTAGTACTCTTGGAGTCTCGATATTTGAGCGATTGTCATAGTTCAAGTACCGAGTAGAGTAAGCCACCAAACAGATCTCATCAGCATCTGCCATACATGATTGGAGCTTGTAAGGCAGATGCGAACTTCTAAAGTGTTGGATTACTGGGATTATATTGGTCTATTAGTCATGTTGTGTGTCTGAAATTATTCGCGCGGTGAACATTGGCAACATTGCTCTTTTTGCTGGCATTGGTGACAGTTGGTATGGTGAATGTAAACTGTATTCGTAATAGTTTAGTCAAGTTTGAATTTATTATCGTCACTACTTTTCTGTGTAGGTTTGCCAAGCTAGCGTAGTTTTTTTTCTTAATATGCTGATAATATTAATAAGTGTCGCGAAGTATGAGTACTGGATTGTTTCAAACGTAATTTTTTGAAGTGAAAACTTCTTTAGCGACGTTGTGCACTTTTTTTTGTATGGGTAAAAAATGATAAACTCGCGTCAGGTCACGTGTCCTGATCGTAAAAATTCGTAAGACGGATGGAGAGTAGACAGCTGACGCGGCGTAGGAGAGGGAGTATCCCCCTCTCTTTCTACGGCGCGACGAAAATGTATACCTGCGCCTGCTGTTTCGTTTAGGCGGCGCAGGGCGCTAGAGCGAATGGTCGTATGTGTTTATGTTACAGCGTGCTACGCGCTCATGGATGGTGACAGCTGATGGCTCGACCGTCTGTGTAGTGGCCATACTGCTGTGTATTCGTAAAATTCGTGTATATAAAGTGTTTAAAATATGGAAATTGAACAAAGTGCATCTTTGTCTTTGTATAATACGGAAACCGAAATGCCACGCCTATTATAATTTTTATTTTTAGTATTCGCGATTATGAGTAGTACAAGGAGGTTGGATATGGAATTTTAATTCTATGACAGATTGCGATGTCAAATATACTACGTCAAAAAAGTAAATAAACAAACATTATTATTTCTTGACAATGTCAAAGACATGTCTTGTGACATATTTGAGTGTTAAGCGCGAATCGTGTGTAAAGGTTTTCACTTCTGCCGGCACTCCCGGAGTGCAACTCTTTTTTTTTATAAAATTAGTAAATTAAATAGGTATACCAGAATAAAATCTTGAGGTAACTATCCTTTGTACATTGTAAATTTTTCCCTAATGTTTTGAGATAATTTCATTGTTTAACACAATGGTATTTAGACTGGCTAATTTTTTTTGTTTACAGTTTAATTTTTTAATTGTCTGTTTAATTGTCTCTGTGTTTAGTAATGTAGCTTATAATATATTACTAAAAACCATACCCGTACCGTGTCCGTGTCCGTGTCTTCATCTTTTGTATGTTTATTTTTCTGAAATATTTTAAGGTTACTTAATTTTTTTTTTGATAGTTAAAGGATATTTCGTTTTTTATAGTTTGGTTTAAAGATTTGTAGATTTTATTTCTATATAATTGTCTATTGATCTTTTAATATATCTATATATGATCTGTAATATTTTGAGGATCTTATAATATATTACTTATTACTATAAATCAATTTTCCATGTCAGTGTCCATGTCTTTGCCTTTGCATTTAGGTTCGGATTTGGATTTGTTCTACTTTAGTCACTTGTGCAGTATGTTATTATTATATTGAAGTCGGTCCCGCATGTGTTTTTGCACGCGTTCATTCACACGTCCGCTATGGAAATTCGGGTTAAATTGTTGCTCGTTGTCCTGTTCTCGTTCGTGGTTGTGTCAGTTTTCGATCTCATCTTTGTATCTGTAGTCGTAAATCGTATTTGTTTCTTTGTTTATGCTCGTGATTAAGAATATTTTTGATTCTTATTTATATTATTGATTTTTGTGTTTGTTTGGATTCGTTGTCTTGTTCATGTTTATAAAAATAATAATAAATTAATCTTTATATACATTCATATTCATGTTTTGTTCCCATTTATATTTGTATTCACATTTATATTTGTATTTGAACTCATGTTTGCATTTATGATCGTATTTCAATTACTATTCATATTCGTGTGTTTCGCAAGTTGTTAGGGTTGTGCGTTCAAAAGGAATTGTTACAATTTAATCCTTCTAACTTAATGTAATGAATTAAAAGCGGCACGGTATCGTTTTTTTTGTGCAAATTCTAATTTAATTGTCTTTTATAGCCAATGAAATAAGAATTTCCGGGGCGATTGTGATGATACCATATTTATGCCTTAACATTTTCGTAATAGAATGTGTTTATTCAAGTTTGAGCGCGAAGATTTTCATTAGTAAACAATTCTCAATGGACGTACTACCAATAGCAAAATGCATCTTTAAATTAGAATGGCGCGTTCAAATATTCAAGATCAGTAATTTTATACATTAGGTGAGAAATTATGATTTATTTTATGAAAGGTTGAAAGCTAACAAAATATAAGTACAAATGACTAAAATGTAAAATATTAACTTATGAACTTACGAATCATAGACATCAACACGGAATTAATTGTTAAATGTAGGTAGTAATCTAACTTCCGATTTATGAATTCGAACTATAGACAAAATAAAGTTGCGTGAAATTTTGAACCTGCGGCGCGAGAATGAATGGTTTAAAGCTAACTGTGATTGGATGTTTGTTTGGAACTAAAGTGATTAGAGAATGTTTTAAAACAAGCGTTGATTGGTTTGTTCGAACGTACTGTGATTGGTGGTAGTTTTAAGAGCGCTGATTGGGAGTTTTATAATGTTGAATATAACCGAGAGAGTTAAAGTTACTTAGAACTTTTATAATGTTGAAAACGCTCGCGAGACCCACCTGAGTCAGTCGTTTAACAACCATTAGGGCAGCCTCGTACAATAAAAATGATTAAAGGTAGTTGTCTTGGTTTTCACGTATTCCGTATAATGGTATGACTTGTTAGTTTATTTGAAATTACCCGGGGTTTGTTAGAACTTTACGAACATTTAGAACATAATATTAATATTCTATTAGGATCTTATTAATTTAGGGTAATTAGGCCGTTTATATCTAGACCGTTCATATTAATCTAGGACTCAATAATAGTAGCCCAACCAACATAACTAGTATTATACTTAAAAGATATTCTTTTTTCTTTGTTAAAATAAATGAAGGCCGGACATCCATCCGTCCATCCGGGGAAATATATGATGGAGGGGATTGAAATGTGGGATGAGAAAGTTATTAGAGAGGGGTTAGTGGTGATAAAAGTGCGTGGACCTTTACATACAGAACATTCAATTGCCGTTGTTTAAATTGTTGAAACGCTGCCCGACCAATAGTCCATATTCTACGCTTGTGGGTCACTTCAACCTAGGAACCACGTGGGGTTAAACTACGACTAGATTGTGCCACCATTACTGGTTAGTAAATACTTTTATATTACAAATTATTATATCGTATGTGCGTTGTGAAATTCTTTAGGTTGTGTTTTAAAAATATCTAAATTAATGTTAAAGCATCGTAATGAGTTCGCCTTTTTTGCCGGTTAGAAATTTATAGTTGAAAGAAATCTCAATCACCTCGGTAGGAAGGATTATATTGATGGACCTTGTTTCTACGACTTTTTCAGCTAAGATAAATCGTTTATAAAAGTAGAAGTGGGAACTAAGGTTATACCAGCCATAATAATTATATAGCCCACTAAAGAACTAGGTCTGCCAAGAGATACAGTAATTACTATGTGTAATCCATGTCCATCCTTGGCGGCGTTAGTAGGGTTTTACTATTTTGGCTGGTTAGCTAGTGTAGGTGAGCGCTGATGATCATCGTAAGGGGGCGCCCCTTAAACCTACTTTCAGGTCGCAAGTCCTGAACACATAGCTACCTAGTACCCACTCTACAAAGCATTCGCTAATTCGGGTTAAGCATTCGTATGGGTTTTACTTTCAAATGCGGAAGTAGCGAAAATTAGGGTCCCCTAGCGTAGGGCTGACAGAAAAATCATATAACCCTTAGTACTTATGTCGTTTTGTTCTGATATTCGCGTATTGGCCCTGTTTAGGTGTTTTTGTACTTACTTTAGAAAGGTTGAAACTCAAAGTAGGTCATTATTTTATGTTCGTAGATTTACCTTTATTTATTTTCTTGATCATTTTCCTTTATGCTTATTTTGTATCCTATTGTTTGCTATATTACTCTGACGTACCTCTTAAACAACTGGGTTACTACTTATTGAACACAACGGTTTTCGGGTCCTACCACTTTTGACGATCACGTTTGGCCAAATAAGATAATTATCTACATCACTATTAAATATTTATTTAGATTTAATGTCCCTCATTCGTTAAGTGAGTGGGGTTGAGGCTGCGAAGTTTCCTAAAACACTTTAATAATATATTTATATTTCTATACAGAAGGAAGGGGCGTTACAGTAAGCGACTAGTGAAAATAATATTGTGCGTAAAGAGTTTCAGTGCTAGTGAAGTGAGAACAACTTAACGATGACAGGAAAATACTTAGGTTGTACCGTTTTTGTTTATAATACTTTTTAGGGTTCTAGATACATTCCCTTTATATTTTAAATCCTTTAATACTCATTAACTGTAGAATTTAGGTCCCCTTAGAAGACATTAGGACAGACAGACGTGGTCCATGTAGGTGCAACAACACAATTGAGGTAAGCAATACTTAAAGTTGTTAATCATAGGTTTCTCTTTACCCGTCAGCTTTGACGAAATAACGTTGGTATGTATGTATTATAATACAATGGACCGGTAACCTTAAACAAAATGAGTGCTGAAAGAGGCTAGATTAGAAAGGGGAACTGAGTGTAATGGCGTACATTGAAAAAATCGGCCAAGTGCGAGTCGGACTTGCGCACGAAGGGTTCCGTAATATTATCTATAAAAACGGCAAAAAAATCACGTATGTTGTGTGGGAGCCCCCCCTGAAATATTTGTTTTGTTCTGCGTATAACTAAATTTTTTAAGCATCTACCTGTTGCCGTTATCAATATCAAGGAAAATCGAGCAAAAAAATCACGTTTGTTGTATGGATGCCCCCTTAACTATTTATTTTATTCTGTTTTTAAGTATTTGCAACAAAAATACATCCTCTGTGAACATTTTAACTGATCTGCGATCTCTTCCGACTATCACGGTTCATGAGATACAGCCTGGTGGCAGACGGACGGACAGCGAAGTCTTAGTAATAGGGTTCCGCTAATTACCCGTTGGGTACGGAACCCTAAAAATCCTACGTTTAACTGTGGACATACCTATCTATAGTTGGACGTTGGATATAATAAAAGTTAGAATTTGGATACAACGTAAATGGATCTCTATCAATTCATTTATCAGCTCGCAGCTACCTCGCTGTTTCATCAAACTATGATGCAAATTGATGTCAATTATATTATCATGTGTCAATTAAGTTATATTATCATTCAGATTGACTCGTGAAACGTTGCAGGAAATCGGAATCTGATTACACAGACGTATCAGTGATCGATCTCTCTCACGTCAAGCACAACGCCTCGTGAAATTTTATTTGTTTTTCTGTTAATTGTTATATCTACATTTGTTAACGACATGTATTAAATGATAAAAATTTTGATGTATTAATATATGCTGAAATCGTAATACTACTTGTATTTAGATTTTAGCATATATATAACTGGAAAGTATAGTCAATTCTACTGACTGAAGAAAATCGGTTAAATTTTTACACTGTTTTGATGGGTACTTAAAATATGAAATATAGTGCTTTTTAAACTATCGCGCTTTGTACACGTTAACAAAGCGCTATAGTTTAAAAAGTACTACATTTCATATTTTAAGTACCTGGAGACCGAGCTCTGCTTGTTTATTTTAACAACGCCATCTATTGTAAAGTAGCTTCAGTGTTGCTTAACAACGTCACCTATTGTCAAGTAGCTTTAGTGTTGCTGTGTCGGTAAAAATAATAGTATTACTACTCGCCAATAGATGTCAGGAAGAGTCATATTTTTCAGTTTATCATTGCCTGAAAACACGGATAAAACGACTTTTCTAAAAAAGAAACTTAGCTAGATTTAGATAGAAACCCCCTGCATACTAAATTTTATGAAAATATATATACATATATACAAGAATTGCTCGTTGAAAGGTATTCGATAAACTGTCTGGCAGCAACTATCGCACAGGCAGATTCTCTTCATCTGTCTTGATTTTTTAAACAAAAATTGAGTAGTATTGGATCCGCCATCTTGGATTTCAAAATACGAATGCAAGATGTGAAATCAGCACCCTCGAAAATCCTAACATAACATAGTTTTGTCGAAGTCAAAGATTTTCTGCCAAAAATTGACGCCATATTGGATCCGCCGTCTTCTGTAAAACGTCTAACGAACATCGCAAAACACAAAGAGAGATAGTAAGGACATTACGAAGCTTGAGAATATTCACATTATATTATGATTAGTATAAATTCATTGTTATTTTTTATTTTTTTTCGGAACTGACAATGCAGTTTGCTGTTGCAGCCATTACTGCTTCATCGGGATTTTTGGGGCGAGACTGAAGGAGCCCAACGCTCAAGGGCTGGTGGCCGCTATATGGGCGGGGGAAGCCTCTGCTTGGGTTGTCGCTCTCGGGGGCTTCCCTTCAATCGGCGTGAGTCTCAAACCCGAAGGTGACTCAGCGCCAGGAGGGGAGTTCCCCGTCACGCGGGTGCGTATTGTAATTGAGTGGGTGCGAGAAGCACCCCGGCATTCTTTGATACCTCGTGTATCCTTGCGGGCGCCGACGAACCTGGGGACTATTAATCCATTCGGGTGATTTTGTGTACGCTCGAAAAAGCGGACTGCCAGGTCTTTGAGATATTGGGGAATCGTGGGGAGTTCGAAATCTCTGTGAAGGTCCGAATTGCGGAGGTACCAGGAGGCTCCGGAGGCCGCTCTGAGAAAGCGGTTAGTGCTATTTTTTATTGTGATGATGAGCTGCAGCCAGTCAGGTCCTATTTTAGATCATTATTTAAACTGAGTCCTTTGACAACAGACAGTGCCTGTCTTTTAAATAGTGTTCATTAAAATATACTAGGCATTTCAGGCAAGCAATTGGAAATAAAATTATTTTTAAAAAGTCATATTAGTCACATTTGTGTGAAACTGGGCATTGGCTAAGCAAACATGAATTAATGTTTAGTTTCCTTGATCATTAGTTGTCCAGTGCCTTTATTCGAAAAAATGCTATTCGACGGGGTTCATTAATAATTGTTAATAATATACAATGTAAGGACCGAAAGCATATAGTTGGCGTCTCACTGGAACGTATAATAGAATTGTCTTGTATAGAACCCAATAATTATATTATAATTTACTATCAACAATTTGCCATCCGATCACTGTTTCGTCATAGAAGTAAGAAATACAATATAAATATACATACATAGAAATAATCTCTCTTCGTTTAAGACTCCCTGAAGGTAAGAGTCTTAGAAGAAAAAACATTAAACATGCCATATCCATGGCTATAATATCACCAATTTAAATAAATACTTTCATAGCAAAGATACAGTCTAAAGATTAACCTCTAGCCAGGACTTGAGCCTGCGACCCTTACATTCCGTGTAAGTGCTCAACCACTGAGCTACCGAGGCACAAGTCTGAGTGATGAAAATCCTAACTACATCTTTGCTCTGGAAATACGCTCGTAACGGGGGTCATATATATATATAATTCGAAATCTTAATAAATAAGCATTTTAAATAGCTTAAAAAAAAAAATAATTTGCAAATATATTAAATGAAACCGTAGTACAGAAATATATGAGCAGATGCTTGAATGTAAATGAGAAGTATTCATCATTGACATTTTAGAAAGGAAAAAATTCTAAAGAGTAACGGATTTCGACGGATATAAATTACAGTCATCTGGTTCGTAACACAACACGTCATGCCTCATTTAATTCCAACCTCTGAAACTGTAATCGAGAAAAGTGGTTTAACTCGTTACTGTGTTTTAAAATATTCTCAAAAAAATAGGTAAGATAAAAAAACCGCCTAATTTTAAGGCAGACTTTGCATGCTAAATGTTTGAAAGTAAAATTTGTCAGAATAGCAGATGCGCCAAATTTCTTTACTTTTATGTATATTGAATGTGAAACACTATTTAATAAAAAATTTTGAACGCAATTTACTTAGATAAAGTCCTGGCCGGTAGTAAAAAAAAGCGTGCCTGCCGACGCGGCATTGGTTAACCAAAAAAAAAACCGACCAAGTGCGAGTCTGGCTCGCGCACTGAGAGTTCCGTACAAACTTATTATATGTTAATAGTTTTTCCATAAAGCTTATCAAGTCATACATGTTTATGCCTCAATTATTATCAATTTTGGTTTTTGATTTATTTGTAAGGTTATATCTTGCTACTTACCAAATTTTATGAATCTTACACAATGTCACAACTAATGCGACAAAAATGACCATATTTCGGGCATTTTTTTTATTGCATTGATTTAAGTGATCGTAGACCTAAGGTCAGGTATTTGATATTAATGTCATCTTGATACCTCCACGCGTTTTTGATTAAAAGGGTCTTGACAGACAGACATACAAACTTTTTTTAAATAACAAATTTTCGATTTTTTCTTATATGTGTTATGTAAGACCTTGGTTTGTGTCAAATTCCATGATTCTAGGATAACGGGAAGTACCTCATAGGTTTCAATTTTGAGATTGGCAATGCCAAATATGCGACAAAAATGGCCACATTTAAACTGTTTTTTATTGCAATTATGCATTGCTTTAGAAGGTTTTTTTACAGCTTCAAGTGATCGTAGACTTTAGTTTTTAATATTCATTTCAACTTGATACGCGTTCCGGAGAAAAAGGGTCTTGACAGACAGACAGACGGACAACAAAGAAATCCTACAATGGTTCATATTTCTTTTGAGGTACAGAATCCTAAAAATACGCGAGAACTTTTTATTCGCTTTTTAAATACTTTTCAACGACCAAAATATTATAAAATATGATGATGAATTCTTGCAGTGATAGTTAAATACTAACAGAAAGTCTTAAATTAAACGCAGAAACTGTTATAAACGATTTACTTCCAAAAATTCAAGAGAAAAATACCTCAAATAAAGCTAATAATTTTTTGCAAATATAAACATTTGGGTATGCAAATATAAACATTTGTCACTACTAAAATCATCTCTTATTTATTTTTCTCAAAAAGTGTATCCCTCGCTACGCCCGATCTTCTGCTCTAGATTCAAACAATCGCTCTCGCCCTTCATACATCATTTTGGGCTCTTGTGACACAATCTACTATTGTACTTGTTAAATTTTGGTATAAGCATCAAAAATTTGAATTAATTTTGGAAAATATTATATTGTTTTTATGTATCGAGTTCATCATTTTAGTAAATCTGTATGTCCAAAATTTTTCGTCTTATTAATCGTTATACTATAATAATCACCAAACCGTACCTATATTTTTAACCTTTTTTTTAGTTAGAACGTCACTCCACGATTATGTAAAAGTTACGATTTTCTCCATCTCTATTTAGCGCACAAGATGGCATGCGGGCTTTTTGACCTGTATTGTGCAACCCGCAACGAAAGTCGTCGCCTAAAACAAAGAAAATCATTTCTCAGTAAGCCGCCACGGTGTTGTGTTTTGCTGGAAATGCCATTAGCAAGATTTGACGCTGTCTGTCTGCTATTTGATAGCAGGACGTTTTATGTTTATTGATGATCGACTACTACCTGGGAAAGTTTTAGCACAGCTATTCTTTAACCATGTAGGTAAATGGCAAAATGGCTCATTTTTTCATGTTTACGTGACAAAATTGAAAGCTTTGTTTCAAAATCATTTTATTACAAGATTTTAATTTTATAAAAATGCAAACATATTTTTTTCGTGTCAGTACCTAACATTTGAAAAAGCTCACTTATACTGGGACAAAATTTAACCTGACAAAAAAATTATGGCAACTCCCTTTGTTAGTTAGTGTTGGTTATAATTAAATAACAAGTTGTCATAATTTTTTGGACTAATTTAGACTACCATTATTATGATTTTGTTTACTTAAATCACCCTAGATATATAAACTACTCTGTATCTACACTGAATTCTTAATTTATTGACACTATTTTTTTTAAGTAACAAAGACTCATTCTAATAAACCAAATAAGTGATTTTGGTCATAACATAACAAGTAGTAACAAGGTCGAGTGTAATATTAAATTTAAATCCAGCGAAACTTGGTTATGCAAGAGTTTCGTTTGGCACGATTCCAAAGACAAGATACTAGTTTCCAGCTATATTGAAATAGTAGTGTTATCCAAGTAAATATTTATGATGGTTATACGAAAATGAAGTATTATCTTTACTGTAAATTAGGATACAGTTACAGAGTAGTAATCTACATTACTTCTGAAATTTTAGTATTAAGTCATCACTAATTTTCTGTCTGACGTAGGTATAATATTATTGTTGACTAGGCTTACTATGTTGTTTTAGTATGTATGAAGAGCCTTTTAAGAATTCCGTTCCCAAACGGTGCTAACGGATTACTATAACTAAGCTTACGCTGTCTATCTGTCCGACCTTTAATATATATTTTTTAAACAACTCTGGTGTCAAATAAGCTAACGGTTTGGCGGATGTTAGGAGGTCCGTAGCCTATGGACGCTTAGCTCTGCGTGAACCATATGGGGTTTAACGGGCCCAGTGACACAAAAATCCTTGTAACTCTTTTAAAATTTGCGTGATTATTTTGATTATTATTTTAATATAAAATACAGTATTTGTATTTATTTCGACTCATTAATCATTTATTAACGGATATAAAGACTAAAACAAGATGTTCGGGTAAAACAGAAAGAATGATCGGAAAAGCAAATACAGTTGTGAGCGCTGTGATGTACCTACTGCCAGAGCAAAATCCCAATTCATCGGCAAAATATAGGTGGGCGACAGTACTTTATCGGCCCCATATGGAGTACTGCAGCCATATCTGGGCGGGTGCACCCGGATACCAGCCTGGCCTTTTGACTCGTTTCAACGACGGGCTGTGAGAATTGTCGACGATCCGAAACTCACTTGCAGTATCGAACCCTTAAGTCTGAGGAGATACTTTGCCTCCCTGTGTGTGTGCTACCGCTTGTACAGTGGAATGTATTCTGAGGAATTGTTCGAAATGATGCCCACGGCTACTTTCTACCATTGCACCGCTCGCCATCGGCAGGGAATTCATTCTCACGCTTTAGAACCGAAATGGTCTCATACATGCGCCGGTTGTGGAATGAGGTCCCTGCCAAGGTTTTCTCTATGCTTACAGTAGATCCGCTTATTGTTACTGGGAAAAATATACTGAATTTAACTATTTTACCAGCCTAGATCTCATGAAGGCTGATTTTATTAAGTTATTTTTGTTTATTTTACATGCCTGATAATGTCAATATTAAAAAATTAAGATATATTAAGTAAAGTCAAATAAGATTCTATGTTTTAGTTCGTAAAAGATTATTATGTTTTGTTCCTTTGTTGTAAAAGATTAAAATGTTCATTATTCTACTAAGTTTTGTTTTATTATTACCATTAAATAGACAAAGTACAGTGTTTTACAATAAAGTAAACAAATAATAAAGAAATACATATTGTTTGCGTACCCACATGTTTGCGATGTGAGTTTTATGCACGTGGTCACGAAGGGTTAAAACACTAGTGTTATAACTAGCGCGTTTTCGACAACGACAAACAGACAGTAATGAAAACTGCAAGCATGTAATATTGCTTTTGTAGGTCATACAATTTTTATTTATTATGCTGTTCTTGAAGTGCCGTCATTGCGGCTCTCACCCGCAAAATTTCGATATCCTATCCTTATAACATTACTATAAGTGGTCTTTTAAAAATGATTATGACTATATTTACAGCAAAACTGTTTCATTACCATAATTTCCTGCTAAAATATTTATATTCCTTATTAAGCAAAGGAAAAATCGAAGTCGAAATCTTCGAAGCTTTACAACTGAAATATATTTCAACAAAAGAATTATGTGAGTCTACTTAATTTCTTTCAGCAAAGAAGGCGAAACGGCAGACGTACTTGATGGATTTCAACGATCGTACCCATAAGGACGTGCTTATCGTAAAAGCTTTTCTAACAAAAGTTGACAAGAAATGTAAGTAAAAAAATATTCGCACCAGTCTCCGTAATTGGTTTCAATTGTTTTGGTTTTTATCGTGTTATTTTTCAGGTCTTGGTATACCGGGTGTAACACAATTTTTTTTTAACAAAAACAACAATTGGTTTTAAAATGATGCACTCAAAAGTAAAAAATAATTAATTATACTTATTTGTCTATTTACCCTAAAATACTTCACTTGCATGACACCAACTTTAAATTGTAATTCACATCAGATTTTTGGAAATAAGTAAACCTGGGAAGTATACCCTTTTAAATAAAAAAAAAGAATTTCTGGAATCGGTTCAGGCTTCTTCGAGTAATCAGGTAACATACACAAAAAAATATTCCGACGAAGTCAGAACCTCATCATTTTTTAAGTCTGTTAAAATAAGGGATAGTAAGTGGATATTCTAAGTACACTTACTGGGAATGAGTATTTAAGCATTGAACAGTTTAAATTTTTAAAATATACAAAAACAAATAATCAAAGAAGTGACAACCCTAAACTCAGCTGTTCACAGCTTATATTCTCCGACAGAATTACTTTTGTCTTAAATTCTATTTTGTTATCCTTTTCTAAATGATTACATACTTTTCAGTGTTATATTTCTAGTGATGCTGGTTTAGTTCCCCTATTCATTTACATACTGTATCAGATATATACTAAATCCAGATATACTGCGCAAGAAGCAGGGTTGTGGCGATAGTATGAATAATAGTTTTTACAATTCAAAAGTGTGCCTAAACAACGTTACTTGAACAAATAAGCATTGACTTCAACTTTAAGTATGGAACAACACGCCGATGACTTTCAGGATTTGACCTATAGCTACCGTTAGCAATATTTACTGCCATCTGATGTCTGGTAGCGGAACTATAATAAAAAAGGTCAAAGATTAAAAGTTTATACAGAAAATATTACTATTTACTTATCTCTGCCTATTAGCCTATTAGCTATTAGCATCAGCCTACAGGGGAGATTTTGTTTTAAATAATGGCATTTGTAATAGGGTAAAACTTAATTTTGAAAAAGATACATACATATAAGTAAAATCTGGTAGAATATTAAATATTATAATTGAATATTAAACTAATTTTACTATGCCTTATGGCTTGTTCGACCGTAAGTTGTAAATACTAGCTTATTCAAACTAATACAAATATATTGGTTAAAGTCTGTTTGTTTATGTTTTTGTTTGTTGCGTCGCTGTGGAGAAACCAAATGAGCTGATTTTTGGCACATGTTGAAGGGACGGAGAAGTAAATACGAGAAGGTACTACGGAAAATTTAGAAATTTCTACAGGAATATAAACGAATACCTACTACACGCTCATAATATAATCAAGGTATTGTAATGTTTGCGCACGCCAGAAACCAAATTTACCGCGGGTAGAACCGCGGGCAGAAACTAGTTTTAGTGATAAAAGTCAAAACATAAGCAAGGGCACGGAACGCAAATGACAAAGATGAATTTTCAAAAAATATGAAATAATGGGCTTATCACCTAACGATGGGTAAAGTGCTTTGTGAAAAAAGGCTTTTTCCCCACATTTAAATGTAAGTGTGTACCAAGCTACAAGCTACCTCTTTTTCGAGATTGAAACTTTGAATTACTAAAATATTTTCTTAAAATTTATTAGCGATAACGATAAGTATATAATTCAAGAATATTTGTCATGTAAATTATACTCAACTTTAGTTCACGCTCAGATATTAAATATTATATATAAGTATTATGTATTTCTCGTAAGTGAATTTGTAATTCTTTTGAGAAATAAATAAATTCTCTAAACTTTAAGTTTAACTATGACGTTAAACAAACTAGTTTTCCAGGTACTTCAATACAAACCAGTTTTCCGGGTACTTCTTAATACTCTGATTGAATTTAATATCCTATCCCAGTTCCGTGAGTAAAGACTTAACTACTAAATTGAGGGCTGATTCAATTCGATTCGATTCCCGCACAAGACAAAGTTTACCTTGAGGCTGGGTGCTTTTCATGTACAATATGTATGTAGTTACAAAAAAGTATGTATATGAACTTGTATCCGTCGTCTGGTATCCATAGTACAAGCATTGCTTAGTTTGGCACCTGATGGCGCTGTGTGTATTATCCAGATATATTAATTTATTTATTGATTTTTAGCTCCGTGTCCGTACACAATAGAACCTTAAAGACATGTTTAAAGTTCCGTTAATTTACTTTGATCAACTTTACCTTGACGCAAGCCAACCAATCAACTTAAATGCTTATTCAGTGCTAAAACAAAGCTGATCTTTGAAACGAAGTGAACACAAATTGCTTAAATTACCACGACTAAGTTATTAAATCTTGCAAATTGTTATAGAAATTAGTCTAAGTTATAAATGACGATGCAAGGCTTTTGTTCCAGGGCAAGGTGTTGTCTTGAGTTCATGAATATTTTAGTTACAACTTTCCAGAATAGTGAAGTAAGTTATACAGATTGTTTATATTAATATTGTTACGGCCGTTTACTTTCGAACGCGTACATTCCCGGTAAACAAACAAACAATGGTTGTATCCTAAAAGGGCTTCCATTCAACTCCAGATTAAGCGAGAATACTCTCTACAGGCAAAAGTGAACCTAATGATATAGACGTAAGGATGGCTCTCCTTGGAGGTCCAATTTACAAAAACTTTCCAATCGTATTTATAACGGATACACTTCATAGCCTTACAAATCGTATTCTAGTGTGCCACAGGGATCTCACTTAGGCCCGAAATCATTTAATATTTTTAATAATAACATTAGTCAGTGTTTTATGTGTTCTAGAGCTTACTTGTTTGCTGATGATTTTAAATTGTCAAGACTGGTTAATTCACAACTCGAAGCGACCCTACTTGAAGACGATCTTAACGGATTAGGTAGATGAGTGGTGTACTCAAAATGATATAAAAATTAATATGATTAATATGGGCTATTTTTTTCACTAGTTTCAAATTTCATATTCTTTTAGTATATACTATAAATGTATAATTCGTTGCATCAAAATCTGATGACCCTGCCAACTTTGTCAAATACCATATTGGCCGGCGTTCTTTCTTTAAATTCCATATAGTGTACCACTGTACGGTTGCGTTTGCTAGTTCGTGTTATTTTTAAATAGAATCTGCAGATATGTCGCAAGTTAAAGTCGAAAAACAAGTGCAAGAGTTGATTATTTTGAAAAAGTAGTGAAAGAACAGACGGCAACTATAAAGTTACAAAGTGACACTATATCTAAACTGTTACAAACGATGGGTGATAACAAACCTACCGAAAACGTTTCGCCGCGGCCGACGCTGCAACAGCGGCGACTACCAGTTCGGAGCGCACGAGTTCGGGCATCTTCGGCTATCTCTCGTGGCGGCGAAATATTTATATAAAAATATTTGATACTGGTATCCATTGAGCTGAAGTTCAGTTTATTTAAAATTATATTACAATTTATTATAACCTTTTATTTACCTTGTCTTGTTAGTATGGGTCAAATCTTACATGTAACATTTGACACACATCGCGGAATCCAATTGAGCTGAAGTATGGTATATTGCCTTGTTAGTATGGGTCAAATCTTTCTTGAAAATTTGAACCACTTCCCGGTATCTATTGAGCTGAAGTTAAGTATATTTATATAATTACTACATGCTTTTATTGAACTTGAATTGTTAGTATGGGTTGTTTTAAAAATTGTTGGCCATAAAGTAATGCGGAGAATTGCACAATTCCGCTGCCACACATACCTAGGAGGAGAAAGGGTGCTCCAATTGTCAACCTGCACGTGGTATCTGATGAATAACAGACGAGGCTATGGTGATCAAACCATGGAAGTATAACCAGTCTATGCCAAGTTAACCACGAAGACAAGTTAAGCATTTAAAAAAAGTGTAAAAAAATATAATATCAACGGGTATAGTATCAACCAAAAATAAAACTCATTAATTAGTTGTAATTGTTTAATAATCATATATTTTATAAAGCGCAGCGATTGAAGCTTCCTTGGAAGTGACACAATATGCAAACCTTCCATTCCCCTTTTGTCGGAGATAGCTCGACCGATTTAGTTGAAATTTTACATAGGTGTAGTTAATCTGCTTATCAAATCGAATTTTTACCTAAAAACGATAGATACCAGGCAGGAGGTCCAATAACTATGGATAATAGCAAAGCCTTTCGATGTTGACAGCTGCATGGATTTTCCATCTTTGTATATGAAATTTAACCGGCCAAGTACGAGCCGTACGCGAATTGAGGGTTTCGTCGATTGGAAAATATTAATTAACTAAAAAACTTGTAAACTGAATTTGTTTCACATTATTTAAATTGTAGGTATTTATTTAGCTCTTTCATCGTATTTTTTTTCCGAATTTTAGATAGCTAAAGGGGGAAAGAAAACTTTTTAACTATGGGAACTAAGATCTTGCAAAATGTACAGTTTAGCGATAAAGCTCTTAAAAATGTTTATTGTATTTTTTATATTTTTCAAATCAATGTATGTTATCCTTTATTTTTTTAATCAATTCACTACAGAGAAGCTTGACTGTTCCCATAATACACCTTACAAAGAGGAGTAATTTTGAAGTTAAGGAGGGAGGAAATGCTGCGACTGCAGTTGTTGAGTGGTTGAAGATAATGGTCTTATGGCCTTATAAAACGGCCAAACTTATGGGCACATCCTCCAATTCACGACGATTTGAAGAGGAAATAGAAACCTGTAGCTGACATTATCCTACCAAGTTTTCACTTGGTCTTTTAAATGATTTATCATTTTTTCTAATTCGTAAAATTGCAAAACATCTAAAGGCCAATGAACCTTTTAGATGCATTTTTTTTCTTTTAGCCAGATCAAGAACCTAAGAACGTTTCTTATTCTTCTTGTCAAGTTTTACCTATCAAATATCACAAAAAGATTGTAAAATATCATTCATACTACCGATAGTTAAAAATTTGGTTAAAACATACAAGAAACATCGTACTACACTTTTTTTTGTTGTACAGACAAAATGTCGACAGTTTTCTTAAATAACGCCTGAAAAATATCATTGTTACGAATAAATATTTTCTACTTTTTACATATCGGTTAGTGCTAACAGACCTAATTTATTGCTTTTATGGACTTCATACAAAGTCTTTGTATCAAAGACCGTGCTTAAAAACCGTAAAAATACTAAGGACTTACTGTTTCTATTCCTACTTCTCATTCTGCTAAATCACGGGACTGATTTTCTTGAAACTTAGAATAAAGATTTATTAACTTCCGAAGATAAAAAGGGTATATATATATTATTAAAGTTCACGCAAACAAATAACGGACAAAATCTCGTAGTTTTAAATTAAAAGTAATGCCTGCAAAAAAATAATAGCAACTATTCAGCCCGTTATACTGTGGTATGGTTACGGGTTAGAGACCTAATTTTTTCTTATATAGACTTCTAATAAAGTCCTCTAATTATTAACTAGATTTCATTTCTGGCGAAAGAAAAAATAAAATTTGCGTCACCTGTCCATTCATTGTTGGGCAATGGCTTTTTATTATTGAATTTTAATATTAGTGCTCTTAAAAAACATAATTGGCATAACTTATGTGTGGTAATGTGTTAAATTTTTTTAATCTTAAGCATCGCTGCGCTTCTGTCGGTCATTTTGTGTAGTTTAGCTACTATATCCCTCAATACCCGCTTTAATAAGAGGGTACTTATTGCCACTTATTCCACTAAAGTCGTCCAGGTCTACTGCCCATACCATGATTCCAGCCAATCCCTTCTTCTTGGCATACTGGGCCTGTGGACAAATATTGACAACTATTAATTACTAGCGTTTACTGACGGCTGCGCGTCAAATTCGGTTATCGGCGTAGGATACCTACGGCAACTCATCGATTTTATAGCAAGATAGTTTGCTATAGCAAGCTGTAGCTATAGCTTTAGTTCGCGCTGAATTTGGTTACAGTTATTGCAGCGTAAACTTTGTGAAAAGGAGCTTATATCCTTCTCCGTCTCTTCAACCAATTGGCTGCTTTCTAGCGACGCTAAGCAATATGCATTCATGATGAATGCCATTTCACTTTTAAGAAACCCTATTCCCGTGGAACCTATAGATCTTGAGAAAAATATTCTTTGTTCTTCACTGTCGTTTTATCTGTATTGGGCCCAAAAATCAACTCAGTTATTGTAAGCGTTACGTCATGAGAAATAGCGCCCCTCAGAAAAAAACATTGCTGTTTTTTTCAAACTCTAGATTCGGGTATAAATTATTCTATATCCTTTTGAGTCCCTCCAGCTATGGCGAAAATCACACGCTACTTCGTTGTAATGTAAACGATCATACCTTACTTTTTACTCGCACGGTCTATGTAGTATGTGTATGGATTAACCCTTATATACAAACAAACAAATATATATTCTAATTTTATGAACAAATTTTAAATAAGTATTATAAATTCACGATGAAAATTATATACTTAATTGTATTTATTTCCCATGTTTATTTTGAATAAATTCATTGACCTTTGTTTCTTCTCGGTTAAGTGTAATAAACAGTTGTAGTAACAAATACGCTAACCACATTAATAAAAAAAAATTGAATATTGACTGAAAACAAAAATTTTTGTAAAAAATAACTTTATCTTACAATCTTGTTTTAGCGACACATAAATTTTCTTGAGGCCTTTTTACACATTTCAGTATCGACATAGTACTGAAAGCGTCGGTTGCAGTGAAAAAGATATTGATTCATACATTCTGCATGAAACGCTTCCAAATTTGTAGATAAGTCCCTATCAGTGACGTTTTAGTACTCTTAGTGTCAGTGCCGACACTGGAAAAAGCGGAAGGGAACAGCTGAAATTCAGGTACATGGACGCTAAACAAAAATCAAATTTGTGGCACAAAATAAAAAAACAATAATAGATGATAATCCGCAAATGTACTGTGTGACAGACATTGACATGTAAGGGTTGGTTACACTGTGATAACACTGTAGCGCTGAACAAAACTGTGTAGACGCGGTATCGGTATTGTTATTTGTGGATAGACCTTGATATGCCTGCACATAAGGGGATGAGGCCTTTTGTGCAGGTACTTTGCCACGTCTCTACAATATCTGATAGTAATTTATAAATTGTTAGGTGCTTTTTACAATTGTTAGTTTAAAACCGGCTCGTTTCCATTAAGACGAAGAAAGGAAAAGGATTTTTTTAAAATTAAAAAAAAAACAAGTTTTGCACGTCAACCATTTTGCTTAGGGTTAACAGTTCTTGATACTCTGGGGCTTTAGCCATGTGTGTATAAATGCGATAGCGAACAAAGAAACGCTAATATAAGGCCGAATAAGAAAAAAATATTTATTTATCTAGTAACTACCATCCAAGTAATTTTTCGATCGTTTTTGTTGTCGTGCACTTGGCTCGAGGCTTTGTTTGTATGTTATTAATCTGTAACATGAGAGATCGCGCTCGGGCCGGTCGTTGACGTAGTTACCACATGAGACGATGTAGCAAAGTGGTGACAGCGACGCACTACATAAGTCGATAACCGCCTAAACTCCTCGATAGAGTCACTAGAGAAAGCTAACCACTGCTCAACATAGGCATCCTCAAGAGAGTCCCTAACTCCCTAGAAAAGCTTGAATACTCGAGGTGGTTAATGGAAGGTTTATCGATATTTGACTACCAGAAAATCGTTCGTTTGTCCCTTTGTTTAAATGTAGATAGTTACCATACATATACAATCCCTACAAACTGCTTGTAAACTGTGACTATTTACAGACAAAAATAACTCTAAAATTATTTTCACAAATATTTTTTTTATAGCTCGAAGCCGTTTTAAAAGTTTATATTCGATGCCATTTTAGTTACTTGAAACGTTTCTCTATCTATTGCTAGCGATTTCATGTCTGTCGAATTTACTGCCCAGATGCCCTTAGAGAAAGCCTGTATTTTTTTTGTTAACTTACCATTACCTTCTCCAACTTATTTTCAGCACCAATTTTTTTGATCTTCATATTAGCTCATAGGTACATATGATTCAAGAATGCATTGACTTACCTTTGCTTTAATAGTATTCACATTATCATATCCAGCCCAGAATAAGCCGTTGTTTCCATAGACGTAGCTGTCATCTACTTGAGTGATGTTCCAAGAGTCGGTGTTGTTCTGTTGGTCTTCATACAGCTAAAATAAAAAATAATTATGATTTAGGAAATTACAGAAAATCTCAAAGCGTCATTCCAAAGCCCAATCTATTCTCTTAAAAAACATTTAAGTTTAATCATACGATTCATTTATATTATGCCTTAGCGGTAAAGACCATGTGTAGTTTGAAATAGCGGTAAATAAATGCATGTGAATCTCTAAAGTAACGATCTTAGACTAAAACCAAAGTTAGCGACCAGCTCAATTGTTACGGAAAGTTGTGAATACGGCCATCTCAAATTGTTACAGAATGCTGTGAATACGGTCATCTCAAATTGTTACAGAAAGTCTAAAAAATACGACCAACCTAAATTGTCATATAAAAGTATGAAACATTTCAAAACGTTACAAAAAATTCTTTGACTACGACCAGCCCAAATAACAGACATCTGTGCAACAAAAAACATTAGGAAATGGAAATTTAAACTGGTAACAAATACCGGATTATCTTAACAAATACATAATGACTACGTACCTCATAGTAAGCATACGATCCCGCTTCACTTAAGTAAGGTCCCGCAACCCCAGCCCCGGTGCAGGCGGCTCCTGTATCAGTGTCATTCAGACTAGTCAAAGTGAAGGTCTTGGCGTACAGTCCCATGCCGAGCATCAGCTTAGAAGCTGATGCACCATTGTTTATCCACGTATTCACTGAGTAGTTCTGCAAAAAAAAATATGTATGAAGCACCCCTCGAATAAGCTATTGAAATAATATTTTTATTATATTTTTGAAACCCTCGGCCTTTAAGTGAAATTAGGATTGTATTTGTTACAATACCTAATACGAATTTACCTGCTTTTCGCTGTACTATTTGAGGTTTCAAAATTATGTAGATGTTTGAAGTCGCTTAAATTAACTTTTAAAATAGTCAGTGTTTGTATCAATTGTCTAGTACTAATAGAACTAGCTTTCCTTATTTTCAGACCAAATAGCAATAAGCGAATCGTAAATTCTTGTAAGAAAAAGACTTGTTGAATTAAAAATAATATATAGTATATGACTAAGAATAAAAAGTTTCCTTTAAATTTAACTGGCAACCTCTAATGGTTAAAAATATATAATGGAGGATGGAGGCCTGCAATAGACAAACGGATAGATGAATAAACAGACAGACAAACGGAGTAGGCTTTGTAATAGAATCTTGTTGATCAATACGGCCTTTGGGTACGGAACTATAAAACGGTACAAAATGTCTGTAAAGGCTGAGCTTTTCCAACATAAACTTAGTCGGCTCCGTAGCTCAGTAGATAATGACTGGACTGCACAGGGGCGTGGGTTTAATTCAAGCATAAGACAAACAGTTATGTGATGAATATTTGTGTATGTCTTGATTCGGTGTTTACTATGTATTCTTATACTGTACAGTATTCTTGCGTTGTCTGGTACTCATAATAAAAGCTTTGTTTAGTTTGGCAAAAAATCTAAAAATATTTATTATTACAACGGTGAAATAAATTTAACAAAAAAAAATGAAATACAGAGTTCTTACCACATTTAAGTTTGTAGTCGAATCATCTGTAAGCTGTGCGTATAAAGGAGCATTAACTCCAGTAACTGAGTCCCAGGATCCATGGAAGTCATAGAGCATCAAGTTAAAGTAATCAACGTATCTAAAAAAATAAAGTTATAGTAAATTATTCGCCAAGGGACTAAAACGACCCATTATGAATGGATTTTAGTCCCAAGATAAGTATATTGCTGTTTACATCGAGCCTGAGAAAAAAAAAACATGTACAAAATTATTGTTGTTTATATTTTGTTCTCTGGCAAATTTATACGTGTTGTTTGTATGTTTGTTAGATGTTTGTTTTTACTTGGTGACATTAGTAATAACTAGTCCACGTTTATCTATACCTAATTTGTACTTAAAAAAATGTAATAACATTTTTTTTGTGTATTCAAGTTGACAAAGGCAATGACGTAATCAGCCCATGAATGCCAATTCAGCAATGTATGTCGCTTTCAGTTATATTTTCTAAAATAAATGCAAAAAAAATATGATTGCTGTATTCTTAATAAGATAGAAAAAAAAAGAATAGAAAGTTAGGCGTTATAATTACATTGAAATATGAGTCTTTAAAACAATCCATTTGCCTCCTACAGACTTGTCCTCAGATTTAATCTACTATTTAATAATTTTACAAGAACCTGACTTATATTCCCTGCTTCTTATGAAATGCTTACCTTACCTGCAAAGGTTTTTACAGTTAGGTACTTGAAGAATAGTGTTGAAAATGTCCAATAAAATACAAAAAAATGTTTTGCCGTAAATGTCTGCAAAACTCGAAAAGTAGTTGATGGGTTGACGTAAGTGTCTTTTCAACTCTTTATTACAAAGTCCTATGGGAACGAACGTTACGGGGGAGAGCCACAAAAAGTTGCCGGATAAAAAAAAACTTTAGTCCCTAGAGACTAATGATACATTTTTTTATAATGACACACTCTTAGAGCTTGAAAAGTAAAAAAAAAGTTATCAGATTTTACACTTAAATATCAAAGTACCTGGGGATCGAGCTTTGCTAGTTTTCTTAACAACGCCATCTTTTGTCAAGTAGCTTTAGTGTTGCTGTGTCGGTAAAAATAATAGTATTACTTACTACTCGCCAATAGATGTCAGGGAGAGTCATATTTTTCAGTTTATCATTGCCTGAAAACACGGATAAAACGACGTTTTCTAAAAAAGAAACCTAGCTATATCGATTTATCACCCCCGCATACTAAATTTCATGAAAATTGTTGAAGCCGTTTCCGAGAATTAGATTATATATACAATGATTGCTCGTATAAAGGTATTAGATAGATGTGGGTCAACTTACAATGTGAGAGCAGTTACATCGTAAGATAAGTCAATGTTAGATTGCGTTACTGCTACAGCAGCTGTCAAAATGTATCCTTTACTTTCAAACGCAGCGTGTAGCTCCTTGGTAAGTTGTACAAATTCTTCCTGCAAAAATAAAATAAAAATATGTAGCCCTATTGTTTTTGTTAATTTTTTTTCCATACTAACAGCTTTTACAATTCTATTGTCTATGAGCAACAATTAACATGCCAGTATTTTTTCTTTTATTTTCCTGTTTTGTAAAGATAGCAGGCCTGGCTCGCTGAGTGACAAGAGCATGGACCGTTGGCGGCACCGTTAGCAAATTCAGTGAAGTAGTACTAATGTGTACGTCACTACTTTTATTTATGTTTTGGCAATATATACATTAAAATATAAGAAATAACACGCAGACGACTTCGTCTTTAGTAACATAAACGGTCAAGAATCGATTGGTCTGTACCCTCAATGAAAAGTGATAATTCCTTGACGAAGCCTATACTGTCCTTACAGAAAACCTTGCCATATTGTATAAACTAGCATTCACGGTTTATTTTGAGTGGAGCCCGAGTTAAGGATCAACATGCCAAATTTTAAGTTACCAGACCCAGAGGTTCGGGCTGGGATTTGATATGATTAAATGACAATCAGTCAGTCTAAATAATTCAGACAGTCAGTTTCTTCGTTTATAACAAAGATATACGGAAGTTACACGTTAAAATTTTTCTGTTCTAAATTCAGAAAAGTGAGAAATAATTAAAATACCTTATCAGTGGAAGCGGATCCATCTCTTTGAGCAGGGTATTCCCAGTCTAGGTCAAGCCCATCTAAATTGTATGTGTCAAGGAAGTCTACAGCATTATCAACAAAACTCGACCTTAATGTATCATTATTCACGACCTGTAAATAAACACTAAATAAATTATCTAAATACAATGTGTCTAAGCTTTCATTAAGCGACGTATGCGCATAACACACATTGCAAAGTAGATAGCAGGTTAGCTTTTGACACAATGTTACCTTCAGTATTAAGGTTTTAATTACTTGGCTAAACTATGGAAGAGAATCAACACTTACCCATAGGTTGATGGCCAGTAATAAGACCAGGTGAGATAAAATAAAATAAGTACTAAGCAGGACGATAGAGGGCCTTATGCAGGGAGTCGTTTATTTTTAACAATAACTTTTGTTAATAACGTGACACTTACGTATACATAAAACTTTTTTAGTCGCTTTCTCAAATTCTTTTGACAAATTTTAGTAGGTTTATTAAAATTCCCAGTACGACACTGGTTCTCAATTGGCTTTAACAGATACTACAATAAATGAGGAGAGTAGAGGTCGGGCTATCACAGCTCGCCATCATGGTTTCCTTGATTTTAGGGGTTCTACAACCTTAGAACCCCATACCTTTAGAAAACAAGTTGTAGAGAAATAAAAGTTGTTTTGGTATTGCAAGTAATTACTATATTTTACTATCTAAACAATGCTTATAGGTAATTCCAGGACAATAAGCACAGCTGTCTAATAATAATATACAAAAATACATCAGAGTTTCTGTTCTTTCCAAAAACCAAGCTGAGACGGACTAATTTAACAATTGAACCTTATAGTCTAAAGTTATTCAAATTCTAAAGTTTAAAAAATTACAAACTAGGTTTTGCTAGTGGCTTCGCCCGCCCTTAATCGGTTATCAGCGTGGAACTCCTTAATTAACTCGTTAATTATTATACTTATGACGTTTGCTATAGCAAGCTGTAGCTATAGCTATAGTTCGTTAAAGCTCGGTTATAGTTATTCCCGGGGGAACTTTTTTAAATTTTTCAGGATAAAAAGTAGCCTATGTGCTATTCCAGTACTTAATCCATAGGTGTGCCAAGTTTCATCCCGATTCGTCCAGTGGTTGAAGCCCGCCCTAAATTCGGTTATCGGCGAGGCACTCCTTAATTTAGTATACTAATTTGTCAGCGGCTCCGCCCGCCCTAAATTCGGTTATCGGTGTCTGTGATTTACTACTTAATTACACTAATGAAGTTTGCTATATCAAGCTGTAGCTATAGCTATAGTTCGTTTAAGCTCGGTTATTGTTATTCCCGCGGGGATTTCGAGATAAAAAGTAGCCTATATGCTATCCCAGGACCTAACCTATATGTATGACAAGTTTCATCCCGATCCATCCAGTGGTTAAAGCGTAAAAGAGTAACAAACTTTCATACAAACTTTCACATTTATAATATTAGTAGGATTATAATTTAGAGTAGAACTTTAATAGGGCTACGGGGTTAGTATTACTTAGACCATCACTAGCTATTTTATTTATTCAATGATTTGCAGGTGGGATCATAAGCGAACCATATACAGTATAATCCGTTTATTATGACTCCGCCTATATTGACCAACCGATTATTATGACGTAATTACACTACGAAGTTTGGTTTTCATATAAAATTCTTTACAAAAAAGTCGGATATAATGACGGCCCTTACAATGACATGTCGCTTATTATGACCCATTTTTAATAAATTATGTCCGGTTATAATGACCGTCATATGATTCTTTACACCTTCGGTAATGTTCGTTGATTTCCGACGACGTTCGGCACGTGGCTCGTTTTTGTTTTGAATCTCAGTGAGTAATTGAAACTTAAAGGTCACGCATTGTTTTTCGTTTGTGCTTTCATTGTATGTACTGTCATCTAAACGCCATAAAGCATTTACGATTGAGGAGAAAGGTGCAATAATATGCAGATTAGAAAATGGAGAATCAAACTCATCTCTCGCAAAGGAATCATTCATTCGACAATCTCAATGATATGTTTGTACTGCATAATTTGCAAATTTATTTTGATTTAATATGTATGTCTACATACGTTGCTTCTCTTTTAAAATACTTAAGTACATATTTACATAAAAAAGGTTTTTTTTTTTCACAAAACGCTTTGTATGACGTCCGCTTATTATGACGTGACCTTTCGATGTCATAATAAACGGACTCTACTGTAGAATGTGACACACGTCACAAGATATTCCGAATTCGTTGTCACGACAATCGTTGGCAGCACAATGACGCGCCGTAAACTAGTCGAAACAGACGGGCTCATATTGCCCTACTAGCGGTTTCGGCGATTGTCAATTGCTGTGTATTTTCTATTTCCATAAGATCATCCACATCTTAAGGAACCACATTCGAATCGATTATAAGCACCTGGGCCGCTAATGATATAGACCCAGGTAAATCTTACCCGGTGCTCAAAAATCAAAACTACGGTCGCCATATTGGAATGGTGTGAAAATACAATGACACTAGCGATCAAACACCTTGGGTAGGTTGGGTCAGAAGGTCAGAAAAGTTTGTTAGGCGTTTTGATAGCGTTTTGCGTGTAGCACTATTATATCTTGTGCCATTAACGAGCTTCGAATATAAGACAAGTTCATGAAAGCAATAAAGCGATAGTTTGAGTTGTTTTTTGGCATAAGAATAGCTAAAGGAATGTGTTATAAGATACTTTTATTCCGGATTTCATGTAGGAATCCCACGGTGTGAACATACAATGACACTAGCGATCAAACACCTTGGGTGGGTTGGGTCAGAAGGTCAGAAAAGTTTGTTAGGCGTTTTGATAGCGTTTTGCGTGTAGCACTATTATATCTTGTGCTATTAACGAGCTTCTAAACCAAGACAAGTTCATGAAAGCAATAAAGCGACAGATTGAGCTGTTTTTTGGTATAAGAATAGCTAAAGGAATGTGTTATAAGATAATTTTATTCCGGATTCCGGACTTCCAAAGCGATGAACGAATTTTACGCGGGCTGGTGGTTAAATATGAATTTGTACTTACAATTGAAAAGTTGGTAGAAGCTGCGTTCCATCCTCCTAGGGCTATCATGAGCTTTAAACTAGAGTTCGTGTCTTTTAATTTTACAAAATCTTCGATGGTGTCTGAAAAATCAAGTCATACAATAAATTTTGCAGGTGTCCAAAAAAGCAAGTTATTACAAAAAATCTGATGGTGTCTGAAAAAGCAAGTTATTTCAATAATTTTATGGTGTAACAAAAACCTTGTACCTTGTATTACAAAAATCTTAAGCAAAAGCAACCAACAAATAATGTTTTTCGTATTCAGCAGTTTGTGACTGCTATTTTGAAGGTGTTGAATTCAATACATAATATTCAACTTATTGTGAGGTATATAAAATTAAACACGTAGGAAATAACATATTTTAGTCGGTAGATATATTTATTGGATTAAACTATGTTGAGACATAGCTTTTTTGAACATTTCAAGGTTGTGTTGTCAACAAAATTACCAGCAACATCCACACCCTTAATACCTAACTAATTAGGGTGTGGATATCATAATTAAAATATAATAAACCCAATGCTAATAAAAAAAATCAGCTAAGTGCTAGTCGGACTTGCTCACGAAGGGTTTCGTACCATTATCTATAAAAACGGCAAAAAAATCACATTTGTACAACTAAAAGCAGCTCCCCTTCAATATTTGTTTTATTTTATTTTAATTATTTATTTTTAAAGTGTATTTATAACTAAACATTCTGTAAATATTTCAAGCGTCTACCTGTTGCCGTTATCAGTATCAGTATTAAATATATATTTTATTCTATTTTTTAGTTTTCTAGTTATAGCGGCAACTGTGAAAATTTCAACTTCATGAGATACAGCCTGGTGACAGACAGACGGACAGTGAAGTCTTAGTAATAGGGTCTCGTTTTTTACCCTTTGAATACGGAACCCTAATTAGCACGATCCGTATGAATCACATAATATGGTCTTCGTTGGTTTTATTTTATCATTTTTAATGAACACGAAATACCTATATTAAAACTCACACAACGCGTATATATTATAATAAAAAAAGTCAAACTAATTTTAGGCTTTTAAAACGCGCTTGACGTCAAAGTTTAGCATTATACAACCTGTCTTCTAAGGCACGGATTAACAGTCGTGGCTTAGATAAAATAAAAATCTAAGACAGATGTTTCGTAAGCGAATGTTATTAAATGCAATAACGAACATAACTGAGGCCCGTTACAGTAGTCGATGCTTAGACAAAGAATTATTTTTTGCTAAGACATAGGTTGAGCTTGAATAATCTAATAAAAACACTGCTTAGACACACACACGTTGCTAAGCATGCTCGTATTCTTAGCTAAGCCTGAGTAACGCATTCCTTTTATTCAGGACAGTCTAAGCACCTTATGTGTTAGTAATAATAACAGAGACTGACCCCAATTCTCGCCCCAAAAGACCGGTGAAGCAGTGTCCAAGGTCTCTGAATAGGGACGGGTAAAATTGGTCTGATTCAACCCTACAAAGACACAGGTGTGCGCGTTCACCGCTAAGAAAACCCTATGCACTGCAGTCCCACAATTCCAGAACACTCCCCTCTCCATCTCCAAGAGCATTGGGATCCCTGGTGTTGACATCTCCAGCAATGTTCAGTTCCGAGATCATTTGCATGACATGGTGAAGCTGGCGTCCAAAAAACTAGGTGTATTCAACAGAGCGAGACAATGCTTCACGTCGGGGTTTTACAAGTCGCAAGTTCGGCCCCATACAGATTAATGCTGCCATCTATGGGCGGGTGCATCCGGATACCAGCTTGGCCCTTTTGACTCGGTTCAACGACGGGCTGTGAGAATTGTCGACGATCCCAAACTCACTTGCTGTATCCAACCCTTAAGTCAGAGGAGAGACTTTGCCCCCCTGTGTCTGTTCTACCGCTTGTACAATGGGGTGTGTTCTGAGGAATTGTTCGAAATGATGCCCACTGCTACTTTCGACCATCGCACCGCTCGCCATCGGCAGAGAATTCATTCTCACACTTTAGAACCGAAATGGTCTCGTTCAGTGTGGTTTTAGAGATCCCACAAACGCTTGGGTTCAGTAATGAGCTCCCTGCCAAGGTTTTCTCTAAGGACTACAGTATGGGGTTCTTCAAGAAAGAAGTTATTGGATTTTTGAAGGGTCAGCAACGCGCGATACCCCTGGTGTTACAAGCGTCCATAGGCCACGGTGACCGCTTACCATCAGGCGGACCGTGTGCTTGTTTGCCACCTTAGTGGTGTAAAAAAAAAATGCCTGCATTGTCAGTTTAGAAAAAAAAATTGTCGGTGCGCAAGTTAAATTTTGTAATCGACCGGTTTTTTGTTCTTTATGGCATTTGATTCACGCAGTTAAAAGTTACAAGCCATAAAGCGTTGTCGATAAACAAAACCACTGTTTACAATGAATTGACATGAAAAAAGTACAGAATTTTAGATGCAAAAGTAAAAGGGCCATTCATTATAACCACCGAATTTTCTTCTTTGGCTATTATAAAATAATGGCTTTCTGATTTTGAGAATCTGGTAAATATGAAAAATAGCAGTAGTAATTATTGAATAGAATTCTCCAAGTAAGACTTTCAGAAGTATTACTTAGGAAATTACTTAGAAACAACTTTTAATTCGGGCCTAAGTCATTTTGTATAAAAATCTAGAGCATATATTTTGATCATGGTTTCTATCATAAATGCAGAAGCCTAAACATCTATGCTTGTAACAAAATTTTATGTAATCACAGGCGTTTCACTAGTTCCAAATTAACAACAATTATTTTTTTGACCAAAAGTTAACTGAATTAACTAAGGTAGGTTTAGACGGCGTAAGAAACTGACATGTCTTCTTTAAGTAAAGTTCTTTTATTTTTATCAACCTTTCTCGCTGTAGTTATAATAAAAGCAGATGTTAACTTAATTTGATTTTTCATCGCTCATGTTTTGTTTAAACTAAAATAATTCTTAGAACAGCAAGACTTTACTTGCCGCTCTGTGTGACAATCTATCATTCACAATTTTTGCCATCTGTTTTAATCTACTATTTTTAATTTGGATCATATGTTTAGCACTTTATAATAATAAAAAAAATTAAATTTATTATTCAAAATGGATTAAGATATAAATTCTATAGCAATAAAGATTGTAAAAAAAATAGTCTATATTTGAATTACATGCAAATGCCAGATTATTATATTCCCTCGCAGCCGAGTTCGTAGTGTGGCCGGCTGTTGAGCAGAGGGTGTGGGTTCAATTCCCGCACGGGACAAACATGTATGTAATAAACATTTGTGTTGTTTTGAGTCTGGATGAATTTATGTATGATATGTATTTATCTACAAAAAAAAATGTTTGTATTTGTATTCTGGTATCCATAAAAAAATTTTGCTTACTTTGGGGCCAGACGACACTGTATTATATTATACTATATTACCAAAAATATTTAGCATTATTATTATAAAGCAAATTAAATAAAAAACTTTACTTACTGCTCTTATTATTAACTATTTGTTGGGTGGGAAGAGTTATTTCACCCGTAGCAGTCAATACACCGAAGGAATAAATTATATGTGTGCACAAATTTGTTGGCAGATCACTCACGCCAAAACTACCAATTCCAGATCTTTCGTTTGCTGATGAGCTATAGTAGCAGAAAACATTACTACTGGATCCTGAAAACCGTACACATAAAGACTTATTTATATAAAATTGAAAATTATATTGTATGTAGATAGAAATGTACTCAAATGATAAATTTCAAATACAAAACCAAAAGCATTTAAAAATATTAAAAAAGATTTAAATAGTATTCAAGGTTTGATTATTAGTTATTGCTTTTAGTTATAGTTAGTTTAAAATTAAAAAAAATTTAGGCTTATCGCTTAGCTCTTAGTATTTAATATAAAAAACTGCCATAAAAATCATTTTTGATACACAATTTTCAAATAATTGATGAGTACATATAAATTTTGGAATGATACTTTTACTGACTGGGTCATATGCCAAAAGCAGTATTTTTATAAACTATTAGTGAAAGTTAGTAAGTACCATAAATTACAAAATTACAAATATCAGTCGTTGGAGGTGGTGGTTTTTTTTATAGAAGGCTTTTTTACTTCTTCATTGATTCAAAATCCAACTAAATGTATTTCTGTAGGAACAAGAGGGAGGAACTGAACGATTTACTTGTCTACAGAATTAAAAGCTTCGTGGATAATATGATATAAGTCGAACTGGCATTAAGTGTTAATAGAAAAAGCGACTGTCTTGTAGCTCTTTTATTAATTTATTAATTTTTCTTTTTGTAATAGAAATACTTTTAAAAGCTTTAGCACGAAAAGAGTTACTTGTGAAATGAGGCTTTCATAAGCAAAGAAATGGTTGATGGAAGTGCTGGGGAACCACTGGTATTTCTTTATAGCGTTGTTTTTACAAATATCAAAAAACAAAAAAAAGTAATTTTCTATTAAAAAAGTTTTCAAAGATATGTCAGTTTGTCTTGTTTATATTTTTGGAATAGGACGGTAAAGAGGAGTGGTAAACTGAAGATATACAAAGGGATTTTAATGCTACATACATACCATTGATAACAGTGACTAGGCCGGCAGCAATAAGTAAAATACTTTTGAAAGCCATATTTTCGTGGCAGCTGTACTGTAATTTTTACTTATACTGCCAAAAAGCTACTCAACCAAGATTCCCAAAAAAATCGTTTATGTACCAGCCATTGGTATCCGGAAATAATTGTAACAGGCTCTTTAAATAAACCCTGATAAATATACTAGTGACAGCCAATTAGAAAATTTGTACAGCTGCGTTAGTGTGTTTATAATTTATTGAATATATATATGATTTATTGAAAATTCGAATAAGAATAAAAATAATTTGCTAAGTTAAAGTTCCGGTCGAATTATCAAATATTATTAGTAATAAAATCCTTTTATGGAGTCCTGATATTGTTGTATATTGCTTTCATACCAAAGATAATCAATAATAGTCAATAAGATTATAGGTATGTACTAAAATGTAACAAAAAATAAACGAGAGGTAGGTATCGTGGAAAATCCAGTTGTAACGAAGTTATACTATATCACTTTTACAATAAATGATTTCATTTATAACTAAATATAATATACATGAAATTAATAAAACAAAACAATAACTAGAGTTTCAATAGTTAAGAGAGGTTATGATGAGAGATACGACAATAACTTCGGGAGCGCTCGGCTACCTTCGGGTAGCATGCATGGCATGCTTGAATCCACCTCGCCCCGCCTGCCTTTGCATAATATTATAAATACGAAAGTAACTCTGTCTGTCTGTCTGTTACCTCTTCACGCTTAAACCGCTTTACTTATTAAGATGAAATTAGGCATGGAGATTGTTTGAGTCCCGGGGAAGGACATAGGCTACTTAAAAAAGGCCTGTGTGAGTCTTTTTTTCTATAATTGAGGAGTTGTTGTTGAAATCCCATACCGATAACCGAATTTAGAGCGGGTGTAACCGCGGACAAAAGCTAGTTCAATATTAGATTATTTTAAAGTTGTTAAAATTAAAGGAGGCAACGCAGGAATATAATCTAAATCATGCTTGGGAGCACTCTTTAAGAGGATACACTTCGAAGCGCCTCGCAGCGGGCTTCATACAAACGAATTTCTCATTTATTTTTGCCATTTACTGATCAATCACTGTGTAATATCTTGGTCATAATCCCAAGCCGAATACCTGTGTCTGTGGTTTTTCCAAAATCTTGTAAAACGTTCTATTAACTAGAAATCTTTTTTAAAACCATTTGTATGAAAAACTAGAATTCTGTATAACATTTGAACTATACAATTTGATAGAAAACTGGCACACTGCAGACCTAGATATTCATTACTAGAACATGTCTCCAAAATTTCGTGGTGTTTGATCAGCAAGTGTCAAAAATAAGTGAGAAATTCGTTTGTATGAAGCCCGCTGCGAGGCGCTGCGAAGTGTATTCTCTTAAACTGGCAATCTTAGCTTGTATCATATGACAGCTAAATCACAACACAACAATGTTTGTTGATTCACTCTAGCGCGCTATATTATGGCCAAAGCCTTCTTTCTCTAAGGATCCCCCGTTGGAGGCGCATAACACAAAAAAACCCAAATAGCCTTGATTTTTGTTTGATACTTCACTGACGTAAGCAGCATGTAAGGTTCGTTTATTCAGCTGAGACAAACAAAAATTCAGTACATAATGAATGTGTCAGAAAGTAAATACCACTTTATCTGTAATTATTTATGCTTCTCTTAAGAGAATACGAGAAGCGCCTCTCAGCGGGCTTCATACAAACGAATTTCACATTTGTTTTTGACATTTACTGATCAATCACTGTGAAATTTCTTAGTCATAATCTGAACCCAAATCTTTATGTCTGTGGTTTTCCAAAATCTTGTAAAATGTTTTAATTAACTAGAAATCTTTTTTAATACCGTTTGTATACGTAACTTTTGAAGTATAAAATTTAATAGAAAACTAGCACAGTGCAGACCTAGATAATAATCACTAGAAGATGTCTTCAAAATTTTGTGGAGTTTGATCAGCAAGTGCCAAAAAGTGCGAGGAACTGCGAATTGTGTCCTCTTAAAAGATAGGTAATAATTTTCAGTGTCTGGTATTTCTATATGTGTGTTTCTACGTGAAAAAAATCCAGTTACAGTGAATAACTAGATGTTACAAGTACCTACGTAATAATCACAAAATATTAACTAAATTGTTTAATTTTTGACGTGACTTTGATTTAACGTCTTAACACTGTAGGCAGGTATTATCTTACAAATTGGGTATTTTAGGCGCCTTAGTTTCATAGATAAGTAATGAATAATACAGAATTAGATCTTAAAAGAGATACAGCGTGGTGAGATGTATTATCTCAAACTTAGTTCTTCTGGCTTGAGTCTGACTTGCACTAAGCCGGCTTATTTTTTTGAACCTAAATTTAATTGTGACATAAACTTCATGAATCTTAATATTTTTAAATACATATTGCGACCTCGCACCTCTGTCAGTTTCTTGTGCTTAGTATGGATTTTTTTACTGAGTCGGTAAAGAAAAAACATCATATAAGTAAGCTTTATTATATGTATGGAGTCCATAACTAAGAAAAAATTGCCAAGTGCGTATCGTACACGTATTAAGTCGTCATCGTTTTAGCCGAAAGAGGTCCACTGCTGAATTTCCCCTCCAACGTTCTGCAACGGCTGGTTTTGAGTCGCCTGCGCCCATCTGGTCATTGCTCACACGAGGTACTGAGTGTTCCGTAGAATGATAAATATTGACTGAAAAGCTATATATAGCCTAGTTTCCTAAAATGTGCCCATCCGAATTCAATTCTTCTTTTAATTTTTTTTAAAGCTGGTGATTAAGACCATATTCATTTAATAAACATTTATACCATATATAAAACCACTTTAGTCGAGATATACTGCATAAGAAACAGTGCTATCGCGCAGGACTAAACTAGGTGGTGAAATGAGGGTGTACCACCAAGTTCTCACCAATACAATGACTCTCACCAATATAATGAATATCACTAGAAATCTATAATGAATATAGTTTTTTTTTTAATTATTAATTAAGTACAAAATAGTTGATACTGGTATAAAAGCTCCAGAGGACTTTCTGCTGACTACACGTCCGGACGGATATTCCGTCTCAGTGGATGCGCCTCTTGGTTCCTTGGACCACTGTCTCGTTCGGACTCAAGTGTCATGCACACAACCCGAGCCATCTGGGCCAACTAATTGGCGTCGTGTGTGGCACTATAAGTCGGCAGACTGGGATGGATTGCGAGAATGTTATGCATCGTACCCGTGGAGGCAAATCTGCTTCAGCTCAGAAGATCCTGATGTCTGCGCAGCCGTAGTCACTGAGACAATCCTCGCTGGTATGGAATGTTATATTATTAAACTGACCACTTATTTTTTAACTCAAAACGCGACATCGGTTTATTTTTGCCAATAACTAAGTTCGCAATGAAAAAAAGGAACTTTTTATGTTCATCATTTAGAAAAAGTTAGTTACTTGTGTTCACAATTTGTTACAATTAAGGGGATGATAGACGCTAGTTGAGCAAGTCAAAGTATAAAAAAAAACTACTACTACGAAGCCCACTTCGTTTTATGGCGCTTACGCATAGAGCACGTACGTTTTTGGCTAGTTTTTTCATGTTTTTAATTTATAAAAAAAAAATTTTGCCTTTATATAGAAATTCCAGCATATTTTTATTTTAATATGAAACAATACCTAATTGGGTAAAAAAATAATTGGGTTCCCTAGCAAAAAAAATCGACATCTAGACAATTAAACTTAATTGTCTAGATCTCGCACTTTTTTGTGATTATTTAAGAATTATTTTCTTAATTTATGATCATTTTTTTTAAATTCTGTACAATTCCTATTTTTAATAAGTTCTTTCCCTAACCTTTGTATTTTTCTGTAATTTGTAGTAGTTCCACTTCTTCAATCTTGAACAATAAGATGTGTCTGTTTTGGGATATTAGATAGTAGGGTCTTGAAATAATTAAATAAATTATATGCATCGCCGATCGTCGATGGTCACGCACCACTTGCATCTGGCGGCAAGTTCCATACTTTTTGGAAAACGGGAATATTCTGCGTCCCGGGGCTTTGTTTTGGTACAACGGGACAGGTAACCGAGAAAAAGGACAGTCCCGTTCAAAACGGGACGTATGGTTAGTTTATGTATTACTAACCCGCGAGTAGCTGCCGGCGTCAAAAAACGACCATGGTTTAATAGGTCTTGCAGAGATGTTAAAATTCTTAAGCAAACTGCACATGAGGCTTGGACCACGGCTCGTAATAATAAGGATCCGAATATCTCTGAGGTAAAACGGAAATTAAATGCTGCCTCGAGGTTCTTGGAGGCTCCTGGGATTCGTGCTTTCTGGTCGCTTGCCAAAGCTGCCGAAGGGAACTTTTGCCAGTCGTCGTTACCACCACTGCAAAAGACCGATGGTGACTTGGCCCATAGTGCAACAGAGAAAGCTGGCCTACTGGGCAGTCTCTTTGCCTCAAACTCGAATATGAAATATGAAGGCGCTGTACCACCTACTATACAGTGATGCGATAAGATCAGGCCGGAAATCTCCGTCTTCATGGAAGACTGCGAATGTGCACCCGAAAAAGGGCGACAGATAAGATCCATTGCATTACAGGCCTATCGCTATTACCTCTCTCCTCTCGAAGGGAATTCATTCTCACACTCAAGAACCGAAATGGTCGCGTACAGTGCGGTTTCAGAGAAACTTCTCCCGCGAACGCTTGGGTTGTGGAATGAGCTCCCTGCCAAGGTTTTCTTTAAGGACTACAGTACAGTCGGCGAGTGATACCCCTGGTGGTACAAGCGCCCATAGGCTACAGTAACCGCGTACCATCAGTCGGACCGTGTGCTTGTTCGCACCTTAGTGGCATAAAAAAAAACAAAATATTTGAAACTGGTATCCATTCAGCTGACGTTAAGTTTATTTATATAATTAATTACTTTTTATTGAACTTGCCTTGTTCGATGGGTCAAATATAGTTTGAAAATTTGACCCATTTCCCAGTATTCAATTGATTTGAAGTACTTGCAAGCTTTTAGTGAACTTGCCTTGCTAGTATGGGTCAAATCTTGCTTGAAAATTTGACCCGCTTTTCTGTGTTTAATTAAGCTGAAATAAAGTGTTCTAAAATAACTTCTTTGACAATGCAATAATTTGGTACCCTGGAGATGATGAGAGGTGGCTGTAGGAACTTAGTAACGAAACGACGCAACCACTTCGAGTTTTGGCTTGTTTAATTTGTCATGACAATTACTCTGGTGTTAGGGTCAGCTCATACCGAAACGCGACGTGACGCGGCATTTTTAAGATAGCAACACATTATGGACCTTGTTTATTAGACAAAAAGATACAAATTATAGTGAGAGTGCAAAAGTCGGCGCGCGGCGCAGCTTGAGTTATCGTGGTGGCTTCACGTATGCTTCACATCGCGTCGCGTCTCGGTTTGAGCTGACCCTTAGATTATATCCAGGGTCTCATGTTAAAGCTGGAAGGTAGCTACAGAAACTGCGATATAACAACGCAGCCCAATAAAGTTTGGGCTAGTTTGGTTTGTCTTTACATATACTCTGGTCTTAGATTATATTTCTTATATACCTAGTCCTTTATAGTTGCTGTCACAATATACTAAGAAGTTAAAATCAATAAACATAATAATTAAAAACTAGCTTTCATATTGTTGAAGAACTAAAAAGTTAAAAATTATTTTATTTTCATTAGAAACAATCCATTTTCTTCTCTAATCTCTAGCAATTTTAACCTCTAACCGAAACAAAATTTCCTTTTTTTAAACTCCATACTATTACCATAACAGGCGTGTGACTCACCCTCTTTTTCCCCTACTGTCAAACATAACATGCTTTTGTTTTGGTAATAAAACAAGATCGACAAAAAAGAAACAATTTTAATTAATAAACACATTCAATTAAAATAATGATCACGCACAATATTATTGATTCAAATCACATATTTAATCAATTGGGTATTTTAAGAGGTTTCGCCGTCGTCTCAGTCGATGGCCTAAATCACCTTCGGTGAGTGTAGGCCGTGCCCCAACAGTGGGGACCAAGAGGTGGATAAGGTATATATAATCTGTTGTGCGTATGAGTTTTCTGTGAGCTGGCTATAGACTGGTTATACTTGCATGGTTTGATCACCATAGCCTCGTCTGTTATTCATCAGGTACCACTTGCAGGTGAGGTTGACAATTGGAGCACCCTTATTCCTCCTTAGTATATATCGCAGCGGTATTTTTGGATTCTTCTTATTACATTATGGCTAATCATTTTATAAAACGACCCATACTAACAAATCAAGTTAAATAAAACCATGTTATTTATTATATTAATATACTAAACTTCAGCTCAATTGAATACCGGAAAGGGGGTCGAATGTTGCATGCAAAAATTGACAAAGCCAAGTTAAGAATTTAATGAAAGGGAAAAAATATGATGTCAGCAGGTAGGTGCAATGAACCAAAAAAAAAACGAGTTGCACTCCGGGAGTGCCGGCAGAAGTGAAAACCTTTACACACGATTCGCGCTTAACACTCAAATATGTCACAAGACATGACTTTGACATTGTCAAGAAATAATAATGTTTGTTTATTTACTTTTTTGACGTAGTATATTTGACATCGCAATCTGTCATAGAATTAAAATTCCATATCCAACCTATACTACTACTACTCATAATCGCGAATACTAAAAATAAAAATTGTTATAGGCAGGGCATTACGGTTTCCGTCTTACGAATTTCCACGATTAGGGCACATGACCTGACGCGAGTTTATCATTTTTTACCCATACCAAAAAAAGTGCACAACGCCGCTAAAGAAGTTTTCACTTCAAAAACTCATAAAATAGTTGTAATTTTAATAATTCAGATTATTTTAAACACACTTCAATGCCAACAAGTTTAATAATCATATATTTTATAAAAGCGCAGCGAGCGAAGCTTCCTTGGAAGTGACACAATATGCAAACCTTCCATTCCCCTTTTGTCGGAGATAGCTCGACCGATTTACATAAAGTTTTGCACATAGGTACTCACATACATAGGTGTAGCTAATCTGCTAATCAAATCAAATTTTAATCTAAAATTCGATAGATACCGGGTAGAAGTTCCAATAACTTAGATAATAGCGAAGCGTTTCGATTATGAGAGCAGCATGGATTTTCTATCTTTGAATATAATAAGAGGTTATAAATTGAGGGTTTCGTCGTATGGAAATTATTAAAAATATCAAATAACTGAAAACCTGGTAAACTAATTAAAGAAGCTCTTTCATCGTAATTTTCCTCCAATGATTCTTTTGGATGCATTTTTTTTGCCAAACGCTTCTTATGTTTCTTGTCAAGATTTACCTAACAAATATCACAAAAAGATTGTAAAACACCATTCCTATCGATAGTTAAAACATTGGTTAAAACATATAAGAAACATCGTACAACATGTTTTTTGTCGTACCATGCAGACAAAATGTCGACAGTTTTCTTAAATAAAGCCTGAAAAATATCGTTGTAATGAATGCGACATAAATATTTTCTGCTCTGTACATCTCGGTAAGGTTACGGGTTACAGACCTAAATTTTGCTTTTATAGACTTCCTACAAAGTCCTTATATCAAAACCTAGGGTTTATTTTTGGCGAAAAGAAATAAGGTTTCTAGAAGTTAGAAAGGGCAGAAAAAAAAGTTATATAGGAAAGTCGTGACTCCCCCATCCCATTCCACCCCATAACATACATCGCTTCATTGTCACTGTGGCATTGTCTCTTTCTCCCTTACATATTTTCGCTCTCTCTTATGGGCTTAAAAACCGTGAACATACTAAGGATTTACTATTTTTATTCCTACTTCCCATTCTGCTAAATCCCTAAACTGATTTTGATGAAACTTAGAATAAAGAAAGATTACCGTCCGAGGATAGACAAAGGGTATATTAGTAAAGTCCACTCAAACAAATTACGGAAAAAATCTAGTATTTTCAAATAAAAAATAAAAGAAACTATGCAGCCCGTTATACTGTGGTATGATTACGGGTCAGAGACCTAATTTTTTCTTACACAGACTTATAGTCCTCTAATTATTAACTAGATTTCATTTCTGGCGAAAGAAAAAATAAAATTTACATCACATGTCCATACATTTTTGGTTTTTATTATTGAATTTTGATATCGGTCCTGTAAAAAAAACATAATAGGCATAACTTATGTGTAGTAATGTATAAAAAACATTTATTCTTAAGCATCGCTGAGCTTCTGTAAGTCATTTTGTGTAGTTTAGCTACTATATCCCTCAATACCCGCTTTAATGAGAGGGTACTTAGTGCCACTTATTCCACTAAAGTCGTCCAAGTCTACTGCCCATACCATTATTCCAGCCATTCCCTTCTCCTTGGCATACTGGGCCTGTGGACAAATATTGTCAAATATTAATATCTAGATTTTACCGATGCGACGGCTGGCGTGGAATTCCGTTATCAGCGTAGGATTTTATAGCAAGATAGTTTGCTATAGCAAACTATAGCTAAAGCTTTGGTTCGCGTTGTATTTGGTTACAGTTATTTAAATATTCATACATTCTGTATGAAACGCGTATACACTTGCAGATAAGTCCCTATCAGTGACGTCACAGTACTCTAAGTGTCAGTGCCGACACTGAAAAAGCGGAAGTTAACAGCTGAAATTCAGGTACGCTAAACGAAAATCAAATTTGTGGAACAAAATAAAAAAAATGTTAGATGATAATCCGCAAATGTACTGTGTGACAGACATTGACATGTAAGGGTTGATAATACTGTGATAACACTGTAGCGCTGAACAAAACTGTGTAGAAGCGGAGTCGGTATTGTTATATGTGAATAGACCTCAATAGGCACATAACAAATTTTCTTATTACTAAATATATGTATAGATTGAATCTTTTTTGTTAACATACCGTTTTCTTCTCCAACCTATTTTTAGTACCAATATTTTGATCTTCACATCAGCTCATAGGTACCTATGATTTAAGAATGCATTGACTTACCTTTGCTTTAATAGTATTCACATTATCATATCCGGCCCAGAATAAGCCGTTGTTTCCATAGACGTAGCTGTCATCTACTTGAGTGATGTTCCAAGAGTCGGTGTTGTTCTGTTGGTCCTCATAGAGCTGAAATAAAAAATGATTATGTCTTAGAAATGTGTCATTCCAGAACCCATTTTATTTCCTAAAAAATCATACAAATTAAATATACCATTCATTTATGTTATGCCTCCGCGGCATAGGCCATGTATATTTTGAAATAGAGATAACTAAATGCATGTGAATCTGTAAATACCTCCATCTCGAATTGTTACAGAAAAGCTGTGAACACGGCCATCTTAAATTGTTACAGAAACACTGTGACTGTGGGCATCTCATATTAATACATAAAGCCTGTAACTGCGACGAGCTCAAATTGTTACAAAAAGCCTAAAAAATACGACCAACTCAAATTGTCACATGAAACAATGACACATCTCAAAACGTTACACAGAATTCTTTGACTACGACCAGTTTCAATAACAGCCATCTGTGCAATAAAAAACATGACGAAATGGTAAGTTTAAACTGGTAACAATTTTTCGGCTTATTTTTATAAATATATAATGAATATCATTTATTCAATTAAGGCTACAATAATTGAGCACTTATGAATGTCACTACGCTATCGGTTGGTATCGGGCGGGAGACCTTGTAATTAGAAGAACCGGCAAGAAACTCAGAAAGAGCATTTCTTTTCTCCCTTTTTCTTATAACGTCCAATTAACATATTGGAAAATGCCCTCCCTATCAAGGACACCTTTAACATGAAATATAAAGCATAAGCATAATATTATAAAATTATCTAATTCCAAAATATAAAAAAAGACAGTTTATGTATTCATCACTTAGAATTACTACATGCCTCATAGTAAGCATACGATCCCGCTTCACTTAAGTAAGGTCCTGCAACCCCAGCCCCGGTGCAGGCGGCTCCTGTATCAGTGTCATTCAGACTAGTCAAAGTGAAGGTCTTGGCGTACAGTCCCATGCCGAGCATCAGCTTAGAAACTGATGCACCATTGTTTATCCACGTATTCACTGAGTAGTTCTGCAAAAAAAAAAAATATGTAAGAAAAACCCCTCAAATAAACTACTAAAATAATATTTTTTCTTGGCTGGTCAGAGAAATTAGCATTCTATTTGTTATAAAACCTAATACGAATTAACCTGCTTTTCTCTATACTATTTGAGGTTTAGAAATTATTTTGAAGATTAAAGTGGCTTAAATTACTTATAAAAAATATGTAAGTGTTTGAATAAGTTGACTAGTACCAAAATAAGCTTTACTCATTTTGAGACCAATAAGCAATGTGTGATTTTGAAAAAAAATATTCGAAAGACAAAGACTTTATGAGCTAAAAATAATATATGTTATATATGACTAAGAATAAAAAGTTTCCTTTAAAATTTAACTGGCAACCTTTTACTTTTAAAAACATAAAATAGAGGCCTGCAATATACAATAGATAGATGAATAGACAGACAGACAGACGGAGTAGGCTTTGTAATATATTCTGTTTATCAAATCGGCCTTTGGGAACGGAACTATACAACGGCACAAAATGTGTGTAAAGGCTGGACTTTTCCAACATAACATAATGTCCAAAAATATTTATTATTACTATAGAAAAATAAATTTAACAAAAAATTAAATACAAGGTTCTTACCACATTTAAGTTTGTAGTCGAATCATCTGTAAGCTGTGCGTATAAAGGAGCATTAACTCCAGTAACTGAGTCCCAGGATCCATGGAAGTCATAGAGCATCAAGTTAAAGTAATCAACGTATCTAAAAAAATAAAGTTATAGTAAATTACTCGCCAAGGGACTAAAACGACCCATTATGAATGGATTTTAGTCCCAAGATAAGTACATTGCTGCTTACATCGAGCCTGAGAAAAAAAAATTTACAAAATTATTGTTGTTTATGTTTTGTTCTCTGGCAAATTTATACGTGTTGTTTGTATGTTGGTTAGATGTTTGTTTTTACTTGGTGACATTTGTAATAACTAGTCCACGTCTATCTATAGCTGATTTGCACTTAAAAAATGTAATAACATTTTTTTTGTGTATTCAAGTTGACAAAGGCAATGACATAATCAGCCCATGAATGCCAAGGTACGCCTATTCAGCAGTGTATGTCGCTTTCAGTTCTATTTTCTAAAAAAAATTTGATTGCTGTTCATATTTTATTAAGAAGTTAGGCGTTATATTTACATTGAAATATGAGTCTTTAAAAAAATCCATTTGCCTCATACAAACTTGTCCTCAGATTTAATCTACTATTTAATCATTTTACAAGAACCTGACTAATATTCCCTGCTTCCTAATGAAATGCTTACCTCATCTGTAAAGGTTTTTACAGTAAGGTACTCCAAGAATAATGTGGAAAATGTCCAAAAAAATTAACAATCTTTATATACAAAAAAATCTAAAAGTAGTTGTTGGGATGACGTAAGCGTTTTTTAAAACTTTTTATTACAAAGTCTTATGGGAACGAACGTTACGGAAGTGAGCCACAAAAAGTTGCAGGATATAGCTAGTATAAAAGACATGGCTGTATGGCTCAGTCCTTAGCCTTACCGAAAGGATAAATTAAAAAATAAACCTTAGTCCCTAGAGACTAATGATACATTTTAGTCCGTCTACGCTTGTTTTCTTACTTACTAACTTGTGCTATAATTCAGTTTATCATTGCCTGAAAACACAGATAAAACGACATTTTCTAAAAATGAAACCTAGCTAGATCGATTTATCGCCCCCGGAACCTTCCGAGATTCAGATTATATATCTTAATATATATAAATCTCGTGTCACAATGTTTGTCCTCAATGGACTCCTAAACTACTGAACCGATTTTGATCAAACTTCGTAAATATCTGTTATTTGATCCAACTTAAAAGATAGGATAGTTTTTATCTCGATATGTCAAGTGCAAGCCGGACTCGGGCACTATAGGTAAAAACCAACTTTCGCCGGGTACAGAGGGACGGCAGCGGCACAACGTTCGCCGGGACAGCTAGTATATATATATATAACATATACAGATATAGCAGGATTTTTCGTACAAAGGTATTAGATATAAGTCAACTTACAATGTGAGAGCAGTTACATTGTAAGATAAGTCAATGTTAGATTGCGTTACTGCTACAGCAGCTGTCAAAATGTATCCTTTACTTTCAAATGCAGCGTGTAGCTCCTTGGTAAGTTGTACAAATTCTTCCTGCAAAAATCAAAAAAAAAAAAAAATGTATTTACTAGCCCTATTATTATTTTCTTTAATTTTTTCCCATATTGACAGCTTTTACAATTCTATTATCTATGAGCAATAATGAGCATGACAGTTTTTTTTTCTTTTAGTGTCCTCTTTTATAATAATAGAGCATGGAACGTTGGCGGCACCGTTAGTATATTCTGTGAGGAAGTGATTATTGTGTACGTCACTACTTCTATTTATTTTGTGGCTATATTAAAATCAAAGTATAAGAAATAACACGCAGACGACTTCATCTGTAGTAACATAAACGGTCAAGGATCAATCGGTCTGTAGCCATCAATGAAAAGTGATATAATTCTAAAAACCGTGTTTTAATCTAATAACACTAAAAAATTGTACACACATTACATATAACTATTATTTTTTACACCACTTAGGTAAAAACAAGCTTACGGTCAGCCTGATGGTAAGCGGTGCAGCCTGTGGACGCTTGCAAATCCTGGGGTCCCACTCGCGCGTTGCCGACCTTTCAGAAGCCTTTACTGTAGTCCTAAGAGAAATCCTGGCCAGCAAGCTCATTGTATAAACTAAGCGTTCGCGGTTAATTTTGAAAGGAGCCCAAATTAACAATCAATATGCTAAATTTTAAGTTACTAGACCCAGCGGAACGGGCTGGGCTTTGATGTGATTTAATGATAATCAGTTAGTCAAAATAATTCAGACAGTCAGCTTCAAGCATTTATAGTAAAAATATACATAAGTTACATGTTAAAATGTTTCTGTTCTAAATTCATAAGAGTGAGAAACAATAAAAATACCTTATCAGTGGAAGCGGAATCATCTCTTTGAGAAGGATATTCCCAGTCTAGGTCCAGCCCATCTAAATTGTATGTGTCAAGGAAGTCTACAGCATTATCAACAAAACACGACCTTAATGTATCATTATTCACGACCTGTAAATAAATACTAAATAAATTATTCAAATACAATGTGTCTTTAATTTAGAGATGTATGCGCATAACACACATTGCAAAGTAGATAGCAGGTTAGCTTATGACACAATATTAGATTCAGTATTAAGGTTTTAATTTCTTGGTTGAACTACGGAAGAGTATTCAACACTTACTCATAGATTAATGGCCAGTAATAAGACCAGGTGAGATAAAATAAAATAAGTTCTAAACAAGTCAATAACAATAACTTTTTTTAATTGCGTGGCACGTATGTATACATAATAACTTTTATATTAACAATCCCAGTACAACACTGATTCTCGTAGGGCTTTATTAGATACTACAAAAAATAGGGCGAGTAGAAGTCGGGCTATCACAGCTCTCCATCATGGATTCCTTGATTATAGCGGTTCTACAACCTTAGAGCCCCATACACTTAGAAAATCAGTTGTATAGAAATAAAAGTTTCTTTGGTATTGCAAGTTATTTGGTATTTTACTTTCAAAGCAGAGCTTATAGGTAATTCCTAACTAAATCTTATCGTCTAAAATTATTGAAATTCAAAAGTTTAAAGTATTAAATAATAACCTTAATAGAGTTACGGGGCTAGTAGTACTAAGACCATTTAACCAAGGCTAGTACTATTTGCAGGTGGGACCATTAGCGAACCATATAGTATGTGACACACGTCACAGGAGATTCCGAATTCGTTGTCCAAAAAAATTATCATGAAACTGCCTTGCGACGTAGGCTGCGGGCAACACAATGACCAATGAACTAGTCGAAACAGACGGGCTCATATTGCCCCATTAGCGGTTTTGGTGTATTTTATATAAGATCATCCACATCTTTAGAAACCACATTCGAATCGATTATGAGCGCCTGGTCTGGGAGGCTGCGAACTTGAATACGTGTAATTTCGTAGTCAGCGTTAAACAGCTAACCCAACCGGATTTATGAATAAGGTGCATTGATTTTTTGTGCTCTTTTTTGCTGATTTTTGGCATAAGAATAGCTAAAGCAATGTGTTATAAGAAACTTTTTATTCCGGATCCCATGTCGGAATCTCACGGCGATGAACGAATTTTACGCGGGCTGGTGGTTGAATATGAATTCGTACTTACAGTTGAAAAGTTGGTGGAAGCTGCGTTCCACCCCCCTAGGGCAATCATGAGCTTTAAATCAGAGTTAGACTCTTTTAATTTTACAAAATCTTCAATGGTGTCTGAAAATTCAAGTTATTACAAAAAAATTTCATGTTGTCCAAAAAGTAAGTTATCAAAAAAAAATCGATTGTGTCCAAAAAAACAAGTTATTACAAAAATCTTAGTAGGTAGGTAGTATTTATATTTATTAATATTTATGAGAATAATCTATCTATGTTGGGACATAGCTTTTTTGAACATTTCAAGGTTGTGTTGTCAACAAAATTATCCGTTTGTTATCCGTGGCACCCCCAGTCTGTCATCAGTGGTACCACGGTTACTTTTTCATAACCTTGGTACTTCAATGGAACCAAGGTTAGTTTTTTCTAATCCTGGTACCGCTGATCTTGTGCATGTATGGGATAACTAAACGTGTTCCCGTCCTTTCTTTCTTTCTATTTATAAACCGATTTCAAAAAAAAGAAGTTTCTCAGTTAGACCTGTATGTTTCTATGTATGTATTTATGTATATATTTATGTAAAATTAATTACCAAATCCGCATCGGTTCTGCCAAACGCGAGATAATCGCGAACAAACAACAATTTTATCTTTTACTTTTGAGCGACAAATTGCTTTTTTCGTACACTAAAAACATCTACACTCGTATTAAATTTTATACTATTTTATATTTTACCAATTCCAAATTAACAATATTTTTTTTTTGACCAAAAGTTTAAGTTTTCAATTCACTTCAATAATATGGGACCACCTCGGAGGTTTAATCCTTTTAAATAAAAAAAGGAGGAAAAGAACACAAATCAAACAAAAAACTTTACTCACTGCTCTTATTGTTAATAGTTTGTTGGGTGGGAAGAGTTATTTCACCCGTAGCAGTCAATACACCAAAGGAATAAATTATATGTGTGCACAAATCTGTTGGAAGATCACTGACGCCAAAACTACCAATTCCAGATCTTTCGTTTGCCCATGAGCCATAGTAGCAGAAAACATTACAACTGGATCCTGAAAACGTACACATAAAGACTTATTTATATAAAATTGAAAATTATGTTGTCTGTACATATATAGAAATGTATTCAAATGCTAAATTTCAAATACAAAGTCAAAAGCATTTAAAAAAGATCGAGATAGTATTTAAGTTTTGATTATTAGATATTGTGGTAGTTAGTATACAAATATGTTTAAATTTTATAGGATTCAGTTAAAAATAAATAGTACTTACACTTATTGCTTAGGCCTTAGTATTTAATATTAAATTAACCCGTTCCTAAGAAATACTGTTGAAATTTTGTCGGACAAACTGCCATAAAAGTCATTTTTGGTACACATATTAATCAAACGATTGTTGAGTACCTATAAAGATACTAAGAAGGATACTCTTACTGATTGGGTCATGAACTAAACAACCTGTTACAGCATTTTTGTTTTTATAAACTATTAGTGAAAGTAGGTACCATAAATAACAAAACTACAAATATCACTTTTTTTTTTATATATATACCACTAAGGTGGCAAACAAGCCTACGGTACGCCTGATAGTAAGCGGTCACCGTAGCCTATGGACGCTTGCAACACCAGGGGCATCACTCGCGCGTTTTCAAACCCTTCAGAAATCTAATAACTTCTTTTTTGAAGAACCCCATACTGTAGTCCTTAGAGAAAACCTTGGCAGGGAGCCAAAGTGTGAGAATGAATTCCCTGTCAATGGCGAGCGGTGCGATGGTAGAAAGTAGCCGTGGGCATCATTTCGAACAATTCCACAGAACACAATCCATTGTACAAGCGGTAGAACACACACAGGGAGGCAAAGTCTCTCCTCAGACTTAAGGGCTCGATACCGCAAGTGAGTTTGGGATCGTCGACAATTCTCACAGCCCGTCGTTGAACCGAGTCAAAAGGGCCAAGCTGGTATCCGGGTGCACCCGCCCAGAGATGGCAGCAGTACTCCAAATGGGGCCGGACTTGCGACTTGTAAAGTAGCAACCTTTGCCCTGACGTGAAGTACTGCTTCGCTCTGTTGAGTACACCAAGTTTTTTGTACGCCAGCTTTACGTTGTCCAGCAAATGATCTCGGAACTGAACATCGCTGGAGATGTCAACGCCAAGGATCCCAATGCTCTTGGAGATGGAGAGGGGAGTATTCTGGAATTGTGGGACTACAGTGAATGGGGTTTTTTTTAGCGGTGAACGCACAGACTTGTGTCTTTGAAGGGTTGAATCGGACCAAGTTTTCCCGCCCCCAGTCAGAGACCTTGGACAGACCGATCTCGATTTGAGACACAAGTTCTTCACGCTTTTCCTCCACAACGGAACGTGGGATGCTTGCACAGCCCGTGTAATAAGCGTCTCCAGTACTGTCATCTGCATAGCAATGTATGTTGTTGATGTCAAACATATCATTGATGTGCAGTATAAACAGCGTGGGAGACAGCACAGAGCCTTGCGGGACACCAGCATTAATTTCCATGCTATCAGAGCAACTACCGTCAACTACGGCTCGTATGCTTCTGCCGGACAAAAAGCTAGCCACCCATTTGCACAAACCCTCGGGCACTCCGTAAGATGGCAACTTCAATAGAAGACCCCGGTGCCAGACCCGATCGAACGCCTTCGCTATGTCTAGGCTACATGCCAATGCATCCCCCTGACTCTCAATGGCTAGTGCCCAACGGTGTGTGAGATACACTAGAAGGTCACCAGTTGAGCGACCGTGGCGAAAGCCATATTGACGGTCACTGATCAGGTCGTGTTTTTCTAGGTGTCTCAAAAGCTGTGTGTTGATCACACGCTCCATCACCTTGGAGAGGAGAGAGGTTATAGCGATAGGCCTGAAATTCGATGGATCTGATCTATCGCCCTTTTTGGGCACCGGGTGCACATTCGCAGTCTTCCATGAAGACGGAAATTGCCTAGTGTGGTAGGAAAGCGTGAAGAGGCGCGTGAGTACAGGACATAACTCAGGAGCACACTGCTTAAGCACCACTGCTGGTATGCCGTCTGGCCCACTCGACTTATGAACGTCTAGGGAAAGCAACGCCCAACGGACCTCGCGCTGTGTTATAGAGATTTCCGGCATGGTCTTACCGCACCACGGTAAAGTAGGTGGTACAGCGCCTTCGTCGTTCACATTCGATATAGAGGCAAAGAGACTGCCCAGTAGATCGGCTTTCTCTTTAGCACTATGGAACAAGTCACCATCGGTCTTTCGCAGTGATGGTAACGACGACTGGCAAAAAAGACCAGAAAGCACGACTCCCATAAGGATAGCTCGCAAGTCGCCCACCTATTTTGCCGATGAATTGGAATTTTGCTCTGGCTGTTGCTTTCTTACTGAACCTCGAGGCAGCATTTAATTTGCGTTTTAACTCAGAAATATTCGGATCCTTATTATTACGAGCCGTGGGCCAAGCCTCATACGCAGTTTGCTTAAGAATTTTAGCTTCTCTGCAAGACCTATTAAACCACGGTCGTTTTTTGACGCCGGCAGCTACTCGCAGGTTAGGAATGAAACATTCCATACCAGCGAGGATTGTCTCAGTGACTGCGGCTGCGCAGACGTCAGGATCTTCTGAGCTATAGCAGATCTGCCTCCACGGGTACGATGTATAAAATTCTTGCAATCCATCCCAGTCTGCCGACTTATAATGCCACACACGGCGCCAATTAGTTGGCCCAGAAGGATCAGGTTGTGTGCATGACATTTGAGTCCGGACGAGACAGTGGTCCGAGGAGCCAAGAGGCGCATCCACTGAGACGGAGTATCCATCCGGACGTGTAGTCAGCAGAAGGTCCAGTAAGGAGCTCGTATGTTCCTCTATATCTGGTATTCTCGTTGGAGAAAGTACCACCTAAGAGAATCCATAGGTCAGAGCAAATTCATGAGCAGATATCCCTGCATAGTTATTGGTTCGAGAACTGAGCCACTCACGATGGTGGGCGTTAAAGTCTCCCAAAATAACTAATTCTGCTGTGGGATATTGCTCTAGAACTTTGTCAGTCGTCAAACTCAGGTGCGTGAAGAGTCGAGTTACGTCCGTGTCACCGCTATGAGACCTGTATAGGCACGCATAGATACAAGTGTGGCCGCCATGATCTACGCGCACCCACAATATCGACAGGTCCCTGTCTTCAAGGCTATGAAGTCGGCGACAGCAGATATCCTCCCGGACGAACATACATACACCGGCACGACTCAAAAAATTGTGCTCGAGTTTGTAGCCGGGATAATGAAGGTATGATGTGTCAGCCGGGCAGGATATCTGCGTCTCAGTTAGAAAAAGAATGGTTGGCTGCGCAGTCCCGAGATGGTGATAGACTGCGTTATGATTTGCGTGAATACCCCCTTATGTTGCAAAAATCCACATTATATGTGGGTGGAGTAGCCGCTGTAAAAACTCTTTTCTTTTTTCTATTTCTGGCCATTTTGTATGAAGTTACTTAGACTAAGGATGAGGATTCACTGCACAGACAGCTTAGAAGACAAAAAGTTGCGGTACTAAGACTGCCGAAGCTCAACACAGATGATACGGTTGCTGGCACGGCGGGCGGAAAGGGCCCCTGATCCCCCTCTGTTGTAGTAGCCGGGTCCACTCCGGTCTCCTTCTCCGGCACGACTACTACTTCTGAGACTTTACACAGGTTGGCGGATCAGCCTCCCAGGGCGGAGATTAAGTGATTCCTGGGTTCGGGAACCCGTTCAACCTGCGGGCGGCTAGCGGTCAGCCGTTTCATCAGGTCTCCCTGACTGCCGACCCAGCACGCCGCGTCTACGCCGAGCAATGACAGCAACAAGCACCGTCGGTCCTCCGCTTTCCGCGCAGCGAATCCTCAAAGAGAGCTCTGGCAACCTTACTCACCGCTAGGAACACAACACTACTCAATGTTAGTGTTATTGAGGCCGCGGTTTTCTGTAAGGTGGAGGTACTTCCCCAGTTCGGGCCGCTCATTCGAGCAAGTACTCGCTATGCCCCGCTTTATTTGTTCGGGCAGCTTATTCGAGCGAGTACTTGCAGTGCCCTAACTCTCTCTCTCGGTCTTTTTATAGACGGCTTCTTTACTCTGTCATTGATTCAAAATCCTACTAAATGTACTGGAACGTTAGCGGAACGAGTAAATTTTCTACAGAATCAATAGCTTCGTAGGGAATAACATAGTTCTATTTTTTTAAAAATCGAACTGGCGTGAAGTTTTTCTAGAAGAGCGACTGTTCTATAGTTCTAGATTTATAAAATTTTCTTTTTGTAAAAGAAATACTTTTAAAAGCAGAAGCAAGCAAAGAGTTATTAGCTTACTTATCCTTTTTTAAAGAAATAAATGGTTGATGGAAATGGCCCCACCATTTTTCTTTAAAACTCGTTACTTACTCTGTCTTACTCGTTCGTACTAGTAATTTTCTATTGAAAAAGTTTTCAAAGATGTGTCAGTTTTACTTGTTTATAATTTGGAATAGGATAGTAGAGACGAGTATTTAACTAAAGATATACAAAGAGATTTTAATGCTATATACATACCGTTGATCACTGTTACCAAGCCAGCAGCAATGAGTAAAATACTTTTGAGAGCCATATTTTCGCGGCAGGTATACTATTCTTTTTACTTATACTGCCAAATAGCTACTTAACCAAGATTCCCAAGACAATCATTTATGTATCAGCCATTGGTATCCGGAAATAATTGTAACAAGCTGTTTAAAGAAACTCTGATAAAACAAGCGACAGACAATTAAACAATTGTACAGCTGCGTTATCATGTTAATAATTTATTGAATATACGAATAAGAATAAAATTAAATTGCTAAGTAAACGTTACAGTCAAATTGTCGAATATTCTTATAAAAATCCTGTTACTGAGTTCTGATATTGCTGTATATTGTTTTCATATCAAAAATAATGAATAATAGTAAATAAGATACTAATGACATATGTATTTTAGGTATGTACTAAAATGTTACCAAAAAAAACGAGAGGTAGGTATCGTGGAAAATCCAGTTGTAACGAAGTTATACTATATTTTTACAATAAATTCTTTATTAATAAAACAAAACAATTACAAGAGTTTTAATAGTGAAGAGAGTTTAAGATGAGAAAGGCGATAATAACTTCGGGAGTGCTCGGCTACCTTCGGGTAGCTGCATGCATGAATCCACCTCGCCCCGCCTAACTCTGACGCCGCCACAGCCGTAATCCATACTAATATTATAAATGCGAAACTAACTCTGTCTGTCTGTCCGTTACCTCTTCTGCTTAAACCGCTTTACTGATTAATATGAAATTTGGCATCGAGACAAAAGCTGCTTGAAAACGTCAAGTGTGAGTCAGTTTTTTTTATAATTGAGGAGTTGTCGTTGATATCCTACACCGATGATCGAATTTAGGGCGGGTAAAACCGTAGGCAAAAGCTAGTCGTCTATAAATTACAAGATATTTTTATTTTGTTGTTCGGGTTATTTTAATTCTGCTAAGTTTACTAAGATATTAATTTAAATTAAAACATGTAAAGGGCAATTACTTTCTTAATGAAATAAAAAATAAAAACTTATATTTTTGGGTGATAAAAATACATAAATAGACAAGGTAAAAAATATATAGCGTTAAAAACACCTAAATAAAGCATTTCTTGGATAGAATTTAAAAAAGCGGGACTCGCGCACGAACAGTTCCGTACTATTATCTATAAATACGGCGAAAAAATCACCTTTGTGGTATGGAATGTTTATTTATTATATGTTATTATAGCGGCAACAGAAATACATCTTATGTGAAAATTCAACTGTCTAACTATCACGGTTTATAAGATACAGCCTGGTGACAGACGGACAGGGGAACCATAAAAATCTGAAACACGATTGTTATGAGTCACTTTAACTTTTTGAGGTATACTTATTACTTTAAAAGCAGTTAAAAATGAGTCATTGATTATGATGGCAGACGAAAACACTGCTTGACGTCGAAGGTCGTTATGAAATCACGAATCATGTAACTCACAATATAAGTTGATTGTTTCCATGTCTGTAGATTCTACGCGATGACCAGAAAACCAGACCAGACAGAAGCCTAGTAACGACAGACGAGAACCAAAAATGAAACTAACAATATTAAGAAATTGAAAAAAAAATATAATAAAATCGAGTTGTTGTTAAATGAAAACTATGACTTAAAGAAAATAGTATCTGTGAAATTGAAATGAACCATTTTTCATTCTTATTCAATGCTTAAGAAGTTTAAATTTCTGAGGAGTAGACCTTGAATACCAATGAGAAACGCTTAAGCTGCTGTACCGATTAAGATGATATTTGCCATGAAATTAGTTTAAGTCCTGGGGAAGGGTATTATTTGGGGGGACTATTTGAAAACTTAGAGTGTAAGTCCGTTTTTAGGGTTCCGTACCCAAAGGGTACAAAACGGGACCCTATTACTAAGACTCCGCTGTCCGTCCGTACGTCTGTCACTAAGCGGTATCTCATGAACCGTGATAGTTAGACAATTAAAATTTTCACAGATAATGTATTTCTGTCTATAATTAAGGAATTGCCGTTAAAACCCTACACCCATAACCGAATTTAGGGCGCATTGAACCGCGGGAAAATTGGCCAAGCAGATTTTGGTGACATTCCTACAATCGCAAAGGAAGACGTAAACAAAAAGTAAAAAGAACAAAATTAAGAAATAGAAAAGCAGAATGTAGTCCTCATGATGAAATTGAGTTGTTGTTAAATGAAGACTATGACTTAAAGTAAATAGTATCTGAAAAAATACAAAAAAAACTGAATTAGTAACAACAACGAACGTAATAAAGGAACATTCCGGGTACAATGCTTAAGTGGGCGATATAGGCTAGAAAGCTAATTTCTGTAATTCTTACGTTGTGTATGTAAATGAACTATAAATCATTAGATAATGTCATATATATGTTATTTACTGTGAGATATATATGTTATTTACTTCTTAAGTTATTTATACCGTAATGACGCCTTGAGACTTTTAATTTTTCGTATGGAATTTAACGTTATTACCGTTTCATAGTCATATTTTTTGACTTTTCGCTACAACTTAGAGTCAATGCACTAGATAACAAGCTATTCTTATTATTTTACCAACTTTCATTACAAACAAATGCAAAACACGCTTTAAAAATTTGCACAAGTGTTGAAACAATGGTCACTCCCAGATTTTTTATTAAAATTTAAATACATGACGAAATATAAGTACAACGTAAAACAATTAGTAAGGTAATGCACTAGACAAAAGCAAGTTTTTTAACATATATTTTTTCAATCCTTTAGATGCTATTGTATAGGTACAAAACTTGCACAAAAACGGCGTATTTTCGCGGTCTAGCCTATACCACAGCCTTAAGTTTTTGAAGAGTAGACCTGGAGTACCAATGATTTGTTATCCATATCTAAATATAATAATAAATATTATAAATGCGAAAGCCTCTCAGTCTGTCTGTCTGTATGTAACCTCTTTACTTGTAAACCGTTGTACCGATTAAGATGAAATTTGCCATGGAGATATAATTAAAATCCCGAAGAAGGACATAGGCTACTTGGAAACTTCAAGTGTGAGTCCTTTTTTTTTCTATAATTGAGGAGCTGTCGCTGAAATCCTGACCCGATAGACGAATTTAGAGCGGGTGGAACCGAGGACAAAAGCTAGTATTGAATATTATAAATGCCGAAGTAACTATGTCTGTCTGTTACCTCTTCACGCTTAAACCGCTGTACCGATTAAAATGAAATTTGTCACGAACATAGTTTGAGTCCCGGGGAAGGACATAGGCTACTTGAAAACGTCAAGTGTGAGTCGGTTTTTTCTATAATTGAGGAGTTTAACCGATAACTGAAATTACGGCGGGAGTAGCCGCGGGCAAAACCTAGTTGAATGTAAGATTATTTAAGGTTGTTAAAATCAAATAAGACGACGCAAGAATATAATCTAAATCATGCTTGGGAGCACACGTTAAACCGTCAATCTTAGCTTGTATCATATGACAGCCAAGTCACAACACAACAATGTTTGTTCATTCGCTCTAGGCTAGCGCGCTATATTATGGCCTAAGCCTTCTTTCTCTAAGGATCCGTTGGAGGCACGAAAAAAAAACCCAAATAGCCTTGAGTTTTGTTTGATACTTCACTGACGTAAACTGTATGTACGGTTCGTTTATTCAGCTGAGACAAATAAATTCAGTACATAATGTATGTGTCAGAAAGTAAATACCACTTGATCCGTACTTACTTATGCTTATCTTAAAGGAATAGGTAATATTTTTCAGTGTCTGGTCTTTCTTTATGTGTGTTTCTACATGAAAAAAATCTAGTAACAGTGAATAGTTATTACAAGCACGTAACAATCAAGAAAATATTGTAGTCAACTAAATTTTTAAATATTTAACGTGACTTTGAGTAACCGTCTTTAAATTGTAGACCCCTGTCTACAATTATCTTACACATTAGGTATTTTAAGCGCCTAAGATTCATAGGTAAGTAATGAATAATACAAACTTAGATCTTGAATATTCAAAGAGATACAGCAAGGTGAGATATATTACCTTAAACTTAGTTCTTCTGTCTTTCCAAAACGAGATACCCAAGAATAATGGTTTCCTCAATCTAAGCGTATACGGAAGTTGAAAGTGACCATACAGGTTTTTAGTTACTTAGGTTCTAAGGTGTGAGGATGAACTCCCTGGCGATGGCGAGCGGCGCGATGGTAGAAAGTAGCCGTAAGTTGTAAAGCAGCAACCTTTGTCCCGTGGTGAAGCACTGCTTCGTTCTGAGTATTGCAAATTTTTTCTGGACGCCAGCTTCACTTTATCTTCCAAATAATCTCGGAGATAAACATTGTTGGAGATGTCAACACCAAGGATCCTAATGCTCTTGCAGATAGTGTTGGAGTGTGTTCTGGAATTGTGGGAGTTCATTGAATGGGGTGCATTAACTGGGGGTGCGGAACCCTCGTTGCTTGAGTCTGGCTCGCACTTATCCGGTTTCTTTTTCAGACCTACATTTATTTTGCGACATAAAAATAATGAATCTTAATATTTCAAAATACATATTGTGACCACCCATGGCCTGGGTTCAATCCCGCGATCGCACCTCTTTCAGTTTCTTGTGCTTAGTACGGATTTTTTACTGAGTCGGTAAAGAAAAAACATCATGATATGAGTAAACACTCTTTGCAATTAGGTATATGTATCGAGTACATAACTAAGAAAAAATGGCGCGTATCGTACACGTATTAAGTCGTCATCGTTTCAGCTGGAAGACGTCCACTGCTGAACTTCTCCTCCATATCTACGAGGGCCGGTCTTGAGCCGTCTGAGCCCATTAGGTCATCTGTTCACATGACAGGAGGTTCTTAGTGGTCGGAGAATGATAAATATTGACTGAAAAGCTATAGCTTAGATTACTAAAAGCTGAACAAACACAATTCTTTTTTTTTGCCAATTGTTTCAAAACTAAGCATCTTTTGCTAAGTTTTTTATCTACTAAGGGGCATGATAGTCAAGAAAGCTCATTTTCAAAAAGAAATGTTCAAATTTTTATAAAAATACAGGATCTTTCGTTAAGGGAATCTTTAAATTCATTTCAGTTTCAACAAAAGGAAAAAACGGCTTCCTTCAACTTCAACGGATCCTTTTTGTTTAGGGTTTCACTTTCAAACAATTTCCTTTTTGTAACTTTTCTCGTGAAACTTCGTTATACTGCTTGCTCATTGGGGACTAAACAAAGAATATTTTTTTTGTTTCCCTGGACATCTTGTTAACGCAGTTCCGTTAAGATTCCGTGTAATTGAGACAAATTGCCACTTAAAAGTGGCCTATCTTTTTTAGTAGGGAAGTTATTAAAACAAGTGTCTATCATGACTCGGTCCTTATCGACATTTATTTTATAAAAAGATTTCTATTACTAATAGAAATCTATACTATCTAAGAGCGACCTATTTTTTTTTATTCCACCAAGGTGGCAAATAATGTAATGGTCTGCCTGATGGTAAATGGTTACGTAGCCTATGGACACTTGCAAATCCAGGGGCATTACCTAATCGCGTGTTGGCGAAGAAACTGTTTGAACTTTTCCACTTGAAGAAACCCATACTCTGGACCTTAGAGAAAATAATGGCAGGGAGTTCATTCCACAACTCAAGCTTTCATAGGAGAAAGTTCCGCACTGTACGTGACCATTTAAGTTCTAAGGTGTGAGGATGAATTTCCTGCCGATGGCGAGCGGTGTGATGGTAGAAAGTAGCTGTGGGCTTCATTTGGAACAATTTCTCAAATTACAGACGATTATACAAGTGATAGAACACACGCAGGGAGGCAAACTCTCTTCTCGGATTTAACTCAGGCTATAGGTTTTTGTTTTGATTAAAATAGGTTTTGAGTAAATATTTAGGTAAATATTCCTTTCTAAATTTTTAACATAGCTTAGCTTTGTGAGCATTGATGTTATAGTGGTCTTAGTAAAAAAGCACAAGATGATCTCTGCAGTCCTACTAACGTGAAGTTCGAGCTTTATCGTTATTAATATATGGGTATATACATAGCTTCTTAGATTTATGCGTGAATATTTACGTAATTAATATAATTTTATCAATGACAGAAGGACATTGGTTCTCAAGCTAAGGAAAGCTTTTACTTTATGTATAACATACAACGAAAAAAAAATACGAGCACTTATATATATTTTTTTTGTGAATACATAAATATTATTCATGAAAAGGCTCTGCCTCAAGACAAACATTTTTATCACAAAATATTTTTACACTTGGTGGATAGAACCCACGCCGCTCGGTTCGACAAGTAGTCTCTTCTAATAACAGAGCCACGGAGCACAAAATTACTGCTTGAGATTCAACTATAAAGAGCCTTAAAACAAAAAAAAATTTATGTTGTTTTTACATTAGGACATATAACTCAAAAAATGATTACTAAAGGAAACCAGGGTGTAGAAATTTATGAGAAATGTATTAAATATCAATGTTAAAGAACATAAAAAAGGTAAGTACGTATAAGTCTGGTAAGGATGGTAAGTAGGCATTTTACTAAATATCTCAGATTTTCGGTTAGACTGAACAAAAAATGACTTATTATTAGAATTATTTATCTACGTCAATAGGTTTTGCACGATTCAAAAGAAGACTAATATAATAGAAACCTTAAACCTAAAAAAATTAAGAGATCATTTCCTTTGGCAAAATTTTATCTAAAAATAAAACACATTTCTCACACAATGATAAAATTGCATGGTAACAGAGTCACAATATGAGAAAGAACTTTTGAAAAAAGAATATATCTTATCTTATCTTGAAGTTTTATAGATACGTTAGCATTTTCTCGCCACTTTGTCCGCGTGAAGTTTTAATAAAAAAGAAGATAGCTCTTAACTGATTATAGTTTTACCTACAAAAAATATTGGAATTATTATACAAAATTGCATCCTATTTTTTGTCAGCTAGGGGATGGTTTTTCAAAACGGTGTTTTCATCAATCAATATTGGTTTTCAACCTTAAGGACATTTTTTTTTGATTACAAAAAAATATTAAATAAAAATTCGCACACATACAAGACACATCGTAGAAATTAACCTGTCAGTAAAACTATAGAAATTTATAATTTTATTGTATAATAATACTTCTTCTAAAGTATTTTTTTTAGACATGGTGCCTAATATACTGGCGGCATTACCTCTCTGAATGGTGATACTCAGCCTTTAAACGAGGTAAGGACCAGCTCTGTAGTCTCCCTATGTAAGGACTAGCAGTATGGATAACTCAATTATAATACCAATTTTTGTCCAATTAGCTTCAAAACTTACGAATTTTCATACAAACTTCCAACCCCTATTTTACCCCGTTGGGGGTTTTTAATAGAGCCTTACGTTAAGTAAGGATCCCACATGCTAAATTTCTAGTTTCTAGACCCATCAGTTTGGGCTTGGTATTGCCATTGAATGAGTCAGTCAGTTTCATCTTACAAATATACAGATAGATGTTTTTGCCGTTCTCGTTTCAGAAATCAGTTACTGCTTTTTCTCAAAAAAGGCGTTATCAAAAATACAGTTTATAAAAAGAATACTTATCAAGAAAACAAAAAAGTATTCAATTAAGAATAGTAACCAGACTCTAAGGTATCGATTATTTTCCGATGTATAGTAAGACTCACTAAAAGTTTCTTTAGATTTTTGACGTGAATTAGCATGAAATTTGGTATTAGGGTTAAATTAAAGTCTAAATTTCAATACCTAATTTGTATGACGGTTTAAGTAAGGCTTTTGAGGATTGCTGTAAGGGTGCATTAAAATGTGAATAAAATTTCTGCGACATATGGACAGACGGACTTGATGATATATTTATTAAAGTTCCGTTTTTGCTTGCTTTTGACATCCAAATTAAAACATTGTCAAGCCAAGATCCATGCTAACAGAGTCACTGGAATCAGCATGTCCATCCTAATTTTATCAATGCGAAAGTTACTGTCTGTCTGTTAGCTTTTCACGTTTAAGCCACTGTACCGATTATGATGAAATTTGGCATGGAGATAATTTGGCCGGGAAAATTCCCGGGAAAGGACATAGAATACTTGGAAACGTTGATTGTGATTCGGTTTTTTTTCTATTATTAATGACTGGCCTTTGAAATTCTACACGTTTAACTGAATTAAGAGCAGGTGGCACCGCGGGCAAAAGCTAGTGTCATATAAATGGAACTTGAACAAAGACAATAAGCTTGATATATTTCTCAAATAAAATACGACAATTCTATTAATTAAATGTGATTCATTGTGAAGAGGCCCAGTTCGTTCATTCATTTTATTATTTCAATCGGATTAATTCTATTTCCCAATGGAGTCATATAGGAGGCAATTAAATTTAATTTATTCGAAATATTCATAAAGAAAATTACATTTTCAAAAATCATTTATTATTACAATTTCAAATTATAAAACTATATACCTACATAGAAATATGATTGTATTTAAGTACTAGATTTTGCTCTTTTCTCCGTCCACGCTAAATTCGGTTATTTTATAAGTCTTGCGTATAAAAAAGGCATACCAATATGGATGCTTCAAACTAGCATTCTCTACAGCGTTTCACATTTGCTAGCAATAAGCATGCTAGTTTTAAGAATACTCCTAAATAAGCGTGCTTAAAGCAAACAATTGGACACACATGCTATTTAATCGGCCAAAATGGAAGTTTTGCAAGGAAATATAAATCAAAACAGTGGCCCCCTTAACTTACATAGATATAACAGAGTCAGTTATATCTGTACAGAACGTAATAAAATTATCGTAGTGCTTGCAGTGATTGTTTAGAATCTTTTTGTCGAAATAAAAAGAAGGAAAAAAGGAAGATTTGAGTTCGTCACTGGCTAAATAGAAGAGAAACCCCTAGAGGAACGTGACGTATTCTTTAAGAAGTCTCGTCACATACCTACACCTGTCGCAAACTTAGATCAAATCGATACTAGCATGCTTATAAGCAATCCTTTGCAGACACGTCCCTTTCCACCCGCGCTTTAGATATACTATAAAATAACTTGTTCAAATTGTAATCAAACGACTGTCAATAATGAAGCATACTCGAAACAAGCATGTTCATTTCTATTTAGCAATGATTCGACACACATGCTACTAAGTAACAATTGCTCAATAATAAACTACTTTCGTGCTTGTAATGACCATGTCTGTTCGTAGCCTAATGCATGTCTCTTATGGTTCACTCAGCGTACTTTCAACTTACCAAAAGCATCTTTTACCGACTTGATTCACCATTATTGTCACTGATTACATGTGAGTATGTATTTACAAAAAAAAGTATATTATATATTTGTATCCGTTGTCTGGTATCCATAGGTCAAAACAGTGACGAACAACACAAACGCACAAGATTGAGTGTAGATAGATTTATTTGCCCAACTTTTACCTGCACAACGCATCTCAGCAGCCCATCCGCGACCGAGGGGCATGAAACTTTGCCGAAGGATTATGAAATAAAACGCATTGAAGCAGTGACCACAACGCACCTGAAATAAAACCTATCGTGGTAAGACCCGTTTAAGTTAATTTTAAAGCTTTGCTTAGTTTGGAACCAGGCAGCGCTGTTTGTAATGTCTAAAAATATTTATTTATTATTATTTGTTTATTTATATCCTATAACCTGGCCGGATAATATAATTATAAATAAAAAAAAGCCGGCTAAAAACATGTCGGCCTTCTGTAGTAATTGGTCACAAATCTCCAAGTACATTTTATAAGTTGGTCTACTATTACTTGTTAACTTGTAAAGCCTATACTTAGCCGGCATAGTTTTCCTTTTAACTTCTTTATTAACTACTGCCGAAAAATAAGCACTTTAATGCTTAATATTTCGCAAACAGATCCCTAAATATTAACTTATTGGGCACGAGCTACTTTTGCTTACAATTGTTTTTAATCGATATATAAGCATCTTATACACAAATAAAATATAAAAATCGGCGGAAAAGAATAGATTTAGTACAAAAAAATTACAAAATAAATTAAAGTCTATACTGAAATACTAGTGCTAGGTTAGGTTAAGTTTGGTCATGTTGTTTTTCCCCGAGCAGAGCGAGGGCTGCCCACAGAGGAGTGTATTGAATACATGACAAGCAAAATTTTTCAACAAATTGATAAAAAAAAATTTTTTTCCAAAAATAATCCCAAAAAGTAAATATATACCATATTTTTGAACGACCTATCTAACGATATCCCACAACATGGAATAGACGAGAAACAAAATTATCCTTACTTTACGTGTAGAGGTAGAAAAGATTTTTGTCTAGATTTTATTTACCACTTTATCAGCGTGATTAATATGTAAACCCATGCCAAATAACAGCTTACTTGAGAGTCTCTGAGCTAGACGGGCAGGCGGAAGTTGCGCAACTATAAAGTTTACTTGTTGATTACGGAACCCTAAAAACGATGTTAGTTGGATAAGTTGTAGATTTTCTTTAAAATCTGTAAAGACTTATTACACACACGTCCCACAATATCACAATATTTCTGGTTAGAAAACGTTCTGGTTAAATTGTAGCACCAGTGGATTTTTTGTCAAAGATTTCTTTTTTAATTTAGAGATTGCAAACCTTAAATCAAAAATATCGATATCAAAAAGAATCATTAAATTAAAAAGGACATTCTTCTTAATAATACTACAATCTGTATAGTATGAAAAAGGTAAATAATGGCAAAAAATAAACATGTAGTAATTTCTCATAATGTTCATTTTAATTCAAACAAGTAAAGTATATCAAATTATGTTCAGTTATTGTTCCACCCATCAATAGCAGCCTTAATGAGAGGGAATTTCGTGCCACTAATTCCCCTAAAGTCATCTAGATCCACTGCCCATACCATTATACCTGCCATTCCCATGGTCTTCGCAAACTGACCCTGAGGATAAATGTTGGTGAATATGTATTATAACTAAAAGTTGGCAAAAGATATAACAATAATATTTCGGAACACAAAACCATCTATTTACAAAACATACTATGTATATTTCTGAACTGAGACCAATTCATCAGTTATTTGTGTTTTGCTTGTATAAAGAGTGGTGCTCTGAGGAATTGATTGAAATTATCCTCTTTGCTATTTTCTGCAATTGCTCTGCACCCAGGGATCAACAGGAAATTTATTATAGTCACGCGTTGTGATGTTTTAAATGCTTAGGCTTAGATTGTAGGTTACAGTGGGGTCGTAAGCTTGTTTGCCAAGTTGGCGTAAAAAAAAAGGATTTTTTTCGGTTTATTTTATTTATAGATACTTTTTAACTTAGTTTTTTAAAGTACCTAAATGTAACATATCTGTAACTATAATTAGTATGTGTTATTAAATGAAAATACGAAGTTTTTAACTTTTTTTTATATTTATGTGCCAAAATTGTCTGCTTTTTTGGGTTCCGTACCCAAAGGGTAAAAAACGGGACCCTACTACTAGGACTTCGCTGTGCGTACGTCCGTCTGTCACTCAGGCTGTATCTCATGAACCGTAATAGTTAGACAGTTGAAATTTTCACAAAAGATGTATTTTTGTTGCCGCTATAACAACAAATAGTAAAAAATAAATAATAAAAAAAAAAAAATATATAAAATAAATATTATTCAACAAACGTGATTTTTTTGGTAGTTTTTGCTGGATATTGATAACGGCAACAAGTAGACGCTTGAAATATTTACAGAATATTTAGTTATATATTCACTTTAAAAATAAATAATTAAATTAAAATTAAACAAATATTTAAGGGGGGCTCCCATACAACAAACGTGATCTTTTTGCAGATAATGGTACGAAACCCTTCGACTGCGAGTCCGACTCGCACTCGGCCGATATTTGTATTATTTTATATTTAACAAATGACTTGGTCTTCATGACTTACCTTGGATTTTATGGTGTTAACATTGTCGTATCCAACCCAGAATGTATTATTGTTTGCGTAGACGTAGCTGTTATCGACCTGGGTAATGTTCCAATAACGAGCATTCTTCTCTTGATCCTCATAAATCTAGGAAAAATTTTGTCAATACTGTATTATTATTTTTTAAAGGTTTCACAACCTAAAGTCCGTTCTGAGGAAAGGCCAAGAGTACTTCAAGTGAATCGACTCAAACTCAAGGATCTTTTTATTCAAGTCTGATGAACAGCACTTTTGAATCGTCAGTATAATCAATTTCTGGACTTTGCCACCGGTTCGGAATTATTTTACTACCGTCACGATCTGACAAGTAGCTCAGTAGTTAATCTTATGTATTCTTTTTTAATTTTATTGATCCGGGTAGATGGAAAAAGAGTTGCTTCTCTATAAAATTAACGAAAATCAAATTATTTTGTTAAATCATTCTTGAGACAACAAATTCGATGAGTCTAACATAAATCAACAAACCTCTTCATAAAGTTGATTATATATATTTAAGTGTCAATTGTTACATAAACTCTTCTATCTATGAAAAAGATTTTGATGTTAAAAAAAGTAAGAAAAGTGATGTAAGAAAAATTATTAATTTAGTAAAGTTGAACTATTAGAAATTGTTAAATGACAAGAATTTTTCAGAAGTCGGCGCACAAATGCTATTAACTAAAACTTAGCTTAGCTACTATTACATTTGAAATATGTAATTTCGTTCAAGATATCTCTGTTCACTAGAATTATAGTTTATTAAGCCTAAATATTTGGTTCAAGAGAGTTTCAGAATCAGTTGTAAAATTAGCAACCATTTCGTAGTTAAAGAATGTCAAACCTCATAGTAAGCATAAGTGCCGACTTCCTTTGAGTTGGCTCCCGAAGTACCAACCCCGCTGACTGGAGCTCCAGTACCAGTATCATTCAGACTAATCAGGGTGAAGGTCTTGCCGTAGAGTCCCATGCCGAGGACCAGTTTAGAAGCTAATGCACCGTTACTGATCCAAGTATTTACTGAACTATTCTGCAAAAGCGTTCTCAGAAAATAAATTACAGATTAATACTGTTAAACTTTTTGAAAACACAGAATCGAAGAAGTTTTTTATTCTATTTCATCTGCAAATAATTGGAACATCTTCCCGACGAATATTATTAATTTAGGTCAGCAATTAAAGGTATAACAAGGTATTTAAGGCAGACAGACGTCATGCATTTAAAATGGGTAAAATTTAAGGGTTCGTTTACCTACATATATATCCTACAGCCGTTTTAATTTATAGATAGTAGGTAATTATTGCTTAATTATCTGTTACTATAACAGACTAAATAAAGATGGTAGGAAGCTACTGGATGCAAGAAGGTCGTGGATATATTTGTCTAGCAGTCCGTCACAAAGGCGACTTGAGCGGCTCTAAGTCCCAAATGATAAGTCGACAGCGTCATAATAAGTCCACAAACTGTACAATATGAGGATCCAAAATGCTGGACAAAAAATTGGGATCGTAGAGCACCCCAAGCAACCCAAATGGGTGATGGCGATTTTCATAACCATTTTTAGCTAAAGTTAAAGCTAAAGTTACAGACGAAGAGCTAACCCAAGCAGCATCGTCAATCTAAAGTACAAAATGAGTGTTCTCTTTTTTCTAGAAATGGATTTGAATACCACTTACCACATTTAAGTCCGATGTAGCTTTGTCTGTGAGTTGAGCGTACAGAGGAGCGTTGACACCAGTCGTTATATCCCAAGATCCGTGATAATCATAAAGCATCAAGTTAAAGTAATCAATATATCTGAATAAACAAGGCACCTTTCAGAGAACTTTTGCACAAAAAAGACGAAAATAAGTTAACTTAATCCACTTACTTAAATAGGAAGGAGCTCGTGGCTTAGTTGCATTTGTATTTTGGAAACAATAAGAATTTAGGCAACGTTGGCCGTGGTCAGTCTTTTTCCTAAGTTCCTATGAGCGTCGGAGGGTATTTTATTCCTTTGGTCCTAGTTTCTGTCATAAAACAGTCGCTAAGCCAAGTCAAGGATATGGGCGGCTTGAATTCTGAAAATCAAGTGGCCACTTAGCTCGTCAACGTCTTCTATTTGCACTGGGACAGCAAGGGAAACCTTCTTTCTTCTCCTTATACAAACTTCATATTTCTCCACTGATGGGGCACAGTCTACCAGGGTGATTTAGGCCATAGTCTTTTTTAAGAAAAAGGCTCATTGGAACACGCAGGGCTCGAATCTCCAACACTCAGGCCACAAGGGGAAATCGAAACTCCTGGGCCACCACTGACCAGGCTCCTGTAGAAGGGGGGAACAAATAACGGGCAACTTACTTAGACAGAGTTGTTACATTGTAGGATAAGTAAATGTGTTTTTGCGTAACTGGAACAGCTGATGTCAAAAGGTAACCTTTGGTTACAAATTTAGCTTTGAGTTCCTTTGCTAATTCTACAAATTTTCCCTGTAAAACGGAAAATAATATTGTATTAATAGGTATTAAAATTAAGTTGGTTTAAATTATTAACTGAGGTACACACTACACACACACCATATTTTGTACAGTAATTCAAAACTTTTTAAATAATTTTATATTAATATTAATTTCCAATACCTTATCAGTAGAAGCAGATCCTTCTCTTTGTGAAGGGTATTCCCAGTCCAAATCCAAGCCGTCGAAACCATAAGTGTCGAGTAACGTTACCAAATTATTGACAAAATAACCTCTCCGTCTGTCGTTATTCACTACCTAAAAAATAAAAATAAATACTAATTTACCTAAAAGGTATTATCTGAAATATGTCTGTGCAAACCATGTTATGACGATTCAAAACACACCTGCAGCATAATGTGGGAGACAGTTACTTTTTACCAACCACTTTAAGTTGCATATTATATACAGTGTTTCTAGACTAAGGGGTAAATACAAGTTTTATTTTAAAATAAAAGACCATCACAGAATAATATAACCCTTTTGCCAATTCTATAAAAGCAAGTCAGAAATGGACACGGGGGAATTACTATTATATTACTTCTTTGTTTATATAATTTTGAGGAAGACACAGACATTTGTTTTATAGGAAGGCACACTTTTGATAAGTTCTGAGTAATAATCTGGGTCTCAACGCATCACTGGCCACAGTTTAAAATGCATGGTTTTAAATGTAGGAGCTATAGAACCATCACATTTATTTAAGTTACTACAATCTGAGAAACTTAAATTGTGTCTTCCTCAAATTTATATTAAGTACGAAGTTATATTATATTAATTATATCCCCAGTGTCCAATTCTGACTTGCACCTTATAGAATTAGATAAAATGGTACCTATATAATACTGTCCCTGGTATTTTATTTCACTATAATATTAGTATTTATGACTTTTAGGACGTATAAAAACCCACCTGAGTCTAGATACATTGTATTTGTTGCAATATTGTGGCGTTCGGCTCACGAACTGTTAGGCAGGACTAAACGTAGGACCAAATTAGTTGGTGAAATCTGACTGAACCCCACATTACGATGCGGTGATGCGGGTATGTTTTCACCAACTAGTAACTCCTTTGGGGAATAAAAACGTGACGTGTACATAAAGAAGTTGTAATACTTGCAGCTGAAAAGTTAGCCGAGCCTTCATCCCATCCACCAATAGCAACCATTATCTTCAAATTGGTGTTAATCTCTTTTAATTTCATTAAATCTTCAATTTTATCTAGAAAACAATATTAATTAGAAAACGCGGTTTCTGGCTTTATTGTGTGAGTACAGTTCAGTACATACATAGGTAGGTATACGGGAATTGTGCTTAACATGACATACTTTTTGATTTAAAGCAAATATTTAAAAATGAAATGATATTATAAAATAGATTTAGGTTTATACATTATAATTTATTAACGAAGCACAAAAATAAAACCTGACGCTACAAAAAAGTAAATAATTGAAATAAAATAAAAAATGACCAACATGTCCATGTAGGTAAGATGACACATGTGGGTAAGATGACACAACTAACTTGACATATCAAATTATCAAGTATAAGTACAAAATATTTGCCGCATTGTGTGCGTTGAAACTTTAACGCTACTTTTATTGTTATTCTGTATTCATAACGTATATTAACTACAGCTCATATCAAAGTATTAAGTCATAGCAAAATATTTACTTGATACATAGTTTTCGGCACAAATATTTTTAACAAAATAATATTTTCGAGAAACAAAATCACAAAAATGCGCACGGCCTGTCAAAAATGCAAGCGGTCAGTCGGATTATATAACCTTTCAAATTTCAGGATCAACAATAAAATTATAGCGTCAGTTATTTTAGAAAAACATATTTAAATCGAATGAAATTGAAATTTTAAAATATCAACATTTAATCTACCAAACCTTCAAAATGTTAGCTCGTTAAAATAAGTAATGCTGGAGAAAAAAAAAGTGTTAGACGAAGAATCTGTAGAAAACAACGTTGCCAACGGGACCCGATTACTAAGCCTAAGATGCGCTGTCTGTCTGTTTGCCTATACGACCTTTGAAGGGCTATATCTTTTGAACCGTACTTAATATGTGATATAACTGTAAATTTCTCGATAAATAATAAAAATCCAAAAGGACAAATTTAAGAAAATTATTATGCACTAGGCGTTGTATTAAAGTTGCATAAGATTTAGTGTTGTGTTATTCAGTACAGAACCCTTACTGAGCGAGTTCGACTTACACTTGATTTACAGCACAAACATAGATTTTTCCCAACGGTTTGTGCTCTTCAAGAGCTGTAACGTAAATTCATAAAGTTATATGGCCTATTACCTTCCTCAAAAAATTACCTATCAAATGCAAAAAAAATTTGCAAATTTGACAGGTAGTTTCAAAGATTAGTAAGGAAGTGCCTATCTGCACTCTAATAATATAAAGTTTGGATGTATGAAGAAGGAAAATTCCCAAAATTACCTATTCCATTTTAAAAATTCTTTTATCGATATTTAGAATGAAATATCACAATGGACCCAGGCTATATACTATCCCGTTAAAATAAAAGGACTTTTTGTGGCTGGTCGCCATCTTAGAACTAAAGTCGACGAAAAAACAGGCGGTGGAATTTGAATGAATGATGATTATGATGTTGAACGTTGCCATAATGGTAAGATAAATTAAAATGTTTTCCATAGAAAAGTTGAGAACTTAAAAAAAGCTTATAAAAATCTCCATGTAAACATAATATATATAGGTATGTTAAGATTTATACTGATAAAATATGACTAATACATTGATTAATAATTAATTTAAATCCGTCATAATAATTTAAGTTGGTAATTATTATTCTTATCAAAATCATTTTTCTTATCGTTAGGAACATTTTATGTAAATAAAAATTGCCTTTTCCACAATATTGTTTTGACAAGCAGTTTAGATTTAACGACGGTGTTTTTGCAAAACAAAATAAGATACGCGCCTGACTCAAGATGCTTATTTGTCGAAATAAAAGTTTGTGTAAGAGTTCCAGCGAAAAGATTTAAAACTTTGTTTAAAAGCCTGTATATTATGGTACGAGGAACCACAAATCGCACGGAGGACCAGGAGGAGTCTCAGCCCATATAGCGCCCAATGCTCAAGGGCTCCCCGCGGGTGGAGCCACGGCTTGGGTTGTCGCTCTTGAGGTCATCCCTCCGACCAGCGCGAGCCTTGAACCCGAAGGTGAGTCAGTGCCAGGAGGGGCTCCGTGTTACGTGGTTGTGATTGCGATTGAGTGGGGGCGAGAAGCGCCCTGGCACTCTTTGATACCTCATATACGAGGAAGGTCCGTGCGTTTGCCGACAAACCTGCGGACGTCGGCGTCGTGTAGGTGGGTAGGCCCTATTATGGGAGGTCGTTGAGACTAATCTCGCTATCCGGATAGCGAGATCGTCGTCTGGGGCCGTTAGTACGTGCCGAGGCCGCCAAACAATAGTTTTTCGACCATGCCGAGGTCGGTCGGGGGGATGAGTAGTAAACAGAAAATAATTATAAGCATAATGCGAGCCACGTAAGATGAGACTTGGCACACCATAGGTCCCTTACGCAAATCGGCGAAGAGGCAGGGTGAGGTACGGCGACAGCGCATGCGCCGTAGTTGTCTCACCTTAACAAACGTATTACTAACTGTTCTTGGGAGTGACTCTTCAGCTGCGCTTACACTCCACTTGTACCGCTCACCATTTACGTGGCGCGCATTATAACTCTCCAGGGTTTAGTTACTAAGCGACTGACCAATATGTAAATAAATATAAATAAAATGCTTAACTTACTGCTCTTATTTCCAATGACTTCTTGAGTAGGAATAATTAAGTCTCCCGTTGAGTTCAAAGTAACAAAAGAATAAATAATATGAGTGCATAAATTTGCTGGAAGATCACTAACTCCAAATCGGCCAATGCCAGATCTTTTATTTGCCCATGAGCCATAGTAGCAGAAAAAAACTCCATCACTGTATCCTAAAAAGTCATAATTTAACACATAATTATAAAGAGCTGCTAATAAAACAATACTTATAATCAACGTTTGTTTAGTTTATTAAATACAAAACATTAAAAAAATTTAATGGTAAATTTGTGTTTGAGTGTGTGTGTGTGTGTGTGTGTGTGTGAGAGAGAGAGTATGTGTTTGTGTGTGAGGGTACGTGCACGTGTAACATAGGTACACTATAATTTAATTTGATCTACTTGAGATGCGTTCAAAAAGTAAGTAGACTTCAAATTTCGCGGGTTATGTACTTTCGCTTTTCGATCTTTTTATCGTGTTGTGATGGTTCCACTTATTTCGAACATATTTTTATAGTGTAAACTGTCTAGCAATGATTTATTTGTTTATAAGAGGGATATAGAATAGCAAGTGTTTTGTGTGCTCGGCGATTTTCTGCTATCGAAAATAATAGACCAAAAAATTTGCATAAAATTTTCTGTCAAAAATGAATTTAAGTGCTTCACAACACTCGAAATGTAAACAGTGTAGTACATTTCATTAGAAGAAGCCAGTTAGGGTTATATTTTAACTTTATTTTTTAATACTGATTACCCAAAAAAACCATTTTGTCGGCTTCTGTGGGATGGGTCGATCTGCGAACAAGTGCGGAAACAACTTTTTGATATGTGCTTGAACTCCGCAGATCATGCTTGTGTATTAGCTGTTACCCAGTTATCGGGTTTATGGTTACTGGCCGTTTCTTTACCCAATTTAGGGACCCTCCTGGCTTATTTTACTTTTAGGATTGCGACCACTCTCTCACTGGGCGAACCATGTTGTGCTTCACACCGCTGCCAGTGTGACTTTTCTATCGACCAGCGTGGTCATCGCGGCCTATCTTGCACAAAGACTGCGGGCAGCTCTCCAGCTTTAACGATACGTGGGACACTCAGAAAGTTTTGAGAAACTAAAAAAACAACTTCTATGGATAAAACATTTCAATTAAATCTTTTCAAAGAACTCTCCACCAGCCTGTTTACAAAGTTTCATGCGTCTGAACCAATTTTCGAAACATTTTTTCCAGTCCGCTGCAGGCACCTCTTCCATGGCCTTCTAGAACGCTGCTAGCGCGTCTTCCGGCGATGAAAACTGTATCCCATTAAGCTGATTTTTATATAAGAGAATAAAAAGAAGTCGCACGATGCCAGATCAGGACTGTAAGGTGACCCAAGAGTTTGACTGGTGTGGTGTCCAGGAAGTCCCTCGTTTTGAGTGCTGAGTGCGCGGGCTCGTTGTCATGGTAAAGCAGTACCCCGCAGAGCCCGGTGTTCGATCGCTTGTTGCTCATTGCTTGATGCTGCTTTGGTCTCGTAATGGAATTGAAACTAGAGATCCCGAAGTGAAGTAACCAGCGATCAAAATTTTCCCTGCGCTTCTCGATCGCTTTACTGTCGTAGGCGTACGTTCGTTTTGAAACAGCCAAACTGTCGACTGACGCTTTGTTTTTGGATCGCATTGATAAATCCAGGATTCGTCACCTTTCACAATGTCGTAAACGCGGCGAGACGAGCCTGCTTCAATTTTTTTATGATATCACGGCATCACTCCATACGGGCCTGCATATGAGCTTCGAAGAGGTTATGCCAGCGCGAAACTATCTTCCTCACGTGAAGGTGTTGTGTAGAATCTTGTGAACGCTTCCCGAACCAACCCGCAGTGTATGCTGAATCTCTTCGTATGTAATTCGCCTGTTTTCTTATATTAATTTTTTTACTGCCAGCACACTTTCTTCCGTGACAGCCATCGTAGGACGACCACTCCTTTGTTCATCGTCCAAATTAAGGCAACCCCGCTCGCTATGCCAACGGTAGGTGGTTGCATTTGAAGGTCCTGTATCCATAAAAGCCATTTGAGTCGATCAAATGACACATCAGGTTTCAGGCCACTTTTTAAATCGTAGATAATCATCGCATGAAAATTTTCTCGATGCAGATCTATTTTTAAATGAGACACGATAATTTAATTTGGCTCTCAAAAAAATTGGAGGAAAATTCAAAATTCGAACACTAGTATTTTTACTTTTAAACCAAATGTTTCAAAATAATTACAAGTGGCCAGTGCCATACATAAAAAACTTTTTGCGCCGTCTCATCTTTAAGGAACACGAAATAGAGCTGGTGCGGCGACTAATTTTGCAGAAGGCAACACAAGGTGCAAATAGCAATGGGTAGTAACCCAAGACAGTGGATACATATTTGGGCCTTATGAAGTCGAAACATAAGGACCGTGGGGACAAAGTGCAAAAAAAAATTATAAGGCTTCAGCTTTGTGTCTGGTTGAATTTCTCGTGACAAAAATGCTGGCCTTTACCTTGTCTAAAGAATTTGCATTGCAAAACAACGCGGCAATGCGGCCAGCATTTTGGCAACCATGCCAACTGGAAACGGTTTATTAGATAAATTTTATATAGTTTTAGGTAGCATTGTACTAAAATTATACAATATTTAAATTAGAACTCAATCAAGGCGAGAATTATGCTGTAGTTGGCTGTTGCAGCCATTACTGCTTCACCAGACTTTTGGGGCGAGACTCTGAAGGAGCCTCAGCCCATATAGCGCCCAACGCTCAAGGGCTTCCCGCGGGGTAGCCTCGGCTTGGGTTGTCGCTCTCGGGGGCGTCCCTTCGACCGGCGTGAATCTCGAACCCGAAAGTGAGTCACCGCCAGGAGGGGAGTTCCCCGTTACGCGGGTGCGGTTGCGATTGAGTGGGGGCGAGAAGCGCCCCGGCACTCTTTGATACCTAGTGTATCCTTGCGGGCGCCGACGAACCCGGGGACGTCGGCGTCGTGTTTGGAGGGAGGCCCTATTCGGGGAGGTCGTAGAGACTAATCTCGCTATCCGGACAGCGAGATCGTCATCTGGGGATGTTAGTACGTGCCGAGGCCGCCTAACAATAGTTTTACGACCGTGACCGGGTCGATCGGGGGGACGATACGTTGTGGATTGCACAATTAAACGATTCGGGTGAATTTGCGTACGCTCGAAAAAGCGGACTGCCAAGTCTTTAAAGTATTGGGGAATCGTGGGAAGTTCGAAGTCTCTGTGTAGGTCCGCATTGCGAACGTACCAAGAGGCTCCAGAGGCCGCTCTGAGAAAGCGGTTTTGGAGGGTCTGGAGTTTGTGGAGATTGCGAGCGCAAAGACTACGCTAGCATAAGATAGTATGGGGCGGATACAAGTTGTGTAAAGATTTAGCTTATTTTTAAGCGACATCTTACTATACTTGCCTATCATGGGATAGAGACGACCGAGGACAAAAGCGGCTCGGTCTCTGACTATTTTGGTATGAGCTTGGAAGTTCAAACGACTATCCATGGTCACACCGAGATATTTGGTCTTATTTTGCCAGGGAATGGCACGACCGAAGAGAGAAAGGGGAGTTGGCCGCGGAGGGCGGCCTAAGGAAAAGAGGACGGCAGAGCTTTTGTCGGGATTCACCTCGATTCTCCATTTCCGAAACCACTCGCCTAGGGCGGTGATAGCGGGTTGGAGTCTCTCAGTGACTCGACTCACTTGCCTATCAGTGGTATAGAGAGCGGTATCGTCCGCAAAGAGGGCTAGATTGATGACCTGTACGACTTCGTCGACAGTGACAGGGGGCAGGGGGTCTTGTGGAGGCAGAGAAGTTCTGCGCTCCACTCGTCGTCTACCTCGCGCACGTGGTCGTGATCGAAGGGCTGTGTGCTTAGGGCACATTGGGCTTGGAGGCTAGACGCTAGGCAATCCGCTTTTTCGTCGTCATTGAACGCGGGAACGTTGTTGGGACGAGTCAACGGAGGGAGAGAGTTTGCGGTTTCGGATTTTAGAGCTCTGGCTAAGTGCCAATAAGCTTGGTGAGAAGGAGAAATGTTCTCCATAAGATCACCGAAACGTTGGGCGCGGAGCTCAGCTACAGCGGTTCTTACACGGTGGTGTAAGTCGTTGAAGCGAGCTTTATTTTCGGTAGTGGGAGCGCGATCGCGTGCGACCTGATGTGCTGAGGCAGGATTAGGTGGTGATAATCACCAACCGGCACCTGTCGTGAGCACTCGCCAACGGTGGCGGTCAGGTGGCTAGTGAGAGAGTCGATAGCTACGTTTAGGTAGGTCGCGGAAGAGATCACGTTGGGAACGTGGTCTAGATGTGGCGAGCTGGGATTTTCCAATTGCCCAAATTTATCCCAGTCCGTCACGGTTCTAGTGTCGGGAGGAGAGTCCGAAGGGGAACCTAATCGGAGGATGACAGGGCGGTGGTCCGAGTCAAGTTCGTCAAGCACCTCTATAGAACGAAAGCTTAGCCTTACATTCTTTAGAAGTGCTATGTCCAGTACGTCAGGGTTGTTCCTAGTATTGTGGGGAAAGAAAGTGGGCGTCATGGGAGCGATAATGTCAAAGTTTAGTCTGTCAACTAAATCGTCAAGGAGTCTGCCTCTCCGTGAAGTTACAGAAGAGTTCGAGCGGCGATGCTTGCAATTTAGGTCGCCGCCAAGAATGACGGCGTCGCCTAAACTTAAGAGCGACTGAAGGTCGCTCTCGAGCAAGTCTTTTAGGGGAGAGAGATAAACCGATGCAATGATGATCGGCTGATGGCTGATGCTTCTAAATTCGTAAGTGGTGCAGGATCGATATGGGAGCAAAGCAGGGAGCGCCTGTAATAGATGAGAGTGCCTCCGAGATTGGAGGCAGTTCTTTCATTACGGACGGTGCGATAGTTCGCGATCGAAGGGGTACGGACAGCGGGCTTTAGGAACGTTTCCTGGATGAGGAAGACGTCCGGTTTTTGGGACAAGAGGAATTGCGATAATTCCTCTCTTTGGTTGCGGAGACCGTTGGCATTAAAATAGCCTATGGAGACGGACCGGGGTTTTTCGCGCGCGGTTGTGCAATCTATTTTGGGTTTAAGGTTTTGGAGCTACCCTGTGGAGGGCGGCGAAGAAGTCGCGATGCTTAGCCATGAAGCGAGCATTTGAGAGAGATCGGTGATCTGTACGTATTCGGCGTACACGACCTCGAAATAGGCTGTGTCGCAAACCCAAGAGAGTTCGGCGAGAATGTCGAGGTGCTGCGGGAGCACTTCTCATAGGCGCTGGACGCGGGATGTCCGTGATGACATGAAAGGGGCGGGGTAGGGAATACCCGTAACTGAGACGGGCCCGGGGAGAGTAGACAAAAGTTTGTATGTCTCCTTCGATTTGGACGCGTTAATTAGCGCTGGAGGACGGCTCCAGGCGTTAACAGCAGGGAGAGGGGCAGGCACGAGCGGAGCCTGTTGGCGGGGGGCGGGGGGGGGGCGCGATTTACCCTGTTTGTTACGCGAGCTCTGTTTGGGAGCTTTGGGGCACCCGCGGTAATTCGCTGGGTGGCCTTCGCTCCCACAGAGTACGCAAGCGACCGGGTCGGATGCGTTAGAGCGATCGCGATCACAGTCCGGAGTGGCGTGATCGCGCAAACATTTCACACAGCGCGGTCTGCGTCTGCAGTTGCGCTGTGCGTGGCCATAAAGCTGGCATCGGTGGCATTGACCCGGGTTCGACCGCTTGTGCGGAGTCTCGACCCGGACGCCCTTGAGGCTGCACACATCTTTAATGTTAAAGATGGCTTTGCCTTCTTTGGTCAGGTCTAGTACTACGAGCACCATGTCGTAGCACTCTGACTTGTTACGGCCATTGTACATTCTATGTACTTCCCGTACGGGGAGGCCTTGGACGATTAAGTCGTCCTGAACAGTCTTTGTGGAGAATTCCTTAGGAACTCCCCTTATGACTGCTCGGAGGACGTGTTCCTCGACCAGCGAGTAAGTATGGTACTCATACTTCTGGGCCGTGAGGAAAGCCGTCAGATTTCGGAAATCTGACGGTGTCGGGACCTGCACTTTGATGCCGCGCTCGGCATCATTGCGGGCGTGCGTATAATTAATACGCTTGGCCTTCATAGCGTTTGCTATATTTGGCCAGGCCCCTTTGTCTTTGATGACAATGGGGGGCGGAGTTTTTTCCGTCCGTCCCGAAGTGGGACAGGCGGCCTGCGAAGAGGTGGCGGCGGGGGTTGTGTCCATGGCGGCTGGCTCAGGGCTGGCCGCCGAGGTGGACGGAGAGGGGGAAGCGCTAGGCGCTTTGAGGCGTTTAGCCTCGGAATCGGAGGGAGGAGGAGTAGAAGACTCCAGATGCCGCCGAAGCCTTTTTGGACTTGGCGGACTTCTTCCGCTTTTTCCCCTTTTTGGTCCCCAGGCCAACCACTTTGAAGCCTTCGTCGTCCTCGGACAACGCCGACTCAGCGGACATTACGGCTGCTGGAGACAGGGGGGCGGTTTCGGAGGTTGCGGGGGGCGGGGTAGCGAGTGACCGAGAAAGGGTCTCATCGGCTACCGGAGTGGGGGGGCGATTGGGCACTGGGGCCCGAAGAGCGCGGCGAGCGACACGCGGGTCGCGATGGCGGGGTTCGCGGGAGAGAGAGCGCGAAGTAGTAGTAGAGTGAGTACCTAGTGACTCCCCACCATTGCTGGCGAGGAGCAAGAATACCTAAATGTGGCCAGGCGCCCCGCAGTGCTACGGATTGCCTGGTGAGTACCTAACTCCTACTCCTACGGCCGGGGTTACGTTGTCACCGTTAGGTTTCCCCCCAGCAACAAGATGTGAATCAATAAGAAACGTTAGGTAAACCGCAACTCTGAAAAGAGCTATACGATCTCACCCACCAGCCCTTGAGCACTCGGAACTGGATTTCTACAAACTAAACGCAATCGATACTTAAAACGCGAGAATGCACGGAGCGGCGAACCGCTGAAGCGGAAATACTACACTAGCGATTTAACCCAAAGCCGGACTCAGACCGGGCGAACAGGTAACAGTCAAAGAGGAAAGTGAGCACACCCAGCGCGGGCCGAGAGCAATTTCCCAGCCAATACACACTGCCGAGCAGCGCTTCAACACACAGGCCGATTTTCCAAGAATTGCGGGCAATAAACCAAACAACAATTCGAGGTCGTCAGCGCTGAGGCAAAACACCACCCAGGAATGCGCACCAACTGAGTCACCACTCACGGAGCACACTGAGAGCACTTGACGCTCTAGAACACGACCGCACAACACGAGAGTCGAATCGGGAAAGTTATGCTGGCCGCTTCGTGCAGCGCCGCGTCGCATGGTTAATTGGTCATTCATGCTGCACGAACGCTATTTGTCTCTGTTGCGCGCGCATAATTATTTGCCGTCGCGCTCGCACAGATGCGATGACCGCTGTCATCAGATATTACTACTATTTTGACCGCTGAACACAGGCTAAAAGGTCAATGTACGAAATTCTTCGTACTTCGCGTCCTAACTATAATAAAAACATACCTAAATTTTGAAGGGAAAAATGTAGATTTTTTTTCTATCCACTTATTTTTTTTAATACTATATTATACTTTCAGATAAAAAAAGTAACATTCGTACCGAGTTAAAAGTGGATTTTCTTACCCTTGTGTAAGAAAAGCGTCATTATGTATTTGGTACAAAATATATTGTTTGAGCCACTGGCTCAAAAATATGTTCACTGAAAATTATTACCTACACAATACAATTACACAGATTTTCAAACTTTTATACGAATAATAAGCGAATTAATGTGAAACCATAACTAAAAAATTGTCATTTTATAATATTTTTTAGTTTCTTTTAAATATTATAAATTTTCTTTTACTTTTTTAACTATTTGTGTAGCGGTCTCTGATTCCCTTATTTCGTCCTCTAATTTTATTTACCGTTAATATAAGTTATTTAAAAATTCATATACAGATATATACGCATATTATATATATATGCATATACGCATACACACCCATATATATATATATATATATATATATGTTTTCACAAATACATACACTATACATACCTTGTATTACAGCTGCCAGGCCAGCCGCAATCAGAAAAAGACTTTTAAAAACCATATTTGACAGCTTTATTTTTGAATATTTTTTACTTGTTACTGATCCAAGACGCTCTAGAAAATTATTATTTATTAATAATAATAAACAATAATTAATTATTATATATTCCAAAAAATCGTGTCCTTTGCCAGTGAGCAATAACGTTGCATGCAAGTGTTGAAATACAAGATCAATATTTTATAAATTGATTCGTATTTTTTGTAAAACATGTCTGTAAATTTTGATTTGGGTGTTGGCTTAATGCGGCCACTTATAAAAGAAAACCGAATATAAAACTAACAAGAAATAATGTACATGCCATACAAAAGAATCTTCAAATAGTTCATGACTAGTTAGTGTTTGCTTTTTTAAGAATAAGCTCTGTACGAACAACAAATAAACAACATCTAGTGGCGGCGCTAGTGTGCAGTATATGGGGCCTGAAAGGTTACAGGTTCACACCAAAAAAGTTGTAAGAACCTTCAAACAAGACAGGGGTCCGGACGAATTGATTAACTCACGACCGGTCCTGACCGAGTTCTACTTGCCTCTCACTATACTACTACCAGACTACCTACTAATACAATTAGGGAGTTATTTACTTTTCTTTTGTAAATACATACATACATATAACAAGTACTTAGGAAACAACCAGACTTAAGACAAACAAAAATATTTGTTCTGTGCGAGGATCGTACTCAAGCCCTAGATTCTGACAGGGTTACACACAGTTAAGTAAACATGTAAGTATTAGCATTTGTCCATGTTTAAAGTAAAGTTCCTATATCTTCTACGCAATCAAAATATACGACTAATTACGTCAGATTTAATACTTACTTCTTTTGACCTACGACCATTAACTTGGCAAGAAGCAAGGTCTCACGTGCTGTAAGTAAAGCTTAGGTAACAAAACCATATAAAATCTATTCGTAGTTGAATCACATCTTAAACCTAATTCTAACTTATTGACCTGTATTCTGCTTTATTATTTGTTATTGGTTAATGCTACGCAGCAACCGACTGAGCTAGTTTTTGGTACAGATATGATTATTTGCTTTGCCTTGATCGTTTTTTTAACAACGCCATCTATTGTCAAGTAGCTTTAATGTTGCTGTGACAGTAAAAATAATAGTATTACTACTCGGCAATAGATAACTGGAAGAGTCATATTTTTCAGATTATTATTGCCTGAAAACACGGTAAAACTACGTTTTCTAAACATGAAACCTAGCAAGATTAATTTTACGCCCCTGAAACCCCCGAGCACTAAATTTCATGAAAATCGTTGGACCCGTTTCCGAGATTCAGATTATATACAGAAATTGCTCGTTTATGATTATTTATGTATCAAATTTATAATTATGTTCGTATTCTATTAACATTTTATGATTATCCTAATAATGTTTTTAATAATAATTAACAATTTATATTAGATAGAATTCTTCTTTCACAAATCACAATCTAAATAAATAAAAATCCAAAACTAAACCTTTTATATAAAGAATAAGGTGATTTAAAAATACTTTAAGACTTACCCAATGGATCGGAATGTGCTTCCATATTTTATTAATATTTTAAATTCAATAATTTTAATTAGAGAAATTTTAGTTAACTCAAAAAGACAACATGCTAGTTGGGAGGTTTGTAAAGTTTATGTTTGTTTTAAGCAAATAACACAGGTAAACAAGTAGCGGGGACAATGTAGTTCAATCTGTTTTTTTTAAATCCAGTTTTAACACTAGAAGTGCCGCAGTCCCATTTTTGGCCCACCAGCCAATTCCATCGTCTCTAACTTTTTTATTTTTTTATTGTTATTTGTTTATAGTTTTATCGGTCCGTAAAACTTTTTGACTTTTGGGAATTAGTTTTAATAGTTTTAGTAATTAAAATGTTTTCAATTGTGTAATAAGAACAGGTAATGAAAAAAAAGGGAACTACCTAGAACTGCCGCTGGGTAATTTTGTCCCAGTGAGTATTCTAAAATGTAATAAGTGCAAAAAAACTGTCTGTAATAATTGCACTTATAAAGAATATTATTTTTGCGATATTTCTTTTTTAAATAGTTTGTAACTAGTTTATAGGTTTATCATAATTAAGTACTGTTAAAATTACTATTTGTGAAGATTTTGGTATGAACTCAACAAATTCAGACTCATAACAAATTATTTGTTCGTTTTTGTTTTAATTTTTTTACTTTTTTTCCTTTCTTATTACTTGGATTTGATTTAAAATAAATAAATAAACATGTATAAGTATCTTACAAACAGTTTTAATCATAACTTTCATGTCTTGTACTTTTGAAAGTTGCATTAAATACAACGAGACAAAGTTACAACGGCAGTTTAAGGGGCCGTTGCAAACTTCGGCGCTCCTAGTGTTGAGTAATGAGCACAAGAACTGACGTTGGAAAACTTTTTTTTTTTACTAATCTATTTATTGCACTATAAAAATAAAAATCGTCAGCTTTTGTTTTCATTTGTTTTGTAATCTGGTATTAAATATAAATTACTAGCTTATGCCCGCGGCTTGATTCGTTTAACGGTGTGGAATCCACGGCTGGCTTTATTCGTTTAACGGTGTGGAATCCACGGCAATAGTTCATCCAAGATGAATAAGGTTATAGCTATTCCTGCGGGAACTTTTGGATTTTCCTAGATAAAAAGTATCCTTAGTTCTTCTCCGTATCCTTAACCAAACTAATAATAATTAAAGAATGAGGTAGAATACCTACTTTTTGTGCCAGTTACTCATAGGACCGTTAATAATCTCGGGCTGATGAATATTGCACAGCCGAAGCCGCGGGTAAAGACATAGTTGTTCATATTATATTGCATAATTAACATAAAATTAGGACACTAAATTTTATAAACTTTAGTTAGTCAGTTTTCTTGATATTTTACTTTTAATTTCTTGGAAAAAGCTGAAAAACTTCTTGGCAGCCAGTTCAGTATAATTGCTGAAACTTAACACATAAATACTTTCAGCCGCTTGGCAACATTCTTAATTTTTATAAAACTAAAATTTTATCGCGGCAGGGACCTTATTTATTCCAATCATTTATATTGTTTTACAAGAACATCTAGGAGACTACAATGAAATAATAAATATTTTTAATATAAATAGGAATTTGCGTTGTATTTTATAACCATTCAAATATCAGTTTAAGAAGCCCTTTTAATTTTATATAATTTTTCATACTACTAAGGTAGCAAACAGGCTTACGGTCCGCTTGATGTTAAGCATTAGGGGTATCACTGGTGCGTTACTAACCCTTCAAAAATCTGATAACTTCTTTCTTGAAGAACTCCATACTGTAGTCTTTAGAGAAAACCTTTGCCGGGAGCTCATTCCACAACTTAAGTGTATAGGACCATTTAGGTTCTAAAGTGTGAGAATTAATTCACTGCCGATGGCAAGCGGTGCGATGGTAGAAAGTTACCGTGAGCATCATTTTCAACAATTCCTCAGAACACATCTCACTGTACACGCGGTGGAGGCAAAGTCACTCCTTAGATTAAGGGTTTGATATGATCGTCGACGATTGTCTTAGCCCGTCGTCAAACCGAGGCAAAAGGATCAAGCTGGTATCCGGGTGCCCCCGCCCAGAGGTGGCAGCAGTCCTCCATATGGGTATCATAGATAATCAGGTAGGATACTATACAGTTCGATACGACACATACATATGTGTATGTATCTGTATTGTCACAGTTTTTCATCCTCCAAAGGTTCGTGTTTCAGTGACATTCGTCTATCCGAAAAATTTTCGGAGGGCACGTTAAGCTGTTGGTTCTGGCGACAACAATCGTTACAGCAAGTCAAAGGCATTGATGGCTGCTTGGAAACTCTGACAGTTGGGTGGCCACTAGCTAGCGTAGTGGAATATGGCCTAAATCTCTTTCAAACTCTTGTCCTGGCAGACCTGTGTCCTGTAATAAATAAAGCGTATAATGGCTGTAAAAGGAGGAAACCAGTGACTGAACACAAATTAAAAGTGGGATAAAGCCTGACTGTTGTAAAAGGAGGCAACCAGCAGCTGCACACAAATTGTGGTAAAAGGAGGTAACCATCGGCTGCACAAAAATTAAAAGTGGGCTAAAGCCACTTCTCACTAGGTATGTCCTTTAGTCCTATATGACTGGTTGTGACTCCATGCTGCAACACTGCTTAATTATTATATCTGGACTAAGGTGGCTTAAGACTTTGTACTCCCATATCACTAAGCATCTGCTTTAAAAATACTAAATGTTAAAATATACATTTTACCTGGACTAAGGTGGCTTTACATACCTATTATTACTGGTACTTATTAGTAATCATAAGCTTTACAATAAAAAATAAACATTGTATCTAGACCAACTTGGCTTATCATATGTCCTATATCGTTAGACATCAGTTTACAAATATTAAGTGGTAAAATATACATTTTATAAGGACTAAAAGTGGCCTTATGTGACATACTTACCACGTCACTCACGTACAATGTATTGCGTGACGTGCGCCAACTTATTTGAAACGCATAATACGTAAAACCCTAAGTATTAAGAAAATAAAAATATAAAATCGTTTCAGTTATTTGACATTACTAGAGTAAATATTTATGCTAGGAGTGATTTACTTTGGTAGTCAAACTAAATTTAAATGTAACAATCTGACATAGTTATATGTATAAAACGATTTAGCTGTTTCGTCATGTAAAACCCATAAATCATATTTTTTTAAACTAATCACAACTATATAGAAACATTGAAGTTCTAATGAAACTATTTAAACAAGGACTTGTAGTCACGTTTTTAGTCTTTGGTAACAAGAGGTTATGTGGACGTTATTTTGACCTGACTAATACGTAGGTACTAATATTTTGACAAATGAGGTGTCGTTAGCTTTTCTTAAGTGGTCTAGGTGTCATAGACAATGTGACGACATATTTAATCCAACATGGCGGATAAAACTTGCATAATACTGTGAGCAATTAAAAAAAAATCACAAATTTATCGAGTTTGGAAAGTTGGAGTATGGAAAGGTGTTAATTCAGAGATCCTGAAAATGTATGATTTGTATATAAAAAATCATATGGAGTTTGGGAGTTATATGAAATGTAACATGTGGTTTTTTCTGCAAAAAGGTTTTAGGTAAACAAAATGTACAAACCATATTTAAACCAGTTTCGTTATGAAGGTAACCTATCCGTTTTTTTTTTCTTATTGTGTCCACTTTAAACGTTTATCCCAATGTTGACCTCTATTTATTCATACTAATATATATAATGCGAAAGTAAGTTTGTTTGTTTATTATGGTCCTTTCTTCATGTAGCAATGGAGCATGCAATTGAGCTGGAATTTGGCCCAGGGATAATTCAAGAGAGAAGTATAGGTGATCCCAAAAAAATTGAAAATTCCTACAGGAATAACTGTAGCCAAATTTTACAAGGGAGAGCTGATACTATAGATTCTGATAGCTTCCTATAATATATTTCCTTAAAATAATTAAGGAGATACCTTAAAAATCCTATACTCCATAACCTAATAAAGCGCAGGCAGAACCGCTGGTAAAAGCTAGTTGCATAATAAAAAGAGATTTTTGTTCTTATCACGCAAAAAGGTATGGTTTTTTTTATATTCAAATACTATAAATTATAGTCTGGCCAAAATAAAGGATTAAGTTACAAAAAATCTAAAGTAAAAATACAACATTTCAAACAAAACAAAATTAATTCATATGCTTGAAAAGTATTCTGCTTAACAAACTACTATATCAAATGCGTAGGATACAAAACAGTAGGTAATGACTGCTGAATCAAGGGGCATGGGTTCGATTCCCGCACAACACAAACATTTATGTGCTGAAAATTTGTGTATGTCTTGGGTGTTTTCTATGTATAATATGTATGTTATACAAAAAAAAGAATAAATATGTAATTCTTTCCGTTGTCTGGTATCCATAGTACAAGATTTGCTTAGTTTGCGACCAGATGGCGCTGTGTGTAATGTCCAAAAATATTTATTACTATTAATTATGGTAGTGTCAAAAAAATATAGCTTCATAGCTTTGGTATTTTATTAAAAAAAAGGCGTGACATTTACATGTATTGGAGCGTTTAATAGGAGCTTGCCTAAATAAATTATAAAAAGAAAGAAAAAAAAAACTATAAAAAAATATTCTACCGCAGAAAAGGAAACACAAATCTTAGTAAAGCAAGCTAATAGTTCCGGTCTTTTATGTTAAAGTTCTTAGCACAATGTTCAAAGTAAAGAGAGAGGAAATTATCTGTTTCCCCTTAAGAGCTTTCTTAGTCATAAACTAAAATATTGCTCGTGGTTGAAATGAATTATTGACTCAAGTAGACATAAGAACTTAACTTTGGAAGAATCTTTATTGTGACATAATTTCTTTCTCCCTTATTCCTGTAATTCTTGTGTTCAAGTAACTTTGCCCTGAAAAGTTTTTGGTCTTTGAGCCATCTTTTTGAGCCAAAGTCATACGAATGGTCAAGGAATATTTTTAATGTTTTTAAGGGACATCACAGGTCACAACCCTTACGTACAGCTAGAGAGCGCAAAACAAAAATTTGACCTACCCTATTGAGTGCAGGGGTATCGTTGTTTAGAACTCGTTGACTAGATAAATACTGTATTTTTTTATTTTAAAAAATTTTGGAATACAAAGGAATAAGAGGCCACCAAAGTCCACTTTTTTCCAAAAATTTGCTCCGAAGAAGATTTTGACCTCCCATTGACCTAGGAACTTAAAATTTGGTGTTATTGTTAACTAAAATGTGTATTTTACTAACGAATATCAATATGTTTATAAATCAGATTTTTACAACCAACCTTGATTCTGCGGTCAAACGCGTAGTACAGAAGGGATTCACTCACCTACTGCTTATTAATTCTACATTTGGTACGGAGCCCTAAATGTGAGAATTCCGACACGCACTTGGCCGGTTTTTTACTGATATCGCAACTAATAGCATTAAATTAACTATCCATTAACACGTGCTGTTCTCGCAGAAATCATTTAAGGCTAACCGCATACTACGAGAAATTTCCTAGAGAAAAATTCTCATACACACAGACAAATTTCTCGTGACAAAATGTATGTACAGAGTGCGAGTCCTGCGCGCGCGAGAATTTTCCTATCGGAAATTTCTCGTAATGTGCGCTCGGCCTACATTGTAAATGGATTATTGATATGCTTTTGCTCTCGGGTTTGTCCGCCAAAAACCTTTTTTTTGCTTTGGGATTTCTTGGGATAACAAGTGTGTTTTTTATTACCTGTCTCTCTAGATATTCTTGTGCTATATCAAAAAGGACGCCCGTTTCACCCGCGATAAAGGTAAGGTATCTTAAGTACTTCTTAGCCTTAAGATTTTACTGTGCGAAAAATCTGATCTCTCTGTTGGTCCATAGCTACGAGAAGAAAAAGTGCTATGCGCTGCAACAGTAGAAAAAAAAATTTGACCTTTCTCGTCATTTTGACTAACGAAAAAAAACCGGCCAAGTGCGAGTCGAACTTGCACACCGAAGGTTTCGTAAAAGGTAAAATTAGTGACGGACATATTTATCTTTGTCGTTGGAAAACTGTTGTCTGAAAACATCGACATAGGTCGCGGTTAGTATACCAACTGCAAATAAGTTTATAATAGCAAATAAAAAGTGATGTATCAACAAATTCCTTTATATGTACTACATGGCATTGCTTCTTGCCAAATTTTATGATTATAGGTCAACGGGAAGTACCCTATAGGATTTGATTTATTTGTGTCACAATACGCGACAAAATTACAACTTTAAGTTTTTTTTACAACTTTAAGTCACCTTAGTCTTTAGTATTTTATATTAATTTCAACTCGATACTTCCACGCATTCTTAAGTAAAGAGGGCTTGACAGACAGACAGACAAACTTTTAATATATTACAACTGCAAATCATCAATTTTTAGATATTTTCCTACATTTGTGATATTAGATAAGTTTTTAAATTTACGCGTTCCATTAAAATAGTAAATTTGTGACGTAAGGCCTTGTTTTATGTCAAATTTCATGATTCTAGAACAATACCCCATAGGTTTTAATTTATATATATGCGTCAAAAATGGCCGTATTTTAGCCATATGTTTTTATTGCGTTAACTTAGAAGGTTGCTTTTTTTCAACTTCAAGGGACCGCAGATCTTAGTATTTGATAATAATTTCAACTTGATACCTTAAAAAGGGGTCTTGAAAGACAGACTGACAGATTCCATTTTTCCTTTTGAGGTACGGAACCCTAAAAAACTGAATTTTATATATAAAGGCTCCAACAAAATAGATGAATAGGAGTAGCAATTAGAAAAAGATACCTTAACAGGTTTAAAACAAAGGGCTAACTCTTTCGGGAAACATAAACAGAAACATAAAGTATTTGTATGTCTAAATGTCTGTCTCGCTAACTATTAAGTCAATTTTGGCTAAAAAATTGTTAAAGAGAGGTTCAAATCCTGGAAATCAGTAATAATCTGAGACAGGTATTTACAAAACCATATTAAATGTTTTTGTTGAAAAAATACGCAATAATTTAAAACTCTGAGAATTTATAGCGCTCAGCTAGAAAACCAAAAAGTGAGTAAGCCACTTCACTACTAGCTTCGTAAATAAATATGCGCCTACAATTTTAAAATAGCTAAATGATAACTGACTATTTTTAACAATTTTGTTGCATAGTATTTAGTTTTGAGATGTAGTTAGTACGAAACCCTGAATGTGCAAGTCCGACTCGCACTTTACCGGTTTTTATTAACTTACCAAGTTTTAGTTTTAAAGCTAAAATATTCTGTCAAATAATTAACAGGTCAGAAAATATACTTGTTAAGTTTTAAAAAGTTGTGTTTATTAATTTGTTACTAACAAAAAGAAAACATTTATTAATTTTGTCTTTTCAGAATTTATAATAGAGTTTTCGTTTCAAAAATTAAGTAATATTTTTAAAACACTAAGAAAAATATTACGTACTCTGTATAAACTAAACTAAATACCTACATTGATCTAATAGTAAAAATACCATGAACATACTCTTAGGTTATATTTATTAACCTATTACTTTACTTGTTAGTACGTCTAGTACAAACAAGTATTAAAGTAATTAATTTGAAATGCTTTCACGCAAAACGGTTCAACAAGACGAAACACTTGAGTTTTATATTTTCTTCCACCCAACGTTCTTAAGAAAAGTGCGGTATGCTTCAAAGCTTCGTAGAGATTTTTATTTGTTAAATTTCCCTTTGTATTAATCCCCTTTGAATATCTTGTTTAAGAATTCTCGCTGTGCTTCAACAAAATGAACAGTATTCAATTTTATTTAAATCACGGCAATTAAGTTCACAAAAGTATATATCGAGAGAGCTTTTTTAGGTTTTATGTTATTATAAATTTATTAACTTTCTCCGTATTCCGTTCGTTATCATTTTCAAATTATCCGGCATACGTCTAATTACTTTATCAAAAGCTGCTAGTTGAATTCTTATCTTTTTCAAAGGTAGCTTACCTAACTGTACTACTCCCCCTGTGTATATAGAGGAGGTCTGGTCAAAACAAACACGTTGGGTAAAGAAAATAATATTTACCGGATAGTTAACTTAAGACTCAAAGTCTCAAAGCAGTTGATTAGATCAAGCGGCATCACAGCGTGCAATTTTTGTGAGCAAAAAACAATTTTACACTGTTTCCTTACAAGTTCCATTTAGTAATGTTGCTAGGTTATAAGCAGTTACCGATGTGAGTGTTTTTTTCATGAGAATAGTGTTACTTTAATGTTTCATTGCAGTCAAAATACTTTTAAGTTCCTCAAATTTAAGGTACATTTAGAGGAGGAATTGGATCGCAAGTTTATAGCAAAATGTGATTTGAGCAAAGTGGATAGGGGCAAAGCGGATAGGCTATGGAAAGGCATACTCTATGCAAATTTTAAATCTTTGACTAGAAAAAGATTGCTGAAAATAGATGCTGGTCATTGCTACAGCCGTTATGTTAAAAAAAGAATCTAAAGCAATGGTAACGAAAAATAATTAAGTGCTCTTAAAAAATACACAGATGGTGTGAAGGTTGCACAGCCTACAGAGAATATCAGCTGATACTGTGGTAGGTGTGAGGTTCATTCATATTCAAATAGATCGTTTAAACCCATTCAATTTACTTGAATTGCGTATTCTCTTTAACCAATATGGTAGGGCAAAGCGAACAATTTACCTTACTTTGATCATTAGTACTAAATAGATTGTTTAAATAAACAAGATACCTTTTTACGGTTTTATCTATATATTGTGATTCATCAAACCTTAACATATCCACTTTGCCCGGAGTATTCGTGACCAACTTTGAGAATAACGTAAGTCCTCATTAGATATTTTATTATGCAGGTTAAGCCACATTAAAACTAGAAATCTTTATTTCCAACCAAAAGACTGAATAAACAATTCCATGGTTTAAACTAAAAAAAAATTACAAATTCCCATTTTTTATTTTGTCTTTATTTTTCCTATATTATTTTATCCCTACAACCATTAACCACCAAAAGAAACACAGCTGAGCCCTTCTTAGGGAAAGGAGACTTAAGCTTTAGGCCACCGCAAGCCCAATGTGAATTGCCTAGCATTGTCGAGCTTGCAGCCTATCGACTTTCAGAATTTTGTTGTTATAATATTTAAACACATTTTACCACGATAAATTTTCTTTTTTGACTTCACTTAGCTTAAGAACTTCATATTACAACAGCCTTTACTTTAGATGACTAAACACGAAGGCTTTTATTGTTTAAAAACGTCAAGTATTATTCAGATAGGTGCACTAAAGGTTTCGTACATAAATAAATTCTAAGCAGTTTGACCGTCATATAAAATAACTGATTACCGCACGGGCGAAGCCGCGAGTAAAAGCTAGTAATAACTAAACCCTAAAACATATTCTTATTCGTTCTCAATCACAACGCCAAATAATTATTTTAAATTGTATTTTTAACAACAACAAAAAATTTACCATTATTTAAAAAGCGAACTTTTCTCTTTCCATCAACGTCTGCCATTTTGTTTCTTCATGTTTATTAAAACAACTAAGAAACAGACAAGGGGCTGCAGGGACGCCTTGTCTCTGTCCCACTTTTGTGACAATTTGTTTTCACTGTATTGGTAAAAGAAAACATAATATTTCTTTTATTTATTATTGTTTTCAGAAAACATTTTGTCTATGTTAATGTAAAAACAAAAAGCATTCGACATAAAAACATATGAACCAGTAGAGTTTTCACAGTTCGTAATGCTGAAGTGTCGGACGTTGCACTTTAAGAGAATACTTATGATAACGACAGTGTTCCACAAAAAAGAAACGGTATGATAACAATAAATTAATGAAGGAAAAGTATTTAACTTAACTTGGCAACATTGTAGCTGTAACTTTACAGTATATTGTAGTTTTTAAGAGTTTTTAGGGATTAGAAATCGATCTGACATTTTTTATATCTGACAGAATTCATTTATCGTCTTAAACTTAAGAAGATGCTTAAATTTTATTATTAAATTTCATCTTTTTAACTATGCTTATGCACAAAATAAGTTAAGTTGCTCTACTGGAACGTAATAAAGTCTTGCGGTACCATCTACGGAAAAACACATTTCTGTGGCAACTTTTTTTATCGGAAACTATTTTTTCTTTTGACAAACAGCAGTGAGGCAATGCAAGGCGCAAGGGAACTCTCAACAGCTATCATCCTATCTCCTTTTTCGTTCCTTTGACTAAGTCTGTGTCGAAAAACCTAGTCAATTGGTTGTTGTACGTGTTGCGACTTTAAGAAACCACAAACAATAAATAATAAATATATTAATATATTGTAAGCTTTTGTTGGCGGTTCCACCCGCCCTAAATTCGGTTATCGGTGTAGGATTTTAAAGCCAACTACCCAAATTATAAAAAAAAAAAACTTATATATACTATATCCTTTCTTGGGACTCAAACTATCTCCATGACAAATTAGCACAACGGTTGAAGCGTGAAGAGGTATAGAGGATAGACAGACAGCGCTACTTTCGCATTTATATTTTGAGTATGGATTAAGCTAAGCATGGAATATGCGTAACCGCTCAATAGACAGTTCACTCGAATAAAAGAAAAAAAAAAAATGTTATAGGGAAAACTAAGCAAATTGAAACTGCTATCAAATGGATCACAGAGTATTCGACTCGAGGAGTAAAAAGTCAATTATCGTTCGTTCGCCGAAAAAGAAATGTTGAAATAAATATTTTTGATGCTAACAATGGCCACGATTTCATGAGAATGGATATCAATTCCAGGGTGCCCTTCAGTAAATAAATTGAAGTAGGAATAAAATATAAGACTTTACTCGTGGGAACTAAATGATTCTTACCTTGGTTCTTAATTTACATAATTCAAATACGTAGCTGAATAATTTAAATGAAATATTTATTTGTTCGTAATGTAATATAAATATTATATTGATAATTTAATATAAGAATAAAAAAATAACGATCGATAAAGTTTTTATGAGTAACATACTTCTACAAAAGTTTTTGGCGAACTATTCTCACAGTTCACGACTAACAAAATCGTTTACTGGCTAAAATTAATCTAACGTAAGTTAGTCATAAAAAGTGAGCACCTACCTACACCTTTATTTCGACAAAATGCAAATATATGATGAATATGAAAATCAGTTTTTGAATTGATTGAAAGTAGCGAGTAACGACAAGAAATTTCACAGCTGAACTGCCGATGAAGCGACGTGACGTGGTAGCGGTGCGGTGTCTCGGGTGAGTGTGGTTGGAGCGAAAATTAGATCTTGTCGAAATTTAGAAAAACTCTATTTTGTAACTGTACCTTAATTTTAGTTCTAGAAAAAATATCTATTTAATGATAATCTAGTTAATTCATCATTTGTGTTAATTTCATATCTGGTACTGGTACAGCTTGACTGTACTTAATTCTAATTTTAATACTGTTTCATAAAATAATGTTTCAAGGTGTTTAAATTTAAAAAAAATACCAACATTAATATACATATAAAGGCATACAACACACATTGTAATATAATGGACTTAAGGCCATGCCGCCATTGGATATTTTTTATTTACTGCTCGTAGTAAGTGTATTTCAAAAATTTTATTGAATCAAATATGGTACTAGTGATAAGCTATTTTTAGAAGGTTTTATATTGCTCCTATCTTTGCCTTAGGCAAAAAAACTTACTATATTTGACAGAAATCTATATTAACAGTAAAAGTGAACAATTTTTTAAATGAAATGAAAAACATCAATTAATAAAATACTAATAACAAACAGTTAAAAAAAAACAGTTGTTAGTTTGTAATGTTATGTAACCACAGATTATTTATAAACCTGTACGGAACTTTTTGTAAACGAGTTAAAGTTGAGTAAAATTATTAACACCAACGAGGAATGATATTATTTGGGAAAATTTATATCAAGTTATCGAAATTATAAATTAAATTTATAATGAAAGGTCGAGTTTATTCGCTCAGTTCATTATTTTAATCGGATTTATTCAATGCCCTGTAGCATTACTAACAGCGAGCGATACGGATATTGGTAAATTGCTTTTTATTAAAGACTTGCTTTTGCCAGTGGCTCCACCCGCCCCAAATTTGGTTATCGACGTGGGATTCTTACGGCAACTGTTTGATTAAAGGTACTAAAGAAGTTAGTTATAACAAGATATAGCTGCAGCAGTACATTCCAGGGTAATTCGGTATAAGTTATTCCCGTGGGAACTTTTTAATTTTATGAGATAAAAAGTAGACCATAGCACATGTCGGACTATAATCTATCTCTGTGCTAAGTTTTATTCAGGTCCATTTGGCGTGTTCTAGCGTGATTAAGTAACAATCCATCCATCCATTCAAACTTTTGCATTATATTAGTATTTATAAGTTAAGTTAGTTAAAAATTTTTCTTTTGTTAGGATTAGGACTTGTACTTGTTTAATTAAAGCATTGTTCGCCTTGAGATGACTAAAAGAACCTATTAAATCACGGGCAGAGCCGCGAGTAAAAGCTAGTAATAATTAAACGCTAAAACATAGACTTATTTGTTTTGAATCACATCGCCAAATATTAATTTTAAATTTTATTTTTAACAACGATGGATTTCATACTAACTGTAACCCTGAAGAAAAAATGGGAAATACATTTCCTGGTTGGGTGTTTACGTCACAAAAGAGACTAACTCCCAATTTTATGTTCAGCTTCATTGGCTCCCGAAATCCTTCTATGAATTATTTAGTAAGTCAAGAAATGTTTTTTACATATCTAAATTTACCCTTATACACAGATAAAGATTTTTTTACTGACTTCAAACTTGTGCATTATATTAGTATTTATATGTTAAGCTAGTTAGAATTTTTCCTTTTGTTAAGATAAGGACTTGTGCTTGTTTAATTTAAGCATTGTTTTCCTTAAGATGACTTCTGGTTACGCAAATAGATTATACACTAAACGATAACAATAGAAGTAAATTTTAATATAAATACTAGTCTTGAGCACTTTTTGACATGTGCATTCGTTGTCGCGCCCGATAATATAGTGAATATTAACATGGTAAATGGAGCCGGCAAAGTGGATAACCTAGAGGTATGATTAACTAATCTCTAAATTATGTGCAAAGTTGTCTATAGGTTAGAAAAACTACATTTGCAATATGATTTTTTTCATCACACTCGAAAATAGTGTTATTTGGTCTATGCGGTTTCCTTTACAAAATACGCGCAATTTAGTCTAGGTTTAATTTTTTTATGTCTGTTTTTTCACAGAAACAGTTTGGTGACCTCAAATCAGTTTTATTTAGAAACATGGTAAATGATTCAATCGTCCATAAACTGAAAAATTTTGGTTGAGGAAAAAGGATTTAAGCGACACTAAGGTGTAGTTTTAGTGTAAGGCTAAATGTATTAACCATTCATTGATATAAAAATAGAATTAGCATTATATAGCACTTTACTCTAAAAGTATAATAAAGATTGTATAGAAAACTATTTTACAGTAGTTTTAAATCTGTCGGACTAATATTTGAATGAAAAGTTAAAATAAAACGAAAATACAAATAAATCAAATAAGTTGTTATAAGCGATATTAAGTATGGATTGCAGGTGCAGGCTAAATGTTTTAAGCTACATCAAGAATTGATTTTTGAATGCAGGATTTTTTTAAATCGTAACGATCACGTAATTGTACGGTGTATAATTGGAATGGTGTAATAATAAAGAATGAGTTTTTTATGGATTGAAATTTTGGCAAGTTGTTATGCTCACTCCGGGGAAGGTTTCTGAGAAAAAAAGGGGTCAAGTGCAAGTCGGACTCGCGCAATAAGGGGAAACCGATTGGATTGAAATTTTGATAAATGTTGTGCACACGCCGGGGAAGGTTTTTAAATTAGTACAACCCTTTCATCATAGATGGCCTGGTGTTTTAAAAAAATAAACAATGTTCGCCGGGTCAGCTAGTTTGAAATAAAATTAGTTGTAGATCAAAACTATCAATAATTTAAGAGATAGCAAAATAATTATTTTAGTGTCACTGTGTCATCATTAAAAAAAAATTAAGCCTGTTGAAGATCTGTAAGATTGCTTAGTATTTCGGTGAGGAGAATGGTTATAACATTTTAAAAAATTAATTGACGGAATCAATTTTGGATGCGATATTAATGATAGTAAAATCACTATCTTTCTAACAGGTAGTGAATATGCAAATTAAAGAAAAAATAAATAACAAAACAATTTTACATGAACGCCTTCAGGGTTCCGTACATCCGAATAAAAAAAATGGTGGATCCCTTATTTTCGCATCACTCTGTCCTTCTGTCGTATAATATTTATAATTTTTTTTTGATTTTTGGATGTAAATCCTACGGATCATTATAATCTAATAACTTCAAACTTGTGCTTGAAACCTGTCAGTGTACAAAATGTATATATCTAAATAAATAAAAATACTTTGAATAAACATATTCAAGAAACTTAATATTTAAAAAAATAATTACAGGAAAATATTTTGAAGTTATATTATTTTTAAATAGAATGAATAGTCAATAAAAATATCCATGTATAAATAAATTTAATAAACAAACAATAAGGTACTCTAGTAAAAATAAAAGTACTTTTAATTGTCTTTGTTTATTAAACACACGTAAACAGCAATAAATATATTATATAAAAGCGATTTCACGCAAAAAGGCTAGTCGTGAGAATAAAATTGAGTTTCTCATTTTCTCTTAGCCACTTTTGTAAAAGAAAGCTGAGTAGGAAGCACTCTTCAAACTTTACGGGAAGAGATTGTTACTTGTGAAATTACTTTTTGTAGTAATCTCTTTTGAATACTTTCCTTAGGAAAATCTGCATCATACTTTATGAATAAACATAATTCTTATCAACACATTGTAATGAGGTCGGTCCATAAAAGTTTTTAAAGATATACTGTAGTCTACCTACAAATAAATTAAAAAAAAAAACAATTACATCAAACTTGAATCAGGCAGTCAAATTTGTATTAAACATTACCATAATGAATATTATAATGTAAATCATTATTTTATAATAATAATTAATAATGAAAATTGGTACTTATTTCTTTTTTAAAAAATAATAAATTAACAACACACTATAAACTTTTCTTGCCGTCTTATATCAGTAGAAAAATATTATCAATCCATTACCAAAATTTTACCATTTTAATAAGCTCTCTAAAACAGATATATATGTTGAATTTGACTTTGAGACGGACAGACAGGAACATAGATGGAGAGCGTAGGCACAACCTTAGCATTAATTTCATTCATACAGTCAGCCATCAATGGACCCATGTAATGTTCCGAAAACCTCTGGACATGCAAGGCGCCACGTCGCTACTAAACTTACTAGCTAGCTGGACAGTTCCCAAATGTCCACATGTTAAGACATAGGCTTGCCCCCGTCTCGCCTCGCACCGCATCTCACGATTGCTGTGTCTAGACGTCTTCGATGGCTGATTGTATGAATGAAAAAAGTTCAGCCAGTGGAAATAGGATCTTTTGGGCACTATTTATGTAGGGAACTCTAAAAACCTATCTAGCGGTAAATACATTTGATCCCTGCACAATGTATTTTTACTATGTATTGTATCTGTAGGTTTGTAGTATACTCCTCACGTAACTCCTGGCGAAGCAGACATTACCAATAAAGCTGCAGAGAATAACGAGGTCAGAGTCTTATTCTATTCAGCTCATGTCATTGAGTCTTGCTAGCGACCTCTAACTATTTTACTGTAAACTGCAGAGTGAAATGATCGTTGAAATAAATAAATAAATATATTTATATATATATTATAAAGTCACGGTGTAGCGAAACTCTTTGAGAATCTCATCTCCAAATGGCAGAAAGACTTGTAAGTTAAGAATCTCATCTCCAAATGGCAGAAAGACTTGTAAGTTAAGAATCTCATCTCCAAATGGCAGAAAGACTTGTAAGTTAAGAATCTCATCTCCAAATGGCAGAAAGACTTGTAAGTTAAGAATCTCATCTCCAAATGGCAGAAAGACTTGTAAGTTAAGAATCTCATCTCCAAATGGCAGAAAGACTTGTAAGTTACTCCCTTCTGTGATACGCTTATACCGCAAAATAAGTTGGTTGTAATAGGAAAAATGAGGGAAATTTAAAGAAGAAGAAATCCGATTTATCAATATATTGGTATTTGTTAGTAAAATTTACGTAAAGTAACGTTTTCTGAACTTACAATGCATTTGGCTGATGCATCCATTATGCTCCATTTGACTTCTGGGGCGAGACCCTGAAGTATAAGTTAGAGCAATAATTGCTTTTAGGGAATGAAACTTTCTACTGCGACAGGAAGGGCAGAAAAATAAATAGAAAGACAGAATTTTATTATTGCATTAAAAAGTTATACATAGGCGAATTTAATGCCAGTAGGCATTTTCTTTCAATTTTACTTAGTTAAAAATATTTTTTTATTTAAGTTTATTTAGTTTGGTAATACAAGTACTTTTATTTCGTATTTATTTTAGTCCTTAATACCTAATTTACCTTTCTTTATTCTTTTCTTTTCTTTTCTTTCTTATTTTTCTTTCTTTCAGCCATTTAACACCGAACTCATGTCTTCAAAGCTTAGATGACTTGTAAAAATGTAAAAACTTTGTAAATATGAATTATTCTGAGAACGTATTGTAAGAACACTAAGGTGGCAAACAAGCTTACGTAGCCGTCACCGTCAGCCTATGGGGTGTCACTCGCGCGTTATTGACCCTTTAAAAATCCAATAGCTTCTTTCTTGAAGTTTCTTTTTAAAGGTGTAAAAGTTACTCTTAAATAACCGTACTATAAGTATATGTAAAACTCCTATTTTTCTTTAATGTCTTGTTTGTTAACAGATGTAAAACACTTCTTTCATGTCATTGAAATCAATAACAAAGAGGAAATAAGCACATTAAACATTAGAGAGTCTAAATATCACTAAATTATTAAGTGTTCTTATTTATAAAATAATTACCTACTTCTACCATATTTGCAGGTTTCTGTTCGTGTTTAAAACCTACCTACCTACCTTCCTAGCAAATGGTTTAACAAAATAAGCTTATATACTTTTTATCACGCTAACACGTAAACAATGTCATTACGTAGAGGTACGCAAAGCGGGTGATAAGACCTTAATTACTGCCACGGGCTTTTTCTTTGTAAATATTTCATTTTAGAATCAAAGTGCTCGTTCATAGAACTTACAGTAGGTAGCAACGCGCCTATTCTGTCTAATATGTATAAAAGTTTTCTGCTCAAAATATGAACTACGCGCACACTACAAGTTTTAACTTTAGTCAAAAACCTTTAAATTCATTATGTTTTCTCTACTTCTATTCCCGCCATTTCAATTGTGTTTCGATGATTTTATATTTTATTTACCTTATATTTTTATTTACTTGCAAATCTGATGAAAAATATTGTGTGTAACATGGGCGGTAGGAAAATTACAAACTCGAGTCATCAAAGCCTTCGGCCTTAACCTTCTAAATCGTTACTAATTTTCTCCTTACCACCCTTAATACACAATGTACCATTTATTTATTATCAGTGTTCTTAGTTTTTTGCTCTTCGTTTGTTTCTTCAATTGTTATTTTATTATTGGCGCATGGATTTCATTAGCGATTTGCGCTTTCTTTAATTATTATAAGTGTATATTAAACGTGTTGCATAACACTCGAACGAAACACTCGGCTTAATTAGTTTGTTATTCTTCTAATTAATTAATTAATTCTTGGCCTTTTTCGATTTGTTGTATTGAATTTAGATATATTTAAAATTTAAAGTTTAAACAGTGAAAAATATTTTCTATTACCTACTGTATTCTGAAAATTAATTTAGTCATATATAACATGTGTGTTATGTGAGTAAATCAGTATGTAGTAAACTCCTCGCGAGGAGAACCTCAAGGAGAAATTACCAATAAAACTGCACAAAATTACGAGGTCAGAGACTTATTCTATTCAGTTCGCGTCGTTTAGTTGTTCTATTTTACCCTCTTTTTACTATTTTATTTTATTATTGCACAGTGAAACTATAGCTGACCTAGATACAATTTTTGGAATTCTATAATTGTAGGAAATCAAAGAAATACGATGAAATGCTGTGTTTCATTTTCATATTCCTTCTATTGTTAACTAATCTTGATGAATTAAAGTTTGAAACTCTATGCTAGTTTTAAATTAAAACCTACTTTCAAACTACTGTAAAGAAAAAGAAACTATGAGGTAGCCATAGACTACGAGTTTTGTAAACTGTCCTACAATAATAGCCTGATAAAATTATACACACTTTAGAAAGAGACAAAGCAAACCTGCTGTCTCCTTTCTTTTTCTATTAGCGTCCGTTATTTAGTTTGTTGACGTTTAGAAAAATGTCTATCAATTTGAGACATATTGGTGTTTCGTAGTCAAATGTCAAAAACCAAACACTATTTGACGATTTTAGGGTTCAGTAGCCAAGTGGTAGGTTAAGTAAATCGAACGCTTATAGTTTCGTTATGTCTGTTTGTTTGAACGTTATTACGGTTCCATGTCATGTGTTTGAACGTTTTTATGGTTCCATGCCATGTGCTTGACCGTTTTTATGGTCCCATGCCATGAATAGATAATGGGTAGTCATTTGCCAAAACCAAACCTTTGCAGCTTCTTTATCTTAATCCATTTGCCTGTTTCAAATTAAAAAACGCAGTCTTAAGTTTCTTTAAATAATGGATTTGAATTAAATATTCCGGCTCTTTAACTTCACTAAAAAGTAAAACCGAAGCGCCTCAAGCGGATATTCTAAGGAACTCTCATTAACAAAACGACGCAACCCCACCCGAGTTTTGGCTCGTGTAAATGGTCTTGACAAGCACTCTGGAGTTATATGATATCGACACCTGCAAGGAAAATCATCGTAATTAATTTTCAAAAAAACCTAGCTACCTTTGTTATGTCCTTATGCCATTCAAACTAGGAAAAATTGCTCAAAAAGGAATGGTGCATATTTCTGTATGATTATTGCGCTATTAGTAGTTTAATATTATTACTTGTTTTGAGTAACAATGAGTTTGCACGGCATAAACTTTGTAAAATGATAATGTAATTCAGGACATACAATTAAATTTTTATATCTATATTTGCTTCATAGAAACAAAAATTGTAAATCGGGGATACAATGTGCAACATGTATTTTAATCTATAAAAAGTTACCATAATAATAAACATAATTAAATAATTTGAAAAACTTCACTATTTTCTGTAATCAAATAAAAAAAGAAAAAAACTCATTAGTACACCAAAAAAATATATTATTTTCAAGTTAACATCTTATATACTTTATACCATAAAATTCAGTAATGCTTTAGTTTTTTTATTTATGTAGCTGTTATTTTTTAGATTTGTTTAAGATAGGTGCTTACTTCTATTCTATTACTCTATCTTCTATTACTAGCATAACTACAGTGAGTGTATGTCACAGACCTCAAATAGGGTTCCCACTGAAAATCAGCGCTGTAGCAGGATACTGTTTCAGCATAATGCTGAGTGGGAAACCCGTTTTGAAGCATCGTTACCATATTTATAATTATTGTAAATTATATTACTGTAATGCTTCATAATAAATATTTTTCTTCTTTTTCTCCTACTCTTTATTCATCTAACATCCATAAAATTAACAAATATTTTAGAAAGAAACATTATAAAAGCTACAGAAAGTATATCTTTTAGTTATATCTCTACAATCTAATTAAAAATTTACAACTAAAAAAAAACCGGCCAAGTGCGAGTCGGACTCGCGCACCGAGTGTTTCGCACAAATCTGTAGGTATATAAATAGGTAGTTACGAGTTTGAAAATATGCGGCTTAAATTGCTGTTTTTCTAATTGCGTTGACATAGAAGTTTGATTTTTTTACAGCTAAAAGGTATTATAGACCTGAGTATTTGATATGAATTTCATTTTAATACTTCTACGCGTTCATGAGGAAGTAACTGTAAAATTATGAAAAATATTTTTATTATATGATGTAACTAAAAATTTACGGTTTTCGCAATTTTTGCTTTATCTGTGCTGTAAGACGTTGCTTCGTACCAAATTTCAAGATTCTGAGTTCACGGGAAGTACCCTAAAGGTTTTGATTCCCTTGCGAGTTTCGAAATTTTGCGAAAATTTGCGGCTTAAACGGCTGTACCTTTTGATTGCGGTGACTAAGAAGTTTGATTTTTTCACAGCTCCAAGGGACAGTAGACAGTTTTTGATATAAATTTTAGCTTAATACCCCCTTGACAGACGGACAGACGGACGGAAAACAAAGTGATCCTATCCGGGTTCCGTTTTTTTCGTTTCTATGTACGGAACCCTTATAAAACACAGCCCCCAGCAATAGGTAGCCTTGATAAGGTACGCTAAATTGACTGGTAAGCCTTATAAAGTTAGATAAGTCATCCCATAGCTCAGACAATATCGAGCGAAATGTCCAAAAGTAACACGTCGTAACTCGTTCACATAATACAACAAAGCATGCGGGGAGTGTTGGTCAATTAATTTTGTTGGCAATTGTAGACAATTGTTTGTCGACAATGAATTATAATAAAGTTACACAAACGTAACAGAAACTTAAGTTAATGTCAGCAAAATTGATGACAACTTCTGTTACAATCTTTGATTCGAGAATATTCTTCTTTGTTTAAAAATGAAAATATTATACTAATATTACAATTAAAGATTGTTTAACGTAATCAAAATCTTTCCAAAAACAAGAGATACCCTCTTGTATTACAACTTATTCTATGCAATATTATCAACTGCTGGCATAGGTAAATACGTGTAACTAAACACACCTCTTTATCATTGTCTGTAAACGTTGACTACAATGCTTAACACTGCCTAAAAACGTAGGTAAATTCAAAACTCTCCCAAATCTCAATCAAACTTAATAAAAAATATTCCACCTGAAAGTTCATACGTCGTACCGTGTATTTTTCGTTTTCTTAAAAATTTATTAACATATTTCTATAGCAGACGTCTACATATGTTATGTATGCAACATATGTTATAAAAAAAGGCCATTTTTCGGACTTTTGCAGTGCCTCAGTTTTTCATAAGAACGGTACATCAAAAAAGGTAAACATAAAAATAGTGACTGTGTTGTCTATCATACATAAAAAAAAATATCAACTCTCATGTGAAGATCCAGGAAGGAAACAGGGGAATACGTTTGATTGGGGAAAAACAGTGAAATATTTCTTATATAAGCTTAGGTTTTAGGGGATTTGTTACGCCTGAAAGTTTGACCATTAAATGAAACTCTACTCTACGAGTGCTTAACGTGGGCGTAGAGCTTTAATGTTGGCTTCAGTAATTCTACGATAGAACTTTAATTGTAAATAAATGTAATTCATTCGTTTTGTTGTTTGTGACAAAAAAAATTGGGTCTGACTTGGGTCTGGGTCTACGGTTTTTTGATAATTTAAAAAACTTTGTCACTTATCATCTTCATTTCTGTTAACACATTGTTACTTATGATTCATCCAAAATGATAACGAACAATAACAATATTGATTTGTTATAAACAACGATCAAAAATTCAAGGAACTTAACTAAATTTAAACTGCTACCTTCAACTACTATAATAGGCTGAAATAGACAAATACTTAGGTGGTATCAGCTGATTAAATACAGTTAAAGGGAACAGCTGAACTGCTATGAGAACAAAAATTTAAATCAAAAACAAAAAACAAAACAGACTTAACTTGTAAAATAAGCAGATACAACAAACAACAACGCCATTAGCTATTTGTAATGTTTAATGTCTGTTCACTTACCACTAAGTTTTTTAACTAACAAACGGGGTAGGTTAATACAACAAACAAGATACACTTAAAATAACTTTGGCTGGAACATGCCTTGATCTCTTCAAAGAAATTTGGCTACTCGTTGAAGTGTAGACAATTTGAAATAAACGTTACGGGTTTATAAATTTAACTTTTAAATTTTCCAAAAAAAAAACTGCGGATGTGTATTTTGCGTCTATATTTTATGGGGTCTAGAGGTTTTGCGGCGCCTTTCACTAACCTTACAGTTGAGCTGTTGCTCTGAAACGTAGATGCTTCCCACAAAAAAGGGAGTTCGATAAAATATACGTTTTTTTTTTCTATTCTGGAACTTAATACTAACATTTATACATAATCTTACGCAAATTAATTACTGGATTAAATAATGATGAACCGTTATTTAAAAATGTAAATGACGTCACTGGTTGGTTCTATTTAAAAAAGTTGAAAAAAAAAATTTGCCCATTACTTTGTAACTAAAACTCAACGATTTCTATGTGTTTACTATACAACTATCTGTTTAAATAGTTACAAACATTAAGTATAATGAGGTTACAAACAACTAAACTATCACATTTATATTATTTGTATAGACTTGTTAACTGAAAATAGTATGTATACCACAGTATTTTTAGATTTTTAATGCCACTTCGAGTTAATTATGTACAATGCGTTGCGTAACTGTTTTTTACTTGCATGGTGCGATATAAACAAAAGCCCTTTTTTAGCCCAACATGACATCCCGTGGAAGATGAAAGGGCTGCTCATAATTCTTCAGGGTGTTATGTACTTACGGCATAATTTATGGCAACATTTCTGTCTGTTTACGTTACAATACCCACGTTCAATTTGAAATAAATTTGGTGAATTTTAGGCGTTACTTTCTGGCAGGTTGTGCGTATTTTTCCACAGTAATTTATAATACCTACCTAAATTTAATTGACAAATGGTTAAATAAATTTTATTAAAGAGACTTCAAAAAATAGACAGTAACAAAATCGAGAAATTGCCACAGTCAACATTATCTCCCAAAGTATGTATTATACATTTTTCAGATATTCGCAGTAATTCTGCGAATCTCTAACTTTATGCGGATTTAATGCAACATGCACTTGGCCAGTTTCTTATTAAATAGACCATACCTTTAGGGAAAGCCTATTTGTGAAGATCTGAGGTAACTAGGGTCGGCAACGCGCGAATGATATTTCTGGTGTTGCAAGCATCCATAGGCCACGGTGACCGCTTACCATCAGGCGGGCCGTGTGCTTGTTTGCCACCTTAGGGGTATAAAAAAAAAAACAGATTCAGGTTAGAAAATATGGTTTTATGACTGAAATATGTTCAGTATTTCTAGCAGCAAATCTAGGCAGATTTAAAAAAAACTATAAATAAGAAGAACAAAATACTAAACTCAATGTTTTGTCTTTTTTAAGGCCTTATTGTTTACTTTTTAGGGGATTGTTAAAGTTGGTTTATTTTTGGTTGAATTTTATTTTTTACAGTAAATTTTATTTAAAAAAAAATTTATTTCAAAATTAAATATAAAGCAGAACAACAATCAAGTAGTACTAAACATTTAAGCGCAACACTTTATAAGTTAATGCCATTGTCATTTAAAATAATACTGTCCATTTCTGACACACTTCTTATAGTCTATTAGGAACTGGTAATGTGGGTATATTATTCTTTCCATACATAAAACATCTGGATCCACCACCATTTGTCACGCAGGACCAAGGGGGTTTGTTAAAAGTGGCTGACCGGCATGCTTCGGGGAAATGAAGCCATGAAAATATAGGTACAAGTACACATACATACAATTTATAAGCCTTTTATTTATTACTTACAACAAATAAGCATATATTTTTTTGATACTGGCACAATATTTTAAAAACTTTATAAATATTACACAACCTAAATGAAAAGAAAAGCATTGTTACTGAGTATACCAATAGCACGATTAGATATTCAAAAAAAAAAAAAGCAAAGTTTGTAAATTAGTGTATTCGTGACTCCTTTATCACACAAAATTCCATAGCTGCAGCAAATTTCGTTACTATAATCAAGTAGTTGCCGAGAATCCAACGCCAATAATCGAAATAAGCGAAGCCGCGGGTAAAAGTTACTAAAATATAAAAGAAATACAGTTTTCTACAGACCAAAAGCCATTTTATTATAAATACATAATCACAAGGCCTTTGCGATGCGATACCCAAAGGACGCATTCAGTTCTCCCTTATTCCCTATTCACTGAACAATTAGGGTTGATTATTTAAGATTTATTAGGGTCTGTTGTAGAATAATACACAATATTATGTATATAGATTTATTTAGAACTACAAATTCAGAATTTCATCGATTACTAGTTTTTGCGCAGTATTCGATTTATCGCATTGGAATTATAATTTAATCTCTCGATTGGAGTAGTCCTATTTTAATCTGCTCCCCTACAGCTGTAACCGTGTTAGAAAGAAGAGTCAACTCTTTGCTTTGCTACGACGTAAAATATTTTTTTCCGAGGATTTACCTACATTTTTCCAATGGGAACTCTCGATGGGAATGAAAAAACTTAGGGCGCGGCTATGCCGTATGGACACGGTCATATGTTTTACGTTAATTCATGTACGTGATGGTTAATATTTTTTCTAAAATTATTATATGTATGATATTATAATTTTTTAAAATTAATCAAGATGTTTCGTACAAATAGATATTTTTTATTCTAATTTTCCATAATCTATTATTCGTTAGTTTTTAAGATAAGGCCATTTTTAGTTTGACGGTTGTCATCTTTGATCATCATCTTGATGATATCTATCACTGTTACAACTACTGAAACAACTAGTCTAAGACAATAATCACGGAGATATAGCCCTTTATAATTTTATAGAACCCACGGGCATTATGACATCCTATCCTGTTCACCGCGCGCGCTCTACGAACTTTATCTATTCATGTATAAAAACGCCATCTGTGGATCAAGACATAACCAATGCATCAATTACACATTTTCAGTTCAGCCAAAACTGCCAGTGGCATTGTTTTCCATACCTGCTTAGGTTTCCGCTTTTTAAATTGTGTTTTGGTAAGTTTATTTATTTTTTCACCTTAAATATTTTTTTTTTACTCGCAAATGTAATGAAAAACATTGGCGGTGGGTAAAGAAGTTACAAAATCTGCAAACCTTAGGCTTCTTAATAGCCTCTCGTTAGGAATTTTCTCCTTACCTCTCTTAATACACAATGTACTATTCCTCAAAGATTGTACTTGCCAATACCAGACGTGACAGCTTCACGCGCCTCTTCACGCTTTCCTACCACACTAGGCAATTTCCGTCTTCATGGAAGACTGCGAATGTGCACCCGGTGCCCAAAAAGGGCGATATATCAGATCCATCGAATTACAGGCCTATCGCTATAACCTCTCTTCTCTCCAAGGTGATGGAGCGTGTGATCAACACACAGCTTTTGAGATACCTAGAAAAACACGACCTGATCAGTGACCGTCAATATGGCTTTCGCCACGGTCGCTCAACTGGTGACCTTCTAGTGTATCTCTCACACCGATGGGCACTCGCCATTGAGAGTCAGGGGGAGGCATTGGCATGTAGCCTAGACATTGCGAAGGCGTTCGATCGGGTCTGGCACCGGGTTCTTCTATCGAAGTTGCCATCTTACGGAGTGCCCGAGGGTTTGTGCAAATTAGTGGCTAGTAGGCCGTAGTTGACGGTAGTTGCTCTGATAGCATGGACATTAATGCTGGTGGGACACAAGCAAGGCTCTGTGCTGTCTCCTGCGCTGTTTCTACTGCACATCAATGATATGTTGGACATCAACAACATACATTGCTATGCAGATGACAGTACTGGAGACGCTTATTACACGGGCCGTGCAAGCATCCCACGTTCCGTTGTGGAGAAAAAGCGTGAAGAACTTGTGTCTCAAATCGAGATCGGTCTGTCCAAGGTCTCTGACTGGGGGCGGGAAAACTTGGTCCGATTCAACCCTTCAAAGACACAAGTCTGCGCGTTCACCGCTAAGAAAACCCCATTCACTGTAGTCCCACAGTTCCAGAACACTCCCCTCTCCATCTCCAAGAGCATTGGGATCCTTGGCGTTGACATCTCCAGCGATGTTCAGTTCCGAGATCATTTGCTAGACAAGGTAAAGCTGGCGTCCAAAAAACTTGGTGTACTCAACAGAGCGAAGCAGTACTTCACGTCAGGGCAAAGGTTGCTACTTTACAAGTCGCAAGTCCGGCCCCATATGGAGTACTGCTGCCATCTCTGGGCGGGTGCACCCGGATACCAGCTTGGCCCTTTTGACTCGGTTCAACGACGGGCTGTGAGAATTGTCGACGATCCCAAACTCACTTGCGGTATCGAGCCCTTAAGTCTGAGGAGAGACTTTGCCTCCCTGTGTGTGTTCTACCGCTTGTACAATGGATTGTGTTCTGAGAAATTGTTCGAAATGATGCCCACGGCTACTTTCTACCATCGCACCGCTCGCCATCGACAGGGAATTCATTCTCACACTTTGGAACCGAAATGGTCGCGTACAGTACGGTTTCAGAGAAACTTCCTCCCGCGAACGCTTGGGTTGTGGAATGAGCTCCCTGCCAAGGTTTTCTCTAAGGACTACAGTATGGGGTTCTTCAAAAAAGAAGTTATTTGATTTCTGAAGGGTCGGCAACGCGCGAGTGATTCCCCTGGTGTTGCAAGCGTCCATAGGCTACGGTGACCGCTTACCATCAGGCGGACCGTAGGCTTGTTTGCCACCTTAGTGGTATATAAAAAAAATCACTATTTTTTTTTTCTTTCCTATATTGGAGAACAGAAAATTTTTAATCTTATGATTTTGCTAATAAGCATATAGGCAGTGCATGTGTTGGCAGAGTTATTAAAAAATTACATACATAACAAAAAAAAACTTGCGTCACCAAAACCGAGAATTAAAGGAAAAATAACTGCCAGATCTCGACGATCAAACAACGGCCAGAATTCTGAAAATTGATGATGATTATTAAGTTATTTAAACCTATTTTGTGTTATATTAAATGGCATTGTGAAAGTAAAAGCGAGTACAACCGTTACTCCCCAAAGAGAGTTAATTATTTCTGATAAAAATTAATTTATATTACCTAGAAGTACCTAGTAGGGAAGACCGAGGTGATTTGAAATAAAGGTGATGTGAAACATCAATTATTTCGCGAAACTTAAAACCGATAGAGAGCTGAAAATGTCGCAATTCAACCCTTTTTCATCGCCCGCAGGCCCTTCAGTACAATTCCGTGTCTCTGGGCGCGCAATTGCGTTGTTATTTGTTTCACGTCGCAAAAATCTTAAAAAGTAAGTTTTAAACGTCTTTTTCAAACACCTCTGTTTGGATAATGCGTTTGTATTTTGGTTCGCTAATATATGTTTCAAAAGCTTCTTAACTAACTATTAAATTCATAGCATTGGTTTTAGCTCATTTATATGTGTTTTGATTCTTGGTTTGAAATTGAATAGAAATCGGGAGTATTTTCCTTACTAAGGAGATTTGAAACAGATTGTTTTAATTCACCTTTGTTAAAGTTTTGTATGGCTGATTTGTTTATATGGTGATGGTTTTTTTTTTTTATCGTGTTTAAGCATTTTATTGGTTGATTATAGTCAAATATTATACTACTTCAGTTCATGGCTAGAATTAAATAAGAAGATTGATAGTACACTTTAATAGTTAACTATTAAATTCTCAATGTAGAAAAAAATATAAAATAAAATGTTAAAGTTCTAACTTTGAAAGTTTTATTTTAATAAATACCTTTAAGTTAAAGCGTCATTTCTGCTTTACAACGCTTAATCCTACCAAAAAATATTCTGTTTCAACTCACCTCGACCTCTGTTTCAACTTACCTCGGCATGAGGGGAGTTGAAACAGAATGACTTGTGATTATCAAGTCGATTTCTTGCCACAGAATTCACATTTACAATTTCTTTGTATTACCCATCTTCAAGTCCAAGAAATGAACTGTTGATTATCATATGCGATTTGTGTGAATAGTACTTTGTCTTTTAAGCAAAATGTCAAAATTGTTTCAACTCCCCTCGGTCTCCCCGACCAAGTGTTTTATACACAGTAAAAATATTGCTCCATCATTAATAATATTTGCTGCCCAAGTTTACAAGTATTTTAAGACTTCTATATAGGCTATAAAAAAAAATATGTGACAAAACTTGCTTTTGTCTAGTGCATTACCTTAATGAATGATTTTAATCTATTGTATTTAATGCAATAAAAATCTGGGTGACGATTGTTTTAACACTTGTGCAAATTTTTGAAGCACGCTTTGCATAAGCTTGTAATGAAAGTTGGTTGTATAATTAGAATAGCTTGTTATCTAGTGTATTGACTCTAAGTTGCAGCAAAAACTCAAAATCACTTATCCCTCCCAAACAACAAAAATGTTTTTTTGTTCGCTTTTGATTTTGACAGAATATTTATTTATATATTCACTTTAAAAATAAATAATTCAATTAAAATAAAACAAATAAATAAGGGTGCTCCCATACAACAAACGTGATTTTTTCGCCGTTTTTGTAGATAATGGTACGGAACCCTTAGTGCGCGAGTCCGACACGCACTGGGCCAGTTTTTATATTATTCCACATAGGTGGCAAACAAGCTTTTGAGCCCTCTTATACTAAGTGAGCGGTCACTGAAGCAAATGGATTAGGGATTGCAATCCGGTATCATTTTCAATCCGGCCGGATTTCACCGGATTGACGCCAATCCGTCCGTATCCGGAACTTAGGTTCTAGTATTTAGTGATTTTTAGTTTCGATAATAATACAAAAAAAGAAAAATAAAATACGTATTTATGGAAAATAAAATCACTTTTCATTATATTTTTTGGTATTAATTGCAATTTTTGGTACTATTTGTACTAAATGAAATTATGAAACTATTCTAAATAATAAAGTAAGTACTAAGTAATCAGTCTGACTATCTATAATCTAATCAATCACTCACACACTTTTCGATTAGTTTTGTTCGATACTTTCGATGTCAAAGGTCAAGTGGCGACTGACAAACAAGTGCAGGCAGAGCCGGTGTCGGCGGCGGCAGTGCCGCGGCACGTCTAGCGATCTGGCAACGTCGCGCGCGCGCGGTTCGTTACATATAGTACAGTTTTTCGCGTATTTTTGCTTTACCGGATCGGCGCCGACTCACCGGATCCGGTAGGTCCAAAAAACACGCCGGATCCGCCGGACTGGTTTGCAATCCCGAATACGGATGCTTGTAACAGCAGGGGCATTCCTCGAACGTTGCCGAGACTTTAAAAATCGAATTACTCTCTTCTTGGAAACCCCCTTATTGTGTAAAATTGACAATAGCAAATAACAATTTTGCATTATACTGTTCTTAACTAAATCACAATGATTACTGATAACTATCCTAACTTCCTAACTAATATATATATTTGTTAAAGTATGTTTGTTTGTCATTGCTCCAATATCCAACTAATCTGAAATTTGGCACAGTGATTGCTTGGTGTTTCTTCGCACAATAAAATCACGAAGAAATTCGCCGATGAACCAAAGTTACTGACATAGTTCGAACAGATAACAAAATGAAATGGGCAGGGCACATCGCTTGTCGATGTATAAGAAGGGTTCACGAATCAAAAGGCATAGACGGCCTTCTATCAGGTGGGCAGACGACCTGGTTAGAGCCGCAGGGAGTTTATGGCTGCGGGTGGCTTAGGACAGGCCGTTGTGGAGACATATGAGAGAGGCCTACGTGCAGCAGTTCACTTTATCTGACGACATGATGACAACGAACGATGATTGTTGAATGGATGGAAAAGAAATAGGCTACTTTTTATCTCGAAAACTCAAACGTTCCCGCAGGAATAACTATAACCTATAATAAATCTAATAAAGCTAAAATGTGGGACAGAAATAGCTGAAGTGACTAAAAGACATCTAATTTTGAAAACTTCAAAAATTCTTGCGAGATCCACTGCGACCGAATTCCACATACACGAACTATAGCTATAGTACAGTTTGCTATAGCAAACCTCGCTATAACTAAGAGGTCCTGTAGAAATCCCAGGCCGATAACTGAATATAGCGTGGGCGGAGCTGCGGAAAAAGTCCGTCTCAAAATTTTTGAGGTACTTATTGCAATAAAATTTATAAACATTGTCTTCTAAAATATCAGTTAGAACTTAAACACAAGAAATCCGATTACGCTCCCATTAAAATGCGAAATTGGAGCGTCTCGTAACTGAGGCTATTTGCCCTTCTTGTTTACTCGGGTTATCTAATTACATCGTAATGACGCGCGGGTTCCGTTTAATTTGCATTTTCACGGGTAAATTGTTTGAACACAACAAACAGAATAGTATAGTGTTTTAAAGGTTCCACACCCAAAGCGTAAATACGGGACTCTATTACTAAGACTCCGCTGTATGTCTGTCTGTCCGTCTGTCACCAGGCTGTATCTCAGAAACCGTGATAGTAAGACAGTTGAAATTTTCACAGAAGATGTTATTGCGTTGCCACTATACAACAAATACTAAAAAACTAAATAAAATAAATATTTAAGGGGGCCCCCCACACAACAAACGTGATTTTTTTGCTTGTTTTAGCTCGATATTGATAACGGCAACAGGTAGACGCTTAAAATATTCACAGAATATTGAGTTATGTATTCACTTTAAATATAAATAAATAAATTAAAATAAAACAAATATTTATACAACAAATGTAATTTTTTTGCCGTTTTTATAGGTACGGAACCCTTCGTGCGCGAGCTCGATTCGCACTTGGCTGATTTTTTTAAATGCGCCTTGAGGAATGAATTGTAACCAATCTGTGGGTTATTGACGGAAAGAGTAAGACAATAAAAATAAAAAAAAATAAAAATTATGCATTAAATTAATGTTTAGTAGAATGACTATTATTGCGAATATATTTAAAACTTTTGAACCGATGTTGTTTAAAACAATTTTGTTTGAATGTATTTAACTATAAAGATCTATTATTGCAAAAAACAAATTATATTTTTAGAACTCAAGGTTTAAAAGTCAGAGGGAACATTATTTAACTATTTATTCACTAATAAATATTTATTTTTTGGATGCAAATAACTTGGAAAGTATGCACTTAAGAGTAAATGTTACATAAAAACCTTATATTAATATGTATGGAAAGCTACCCTTCAAACATTTTTTTCTACATTTTATTACAAAGCTATATGGTGGTTCACATGGGTCACCTTCTTGCAGAACTCCATCATAATCTATATGAATATGCCGGAATTATAAGGGTATGACATTCCGTTTTTGTTACGGAACCCTAAAAAGCGCACTTGTCTACATTGTAGACTGTGTATCATCACGGTTTTTTTACATTTTAATGTGGGGTACGCCCTTTTTTCACTATTAACTTAAGTATTTTACGGCGTATCTGGACTAAGGTGGTTTGTCCTCATATACATCCCATTTGTTGTAACTCACCAGCTTTAAAGTAATAAGCGGTAAAATTCAAGACCAGGAATTCAAGTAATTCAGGAATGGACAGGCGGAAACATGGTAGATTATTATAATTTACCTATTTTATTGGCCTTTTCTACTATGTTTTGATGAAAAAACCTTAAATTATCATTACACACATATATCTATACAATTGCATATCCTTACATATTTTTTTTTAAATATTTTTATAATTATCGGACAAAAGTTTCCTGATTTAATTCCAACCCAACCCTTGATAAGCTCAAAATTTTGAAATATTACATTATGGTTTTTAAAGAAGCGGGTAGAAAATTATAAAATTGGATTATCATTAAAACTGAAATCCTTAGTCCAGTCACGTTTTCGTCAACGCTCGTGTTTAATTTACCGTAAAAATGATGCTCAAAGTTAAGCTGAATTTAAAAAATAAAGGAACTCTGTTAAATAATACATGTTGGAAATACTGCAGTTACGAAAACCATAGTACTTGACACTAAAGGTAAATCCAAATCAGATTTCGGTGCCCTTAATATCCATTAATATGAATATTTTCTTGCTTTAAATGCGTTTTTTACGTTATTATCATAAAGTATATTGCTATTTATGACTGTTGCAATATGCATATTCAGTCATGAAATAACATTATGAAGTAAATAAGGTTTTCATTGATTTATTGTTTCATATGTCATTGTTGTATTTTTATATGAATTTACTGGCATTATATGGATGCGTTTTTGGTAAATAGCGTATTATGACAACACAGTATAATTAAGTGCATTTGTAAAAAAGTCATAAAATATGACTACAAAATAGTTAAACGTAGAACATACCATTAAATTACTTTACTACAGTCCGGCCGCTCAAAGAATGCGTTCCTGAGAAATCGTGATCGACTGGGCGATGTAACTTTGAACTGGGGTACAATTTACGGCAAAGTTTTAAATAACTTTTATTTACCTTATGAACGAGTGATAACATTAAAATTATGCCAACTTACAATAAATGTATTAATTTTGGGCTAAAATTATTACAATTACTTAATTAACAAATATAAAAACAATAGCTTTTAAACATGGACGTATAAAAAACCACATCAAACGGTGCTGTTTCAAGGTTATGTCAACTGTTTATTTTTACAGTGATGTGACAAAATAACGAGGCAATTGTAATCGAATATTTTTGAAATCTTAATATAATCTGTCGGTATAATATAAAAAAAAGTTATAATTTTATAATATATACAGTTAATAATATAATAAAGGTACACCCAAACAAAACTTAAGAAAATTAGTGTCATAATATCAGTCAGATGAATTAAAAAAAACTTTAAAAATAAAATTACTTACTACTTTATATTTCTGGTAAAAAATGGCAACCCAAAATAGCGTTGTGGGGACCGTCATTTTGTGACATTTACAAACAGTCGTCTCTTGTCGTCTCGCACGCATAGACTACGTTCTCCAGTGTTTCTCGTTGTGTATTTTCTCGTGACTGTTATTGTTGTTATTTTGACTGTTCTTCTTGATATACTGACCTCTGCGCTAATCTGGACTTTTGGTGCATAATAACAATGCCAAAACGCGGTCAAACATTGAAAAGTGAAACTCGTGAACTAATTATCAAGATACAAGATTACTTTGAGCGTGAAAGACAAAATGGCGGACCTTTAATTCCTGTTCCTGACGTATCTCTCAGGCACTTGGAGTGAGCAAACGGACGATAACAAATATTAATAAAGAAATGTTCGGCTCATCTGGCATCGAAGTAAATATTTTACGAACACAAAAAAAGAAACGAAGAACTTAACCTATAACAGACATTGATAGCTTTGACGTAAAAAAAAAGCTAAAGCATAGCATAAAAAAGATGAAGATGCTTTTAAAAGAAGCATGCGAAAAAGTCAGAATAGATGACTGGATGAAGGTAGTTGAAAAACTAAAAAGATTATTTGATGACTTTGACCGCGATATACGTATAGATACTATGATAGACAGTAATATGATTATACATGTTAGTGGAGATGACAGCGACTTCTCAAGCGAATTGGAAGATTAAATTGTTTGACATAGTCTTCATTGTTTAAGGCCTAAAACTATGTATTTCATAATATACATTTTCCAATAAAGCATTTTTATTTTTTCCCTTCGTTACATTCAGAAATAACGATTCAATTCAATTAATTGATTCATTTAAAAAATTATTTACATTGTGAATATTTATTGAATATATTGAAATATATGTCCTATAAAAAATAACATCAAATAAATTAAATTGAATAAATATGCATTATGAATGCAATAAATAACGTTACTAAATATTATTAATGTTATTTATTGTACATCACTAGTCATGACGAATTGACAGGTGTCAGGAACGCATTCTTTGACCGGCCGGACTGTAGTATTTAACAAATACAAATCAGATGTATGTGGGTTGTGTAATGATTTTAAAAACATTTGCATACATTATAATAAGAATTAGAGAAATAACCTGTCTCTAAGTGAAAGCCTATGAAAATTCCTAAAATTTTTTGCTCAACAAAGCAAAACAATATTTAAAGAATGTAAAAATATCATAAACGAAGGTTTTGAGGTTATCTTTTGAAGGTGTGTTCGTAGGTACCTCTATGTTAGCGTTGGTAAGTATGTATACGTTACTCCAGTGCATGAATTATGGTGGAAGAGAAAATATGTTCTCTGGGAAATACAAAGCATATTTTCTTTGTTTATTGTTTACTGTATAAAGGAGTCTCAGGAGAAATTCTTTCTAAGCGAAACCTCAATATCAATCAACTAGAGTTAAGCTTGTTTTATTTTTTCTGTAGTAAAAAGTATGTTTCTAAGAACAGTTTTGTTAATAAAATTAGTATCAAAAAGATTAATTTTGTTGTTTAGTTATGTTTTTTAGCGTTCCGTAGCCAAATGATTAAAACACTTGCACTAATAGTTTCGTCATGTCTCCTTTTGTACGTCAATTAAAGCTATGGAATTCACAATTTTTGACTGTCGCAATTTTTGCATTGATTTTAACAAAATTTTACAAAACGATTTCTTGGGAGACCTTCCAAATTTTTTAAATGCGAGTTACTTAAGACTAATAATTAATAATAATAATAATTTAATAGGAATGTGCCGGATCGTACAAAATATCCGCGGATACGGTTACAGACACGGATCATTAGGATCAAATCCGCGAATTCGTTTAGGACGATCACAACTTTTATGCCAAAGTAATTTTTTTTGTTTATATTTCCTTTACGGCGCAACGGACTATCCAATTGAGCAGAAATTTGGCACAGAGGTAGCCAAATAGAAGGACATAGACTTTATTTTTCTCAAAACTTAAGATTTACCGTATGATTAACTATAACCTAATTCCACGTGGGGAAACTATAGCTTGGTATAGAAAACTTTCTTATTAGGCAATAGCCGAGTTTATCGCAGGCGGAGGCGCTTGCCATAGGTAAATAGTATTATAATATAACTTACTATAGCAATTATTTTAAATTTGCTTCATATAATTTGTAATTAACCGCTTTTTGTTGCCTTTCATGAAAATGCGGATACGGATACTGACTTTTTCCTTTCTGCTGATATCCGCGGATATCTAACTAACTGTAACGAAGTATCTGAACTAGAAAAAAAGCAAAAAAATAAAACGATTTTTCTTTCTACACACATTTTTAAGGAAAAAGCAATAAAAGTAAATTTAAAATAACTTATAAAAATAACATTCACAATTATTCTTATTATACATTAACAATTTCTGGAGTAGGATATTGTTAACTAGGGAAATTTTCTGTTTCATTTTAATAATTTAACGGTTATTCGTATACGAAATATTTTTACGATCTTAATATGTAAGTTATCTTAAACCGCCTTAATTAATTTTCACATCCTTATTCCACGTCACAAAATTACTGTCATTTATTATTTTTTCTGAACGGACTATGAAGTTAGCTGATGCAGCCATTACTACTTCACCGTACTTTTGGGGCGAGACTCTGAAGGAGTGCCAGCTCATATAGCGCCCAACGCTCAAAGGCTACTCGGCTTGGGTTGTCGTTCTAATCTTTGGTTGCCTTGGATATTATCATACAGGACCTATTTATTTATTCTGTGGTTCCTAAACGTGGCCTTAACCGTTGTCTGTCCCCAGTGTAGGGGTGCAGGCAGGTATCTTTTTTTAAAGATGGAGGCTTAAGTCTACCGCACTGGCGTTCTGTAAATTAGGAGACGCTGTCGATCTAGTGGCTATGCGACTGTCCGAATTTTAAGCCGCCCATATAAGGCCAACGGCCTTGAAGAATGCTGTCAAATGACAATAGCCCGGAGCAACAATTTTACGTGCCCTCCTAAACACGGCGAAACTGACAAAAATGTGCCACTAGGCGGTCACCTATCCAATGACTGTTCTGATAGACAAATATTACTGGGTCACGGTCTCCTCTGGAATTTTTATTAACTGATAGCATATTTTTAATCAGGTAAGTGAGAGATTAAAAATAAAATTAAAACATTTGGTTAATTATAAATTATTATTAAAACTTTTTTTACACTGGTCTTACTGTATTTCCAAAAAATCGTTTAAAAATTGTAACGAATTTACTAAATACAATTTTTAATTGGAATTTGAACATGGGTTATATATTTTAAACTGTATTATTTATTATTATTGAATTTACTTAATCACCTCGTCAGTAAAAAACGTAGAGGATTAGTGCCCCAGTGGAAAAGAATCCCCGTGGGAACTCACAATTGGATAAAATCTGGGTTACATCCATCTCTGTCCCTTCAAATATCTTTTTTCCATTCCAAAAATTCGCTCAATTGGTTTCTCCATTGAGAGGTTAGGTAATAATCAACAAAAGTACTGACAGACTTTTGCATGTATTAATTAATTAATTAGCATAAACATTTGTAGATAATAATCATATACTTTTTAAAAACAAATTTAATAATTTTTATTGTTAATTAAATTAGGATCTTACTTTGAAAAAATGTAATTTATTCGTATTGTTAAAATAAACCAGATGAGCCCAAACTAAAAGGGGTTTACCAGTAACCATTGAAGAGTTCCACTCTCAGCCACTAGAATGCATCATCACCAAAGGTAATGTATTGTTATCGTTGAAACAAATTGAATGAGCCCAAAGTGGTTTACTAGAAATCATTGAAGACTTCCACCATCCACCTCCTGGTTTCATTATTAGATCAGCTCAATGGTACCAAATTATTGTTTTGTCATCGGTTTTACATACATTTGCAAAGTTTCAAATCGATACGGCAATTCGAAGTTAGTTATATTTGACTTCCAAGATTTGTTTACATACTTAGTTCCACCTTCTGATTCGATCATCAGATCAGCTAAATGAAACCACATTATTTTATTGTCATCGGTATTACATACGACACTTAGAATTTAGTTATATTCATCTTTCAAAATTGGTTCACAAACATAGCATAATAGTCCACCTTCTAATTCCCTCATCAGATATGCTCGGTGAAGTCGAATTATTGTATTGTCATCGGTATTACATTCATTTGCAGACTTTCAAATCGATACGACGACAGTAAAAAGTAAGTTATAGTCTTTTTCCAAGATTTGTTTACATACATTGTTACAGGTTAAGCTATTGAAAGCGTCTTAAATAAAAAAATAGATAGATTTGTTTATTTTGTACGTACACACATATGTTGGTAGAAATAATACGGACCTAAAAAAAAACGTTACGTATCACATTTACTAGTATTTTTCACTTTCTGTGACTATTTATGCTACAAATATAACGCCGTGACGATAAATCAGTGTCTTCGGATAATGTGTTATACAAATAACAAAAACGAGTATCTGTGTTTTCATCAAATAAACAAAGCTTTATGTTATTACTTACATTCTTCGTGTATCATATTAGTTATTTACTTGATTTGTTTTGTTTATCATGTTTTTTTCTAGAACAATTTTTCTATCATTCGATTACTTTTATGTTTATTTATTACCTGCTGCTTTTCGAGATTAATAATACTTATTTTCTTTTATTTCAACAAAAGAAAATGGCACGAAATTCCTTATGCAGAATATACAATTTTTACGTATGTCAGTGTTTATATGCACAGCTATTTGCTCATACAATGAGTAGTAATAGTTCGTTTTTAACTAAAATATATATTTTGTCTAGTTCATGATGGTAAGCTCAAATGGAATACATAAATGCTGGTAAAAAAACTTTAAATTTCATAGGAAACTATTTTTTTAAATAATAACAAAGCATAGGAATTTTTACTTAACGTGATTACTTCTTCATTGTTCATTTCTTAACAGTATATTATCCTTGGAGTTCCTTTTTAGTCTTACCCCATTGAAGAGATTAAATACAAAGAAATATTTTTTGCAACATCTACTTTAGTCAAATAATGTAATTTTTTTTAAAGCTTGTTGATTTAGCAATCATTGCTAACTTGTTAATTATGATTTAGCAATCATTGCTAACCTGTTAAATATGTTTTAGCAATCATTGCTAACCTGTTAATGAGGATTTAGCAATCATTGCTTACGTATTAATTATGATGACAACATATTATTAGGTTGAGTGAATTTCATTTGCTACATGATTTTGTTATAGCGTAGTATGTAGACTCTATACTTTACCTAAAATTAATAAGATATTCCTATGTTACTACAGCCTTCCTTTTCTTCTTACATTAAACATGAAAGGGATTTCACTGAAATTTATTTCTTTTACACAGTCCAAAAAAAGGACGATCCCAACAATCCCAACTTCTCTTCGTTCCATTAGTAAAAACTTTTATTGTTAGATAAGATTTATCACTATTTTTTGTTCACTGACAGATGTTGCTTTTCTGATATAAAAAGTAAATGAATTCTGAAACAAACGAAGGAAAGCATATAAAAACCTATTGAAACTTGTACGTCATCATTATATTAAAATTTTGTAATTGCATACATTAGTATAGTTTCTGTTAGGACTAATTAAATATAAGAAATGGAGGATATTAAAGCAAAACAATCACTTACAACAGTAGATATATTACGAATTAATATAAGATTATTAATTTAGATATACGTCTGTATCAGGAACAGTGTTGTGAAGATGGGCTCATATCCCCACCTGTGAAACTAGGTTTCTTCATTTTTCGGAAAAAAATGGATGTTAGAATAACTGAGATATTTATTGCACTCAATGACACTCTTGTATAAAAGCGTCATGTTTATTAACTCGTATTAATTACCGATACTTCAAAATGGCGGCCTGACTGCTCTGACTCGGTTTGGATATGTTCTTTTAAAGCGCACAATCAGAAAAATTAGCGTCAAGCTTGTCGTTGTGGTTACATTCTTCCTGGAGAGTGGGTTGTATATTTAGCAACCCTCGGATCGAATTAGTCTTTTGACACTAACAACTGTTTATAGCCCAAGAATATCGGAACGATACTGAAGTAAGGCCTGACACTTAAGAGACTACGATTCGCAGCGCCTCGCAGCGTGCTTCATAGAAAAGAATATTCGACATATTTTTTACATTTATTAATCAAACATTACAAAATTTTGAAGACATGTTCTAGGAAAAAAATATCTAGGTCTGCAGTGTGCCAGTTTTCTAATAAAGTATTCGTTAATAGTTATAGAGGATTTTAGTTTTTTATACAAATGGCCTCAATTAAGATTTTGAGTCAGTAAAAACATTTTTCAGGATTTCGGAAAACCATAGACATAGATATTCGGCTTCAGATCATGTCTGCACAATTTCACAGTGTTTGATCCGTAAATATAAAAAATAAATGGAAAATTCGTTTGTATGAAATACGCTGCGAGGCGCCGCGAATCGTATTCTCTTAATAGAAGCAAACGTTATATCGACACAGCAACAGGAAATTCATTTCAAGACATCGAACGACTGTTGCAACACCAATGTTGGTTATCATATCGGAACAGCCCCTAGGTGTTCAAAATGGTGTCATTATTTCCAAAGATAAACAATCTATAAATGATTAGTTCCTCAAACTGACAGATCTCTGATACAGGTGGGTCTGTAGAATAGGTAGTAGCTAAATTCTGAAACGTGACTGTAACAATCTGTCAAATATGTCACCGATGTTATTTATTACCTTCCACTACGTCAGAATCTCTATTAGTGAACATAATAGTGTAGGCGGGATTTACTAATTTGCCGCAGGCTTATTTGCTTCATTTGTCACTGAAAGTAATGGCCTCCGTGCCAAAGTCCGTCCATACTAAAGGCAATGTAAAAGGCCTTTTTTTTCTCACAGAAAGTTGGCTAGGTACATGTGAGTAGATGAGAGTTCGTAGAAAAATATGTAATTATCCTTAGTATGGTCGCAGAGAGGTTAAAAACTACTACTAAAGGTAGTTTTTGTAATACTATGTTCAATATAACAAAAATATTGTCTTGTGACGTTAAAGTACAGCAACCGTATGTAGTGATACATTATATAGACTATTATAATTCCGAAAAAATATTAATCGAAAGCCTCCGAAATCACACTTGACCTGAAATTGCCTATTTTGCGGCCTTGGAATAATTTAGATACTATTAAATAAAAGTAAATAAAAGAGGAGATAGTGATTCAGAGCGATTCGTCTATCGGTAGCGATATGCGGAGTAAAGCAACGTCAGGCGTGGTAACCGCTTGCATGGATACTGATTTTTCTGAGCTGCTCCTTGATTTGGAGGGCACGTAAAATTGTATCAGTCCTGGCTGTTTGTCATATGATATTAGTCATTAAGCAAAGATAGAGATCTTATGGAGCCGTCGCGCTGCACTGAGGAAAGTAAAACAAAACAAATTAGAGCCTATATTTCTCAGGGACCTAAAAGATTTTTTAAAATTGATGAGTACGAACTTAAAAGAATTTCCCTCTACATACTAACAAACAAACAAACAAATTTAACTTTTTTTTAGTTTTATCTCTATCAAAACCCGTTAAATTAAAACGAATATTTTTAATATAAAATAAATAATTGCATACAATATAAATCGCAACACTAACAAATAAACCAAAAAAACAAATGTCGGAACCACTGACATTTTTTACAAAACTTAGTGCATAAGATTGGTTATTACTGTTTGATATAAGCATAATGGTTTCTTTGTATTAGAAAAAGATGAAGATCTATGTTAAGGTTTTCAGGAATATCAGAATACACGAAGGTCGACATTCACTACCTCATTTCCTATTCACAGACAGAACAATTATTAGCATTGATAATTTAAGATTTATTAGGGTTTATTGTAGATTACACAATATTAAGTGACAACCCTTGAATCTGGTGGTAATATAGTTCGGAATACTTATATATAACGGAGTGGTTTAGTTAGGACCTTTTATCAGAAAATTTTACTGTCACCTGATTGTTATCTAAATTTAATGGTGATTATAGAGGTATTTTTATTTAAAAATGAGTATAGAATATACATGGTCGTCTTTTGTTCGTTGTTGTGAGTTTTTACATACCATATCTGTTCACCTTCTCCAAAAAAAAAAAAAGGATATCGATTCGGCCCGCATGCAAAGTACGTATAGCGTGCGCGGCGGCTGCACCGCGCCAGTAAGTAGGTCAACTTTATATTATTTATAATAACGTTATGTTATTTATAACCAAAATTTTTAGGATATTAATATTAAAGGTAGTTACAAAGAGGCCTGTACATTTTGCAACATAGGTATTTTAAAAATACACCTGGGTACCCATATCTACTATAAAAAATGTAGATAAGGTATTATGTTATACTCATAGCAATAGGAAAATCGAAAATCAGGTGCACCAGTTATATAAATCTCAGGAAATATGTAGTAGGTAGGCAAGAAACTCATAATAACTATATTTAAGGCATAAGGCTATAAGGCAAGTTTAATTAAAATTGGCTCAGTAGTTTTTAAGATATGGCCTGTTAAGTGTGAACCAATCACTAGAAAAACACGTCGCAGGTTTTGTAACAAGCCTTTTTGGGAGACGAACCCTTATCCTTAGTCATGCCTCGGCTAGCTAGCGGCTCATTATCAAAGTGCAACTTGAGTCTTACGTTAGGCACCACTTTAGAGGCAGATCTGTAGGCTATAGGTTCGATCCTTGTCTGCCTTCAAATACAGCTTGAGAGATGGAGCATAAGGAAACAAAATAAGTTAGATACTCGAAGTTAAACAATTTTTTCATAGCACAGCCAAAGTTTATGTGGTTACTGTAATATAAAGTTGTATAATATAATGTTACAAGGTTTTTTTAAAGAAAGAGTTTATTTAATGTTTGTTTAAAGGACAAAAAGAAATTGAACTTAGTGAGCGATCTATATATCTATATTGAGGTTCCATAGCGAACAAGGAACTCTTATAGTTTTGCCATTTTAGTCCGTCTGTCTGTACACGGCTTAATTCAGAGACATTTAGTACTAGAAAGGTGAAATTGGGCATGAGCGAACATATTAATCACCCTTTAATATTTTCGTTTGTTTTTAATGGATTTCGTTACACAGGAGAAAAACAAAACAAACTAGGCAACCTAGAGGGTAAAAAAAAGGATTAAAAATGTTTATGGGAATCCCGATATTTTTGTAGGTAAAACCATGAACGTATTAAAAATATTTGTTTCCTAAAATCTAAGTGAAAGATGTCACAGTAACCTGTTTGTTATGAATAAAATTATAAGAAGCATAGTGGCGGCGATAGGTCACCCCCACCCCCCGCAAAGAGGCAGTCACCCACATTATGATAATGGTTATGTATCCAGCCACTGGTAACCTCCTACTGGGTTTTTTTTACCGTAGTCTATATACGCTTGGTGTTGCCAAGGGTAATACCGCGCGTTGCCGACCCTTCAAAAATCTAATTACTTCTTTCTTAAAGAACCCCATACTGTAGTTCTTAGGGAAAATCTTGGCAGGGAGCTCATTCCGCAACCTAAGCGGTCGCGGGAGGAATTTTCTCTGAAACCGCACTGTACGCGACCATTTCGGTTCTAAAGTGTGAGAATGAATTCCTTACCGAAAGCGAGCAATGAGATGGTAGAAAGTAGCCGTGGGCATCATTTGGAACAATTCTTTAGAAGTAATCCCATTGGACAAGCGGTAGAACACGCACAGGGAGGCAAAGTCTCTTCTCTGACTTTAGGGCTCGGTACGGCAAGTGAGTTTGGGATCATCGACAATAAAATTCTCATAGCCTGTCGTGAGCCGAGTCAAAAGGGCCAAGCTGATATGAGATTTAAGATAACCTTTAATTGGGGGCTAGACGATAACATATAATTTTAATATTTTGCTGGTCTTACACGCGAACAAAACATTTACCTATATTAAATATTAAAGTTTTATTTTTTAGGGTTATGTACCCAAAGGGTAATTAGCGGAACGCTATCACTAAGACTTCGCTGAACGTCCCTCCGTCCGTCCGTCCGTCACCAGGCTGTATCTCATGAATCGTGATAGACATTTGAAATTTATATATGTTTAAAAATGTATTTTTGTTAAATAAAAATTTTGTTAAAGTTTTGATAATCAATACAAAAAAGTAAGACTAAATACTGCATACATACATACATACATACATAGATACATACATACATACATAACATCACGCCTGTTTCCCAGAGGGGTAGGCAGAGACCAAAGACTGCCAACAGACTAAATACTAAGATTACAAATAAGTTTGCAAGAGCAGACCAACCTCCACAGGCGGAACCCGTTCACGAGTATGACATATGAATCAGCCATCGCTTCGCTCAACCATGTTGTCCCACCAGGGAACGTTACGACCCGGAGTACATGCCACCACCGCAGAGACACTTTAAAAATTAAATCATGACGTCATTGGCAAATACTAGTTACTTAGTTATATCAATAGGGCAATAGTAATATCCGAAATCATGACGTCATTGGCAAATACTCGTTTCTTAGTAATATCAATAGGGAAATAGTAATATCCGAAATGATGACGTCAAATACTAGTTGCTTAGTTATTTCAAGAGAGTTAGTATTTTTATTATAATTAGTAATATAATTATATATACTGGATCTATAATTTATGAATGTAAGCGACATATTGGAAGTAACCTGGAATTCGTATTCTAAAATGAAACACTTTTTGTTGCGGATTTCAACAAAAACTGACAAAACAATCTTTCACTAACGAATTTAGATAACAAAGGATGCAATTTCTGGTGCAGCCAGCCACATTTGCTCCAATTTTTTAGTTATATTTTTTACGTAAAATGCGACTGAATTTCGAACGCAATAAGGTTTATTTTTACACAGTGTTACCACATAATTTTCTTTCAATGTGACAATTTGGAACTGTAACTAGCAGAGCGTTGCCTTTCTCACAAAAATTTTTCCAGGTTAAAAAAAAACTTTAACCAATGGTAACAGAGTACAATTTTGATTGCGTAGTAAATTGTTACAATTCGTTGTTTTTGTTTCCGAAACTGTAAAATGCATCACTTAAGTGCAGTTGAAAATATGAAATATTCTGCTAGGATTTCGCGAAAAGCTTAGTGAAAAACTTTTTCAGTAAACTTAAGCATTAGCGATTCCGTATAACGGGGTTCACTTCTTTTTAACCTGCTAGCTTTTTTCAGCGGAACCGCTGAGTTGTGTCTAACTGCGGCTTTTATTTCCTTTTTCATAAAGGGGGTGAAAGTAGAGTGTATCACTCGGTTACAAAATATTTATAGCTCGGTCAACGCATATTAAATCCCTCACTACAATCAGGATTCTACTTTAGAATCCTTTGCTGCGTTCTAGATTCAAAATTGCGCTTTCTCCATAAATAATACAATCTATTATTCCTATATTTCAAAATAACCTTACGAAAACTAAGCATTTATTCATAAAATAACTGATACCATATTAAACGCAATTATGTACCAGAAGAAATAATAATTACAAGTAAACTAATTTGTCTGATGCAGCAAATTGATTGCATGCAGCACAGAAACTGATTAAATAAGCAAGTAAATTGCTTATTAAATAACTGTTAGCACGTGGAGTTAAGGAATGTAGTCGTAGCTACTAGATTTTTATTAAATTTGTACGATATATTAATTATTTTTTTATTTATTTATTCTTTATTGCAAACTATATAAAAATATTATGTACACATGGAGGACTTAATGCCTAAAGGCATTCTCTACCAGTCAATCATTGGTTGACCAACAGAAAAGCTTTGTTAGTGGTACCAAATAAAAACTTACATTTACTAAAAAAAAAAAATTATTACTACTAATATAAGATACATACAAAATACACTAATACATAAGATAATTTTAGAAATATAATGAAAATACTACATACAATTACATAATAAACTGCTAAATATATAATATAATAATAAATAATAAAAATGGACCTATAATATTTTGAATGTACTAATAAAATTAAGAATGAACTAATAGATAAAGCCTCAACATAGATTTAAAGCACGTTTTGTTCTGAGCCTTTTTTGTGTTTGAGTTTAGAGTACACATATCGACTGACAAATATATTGGATTAAAAGTGTGTGATGTATGTATGCATTTCTTTATTTCCGTCTGACTTAATGCCCCCTTTTAGTAAGTAACTTGAGGTAAGTTAGAATGCCATGTTGTCATCAACATCAAAACTGACAAAATATTTTTAAGGATGTCATAAACATTTTTTATTGTTATTTCGCTCTTCAGTTAATAAATGAGCAAGAAAAAAATACAGAAGGGTATTAAATTTCCAAGCTATTTATTTACTTACCAAGCCCATTTCCAGCATGACTTCGTGACGTCAGAATGTCTATAGTGAGGAAAAACAAGCGTGGGTGGATTTTACTAATTTGTTATAGGCATTTATCTTAGGCAAAGCAAAAGCTACGGAAAACAAGATTACTCACTTGACTTCGTTGAAACAAAAAATAAAAACTAAGTAAGAGAGAAGTAGAAACATTTTTATAATTATTTTGTAAAACTGTATTATTGAAATTCCATATTTATAGTTTTTTTCGAAACGGACTTTCAGTTGGCTGAATACCTTACATTACTTTACATAATTATGTAAAACTTTTTGCAAAAACTACTTAGACCCACCCTTATAGAATAAATAGAATAAAATAAGTACAAGTAGAATATATATATTATTACGGCAAAATATATCCATACAAAACAAAAATATATTTATAGCTGCGTGTATCGTAATTTAAAGTTTGCTACTAAAAATATATCGTAATATGCCTTGCTATTATTTATATTAATATATATTACAGCTCCGTCTGTGATAGGCTTAAGTTTTAAAATGTACCTTCAGTAGGTTAAATATTTTTTTTATAATAATAATAATATTTAATTCTTCACACTCCGCACAAGTTTAGTGCTACGGAGTACAAATTTCTCATTCATTCTATTTAAAGGTATTAGTAATATAATATCTTTGCGGGCGAACTGTAGGACAAGCAGCTAGCACGGACGCTAAGCAGGAAGAATTTCGTTCAATGACCCGTCACTATTTGTCTCTGTTGCACGCGCATAATTGTTTGCCGTTGCGCTCCTCTATGACAGAGGTCATCGCATCTGTGCGAGTGCGACGGCAAATAATTATGCGTGTGCAAAAGAGACAAATAGTGACCGGTCATTGAACGCAATTCTTCCTGCTTAGCGTCCGTGCTATATTAGTGATGTCATTAGTCACTCATATCTTATACCTTTAAACGAGCTTCGGAAACGATTGTTGTATCTTTATATTTATAATTCTACTGTACGTTTGTATGCCACTGTAGTCCTCCCAAACGGCTGGACCGATTTGAATGATTTTTATTGTGTGCGTTTGGGTGGCACCCTGGATAGTTTAGGTTCACAAATCAGCCAGGCAGATGGCGCTAAAGTCGGTATTGTGCAAGACAACGTCTGCCCGGTCAGCTAGTATAGATAGATAATCTAAATCTCGTAAACGACTCCAATGATTTCCATAAAGTACAGTATTCGGGGGTTTTCGGGGGCGATAAATCGATCTAGCTACGTTTCATTCTTAGAAAACATCGTTTTATCCGTGTTTTTAGGCAATAATAAACTGACAAATATGACTCTTCCTGACATCTATTGGCGAGTAGTAATACTTTTATTTTTACCGACACAGCAACACTAAAGCTACTTGTCAATAGATGGCGTTGTTAAAAAAACGAGCAAAGCTCAGTCCCCGAGGTAATAATAGTAAACGACACTGAAAACTTAATTAGTATAGTAACAAGGTCTATATTGTATTTATGAGCTTCAAATTAAGCAGTCAGTTACCGCGTTTTCTTCTGTGTCGCTTTTGCTGTTACGATTCTAGCTTCGACAGTCATTTAAATGTAAATTTAAAGTAAATAATGCAAAAGTAAACTCATCATACATTTATTACGCATGTTAATGACATTTTTGATAGTTGTCAAAGACAAACAAAATAGTTATATAACCATATTTGCACAGGTACATGTGTCTACGCTTTTTAACCTGTGCCATACTGCAAAAATATTATTTTTAAATTTAATCTCTAAGACCTGTGATGGTTAGAAATATTGTGTGAGATTATCCTAAAAACTGAACCGTGGATCCCTAAATTTTGCGTCACTGCCACAAGCTTACCAGCATTTTTAAGATAGACTGCATTTATTGACAGCATGTTGCACATAATTTTAATCAAGGCTTAGGCCGATGCAGACGATTTCCTTATTCAGACAATTTTACCTCAATTCAAAACGTATATATATAAATTTAATAATTAACAAACTAAAATCTTTAATTAAATATAGATTAAATGTACTAACTTTTCTTTAAACCACTAAGGTGGCAAACAAGCTTGCGATCCGCCTAATGGTAAGCAATTACCATCAAAAGGTAAAATAAAAGTATGCTAAATAATTAAAAGTAAATAAAACAAAACTTATTTTCAAAAATTGTTTGCCCGCGTGATAGGTTGGCAAGGAGGCTAGCTGCATTTCCTCGCTAAATAGAGATTCTCTGAGCGAAGAAAGAGCCATCTCTGTTGTCACCGGCAGCTGTTGCCAATTTGGCAGCAACTCCTTTAAGGAAATGTGAGCACTAGATTCTCATGGGCTCTGCCGGAAACGGCACCAATAGTTACCTAGCTCACATTTCCTTAAAGGAGTACAATAAACCTTTATATTTGCGTCGTTTGATCTACTCTGCATCCTCGGCACTCGCCGCAAATCTGATACTCGTCTTCCTGAAGCAAGATAGAGCACTTAAGGCTGCGGTATATGCTAGAGCGCGAAAATACGCCGTTTTTGTGCAAATTTTGTGGCTAAACTATTGCATCTAAAGGATTGAAAAACAATATATGTTATACAACTGGCTTTTGTCTAGTGCATTACCTTACTGAATGATTTTCATTTATTGTATTTAATGCAATAAAAAATCTGGAAGTGACCATTGTTCCAACACTTGTGCAAATTTTTAAAGCGTGTTTTGCATTTGCTTGTAATGAAAGTTGGCTAAATAATTAGAATAGCTTAGTGCATTGACTCTAAGTTGAAGCAAAAAGTAAATAAATGTGACTACAAAACGGTAATAACGTTAAATTCCATACAAAAAATTAAAAGTTTCAAGGCGTCATTAAGGTGAAAGTTATTTAAGAAGTATATAACATATATATCTCATAGTAATGTATATGACATTATCTAATGATTTATAGTGCATTTACATACACAACGTTAGAATTACAGAAATTAGCTTTCTGGCCTATATCGCCCTCTTAATAGACTATTCCACCTATTTATATTATATTATATTAAAAAATTTCTTCAAAACTTAAATTTTGATGCAAATTACATTATCATACGATTAAAACTGACAAAGTTTGAGCAGTTTAAGGTTTGCTTTTAAGAGTTCCGTACTTGAAAGGTAATTAGGAACCCTATTACAAAGCCTTCGCTGTTCGTCCGTCCGTCCGTCTTTCACTAGGCTGTATCTTATGAACAGTTATAGTTAGACAGTTGAAATTTCTGTTGCTGCTATAACAACAAATACTAAAAAACAGAAAAAAATAATATTTAAGGGGGCTCCCATACAACATAAGTGATTTTTTTGCTCGTTTTTGTAGATAATGGTACGGAACCCTTCGTGCGCGAGTCCGACTCGCACTTGGCCGATTTTTTAAGTCTCGTTTTTGTTGATAATGGTACGGAACCCTTCGTGCGCGAGTCTGACTCGCACTTGGCAGATTTTTTAAGTGCGTGAGCAAAGACACTAGCTTAGCGGCGCAAAGTAAAATGACGTCACAGCGCACTGAATACAAAACGAGAGTTGAATAATATGCCTCCGTCTAAGCAGAAGTCATATAATAAATATAAATATTGTGTTGTTCCAAAATGCAAGACAACAACTGTACATACACCGGAAAACATATTTATAATGGTGCCTAAACGTAAATGTTAGAAAAAAATGGGTCAGAGTCATAAGAAGGGATGAGCTCTCTATAAAAACAAGAGCCTATTGCTGTTAAGATCTTGAGAGTTAAGTGTTTATATAGATATCTACCAAATAGATAATACTTAGATTTTCTACGCAAGGTACACTTTTTGAAACTTGGAGTAAGAAATCGGATTTTATCACACAGAAGTGTACCTACTGATAATGATTGAAAATTGATTGTTAACACCTATATTGGCAACACGTTTTTGTTACCTACTTGCTTTAGGTTTTGTTGAAATACCTACTGTAGGTACTTTAGTCCGCGGCAAAAGGCGGGAAACAAATACATACACATATACGCCAAATGTTTTGTTTTCGTTTTATTATTAAAATTTATGATACAACTAAATTTATAGTCTATTAATTAGTGTATATGTAAGATTGATATACTAGGACTTTATAAATCACTAGCAATTGTTCGCATTTATAATATTAATATTAGTATGAATTCTCTTACTTCAATACTTCTCTCACCCTGTTAAGAGCGCCTACTCATTTCAGCGAAGAACACGTCCAACCATTAAGTACGTGCCTAACGTTACATATCTCAATGTAATATGAGTGCTCTTAGTGGAAGTCCTTGATCCTGCCCTTCACTTTATTGGTACCTATAAATAAAATATCGAGCAGGATTCATTTACGAAGATTATAATAAAACAAAGTTTGTAATAAATGTTCTGGATTATTTCTACAACTGAAAAAGATTAATTTTATTGCAAATAACAACTTTGTGTTCAGATACAATCAAAATTAGAGTTCGTTACTGCATGTGTTTCATATTGCTATGTTAAAAAATTATTTTTTTTCGTTTATAACTACTTAGAATGCTATAAACCAAATATGACTTACTTTGTAAATGGGCCCACGATGTTGGACTAGTGATCAACACAGAAAAACAAAAGCCACGCACTTCCATTGCATGCACAAAAAAATTGATCACAACCCCACCATCGTGGCCCACACTCACTCTTGCCTACACCTAAATTCTCAAAACTGTGATTGTGCAAACATAGCTATTGTGAAAGAGCACACAAGCATAGGAATAAAATTTGTAATAAGCTAAATTGGAGTCCGTACATACATTGTGTTTGTGACAAATTGCGTGCAATACTCAGTAAAATATGTATACTAAAATACAAAATAACATTAAGTATACTAAGAATTATGTACCTATTTTCAGCTGATTCTACAATAAATTAAATTATGGCCTGAGCACTTATGGCAGAAGTAACAAAACATATCTTAATTATATATATAAGCTACACCCCGAATAATAAAATATTGTACCCAAAAATATAATACAAAAATTTGTTGACAAAAATTACTTTGAGCAGTATAAATATTGCAAAATACTTCTATTACAACATTAAATAAATCTAGCGATCTTAAAAAAACGAATATAGTAGTGTAAATATGTTAAAAAAACAAAGTCGACCAAAAAATTTGAGAAAATTGTACTCAAATAGATTAAGCATACCCAAATGTCAAGATGTGTACGGCAAGAGAAATTATGAATCATTTGTATCTAGTATCCTTAATAAACTCTCAACAAATTAAGGTTAGGCATATTTCACCAAAACGAATTTGTAAAATTTTGTACTACTGTATTGAATCCAGATTCGCATATGTAATATGTTTTCTTTTTATTATATATATAACTTTGTAACGAACTTTTCATCTACAAATAAACCCTACAGGTTTTTGCTAGATGATTGTGGCCACTTAGATTTAAATATAATAATAATAATAATAAAATTCTTTATTGCACTAATTTTGTACATAGGCGAACTTAATGCCTTTAGGCATTTTCTACCAGTTAACCATTGGTAATGTAGATATAAATAAGGGGTTGTGCAGTGTTTGTTGTAATAGATCATAGTAGCTTCAATAATGATAAAAGATTTAGTGATAAAAGATAGTATATAAGAATAATATCATAAAGTATAATATGTAAATAAGAAGGTGGACAAATTATATATAATTTTATACATAAACATACATATATGTAGGTATATATAATGCATATATATTTAGGCATAGTTCACTAGATACCACTAATACCTGACCTATGTATCTTGGATGTCGATATAGTACCGATGCAGTAAAGCTTTAAAGCTCTCTAGTCTAGACTTTGCATTACGAATATTTATTGGTAAATTATTCCACAAACGAACTGTTGTGACCGTGAACGAATCCGAATAAAATATCGTACTATGCGCAGGGGTGCGGAGGAGATTGGAACGGCAATATAGCCTTATAATGTTAAAGAATAAATTACAAAAAAATCCTAAGTAGTCTTTGCGAAATCAGGCGACAAAGATGAAGTTAGGCGGTGCGGTGCGAATATAAGAAATATGTTTCCCCAGATACTGTGTGTGAACTTGGTATCGTTTCTAGTATAACAAGACAACTTAGTACATATTTTCATTGCCGATTTCTTTAACAAGAACTATGCCGTATAACTATTGCCTACATTTTTTTGGTTTTGTTTGCTTGAAGGCTTTTTAAAGTCAAGCTTTGCAGAAAAACCTAGGCCTGTAATACTGTAAAACAACTGCTTTTACATGACAACAAAAAGTACCGAGATCTAACGTGTCGCAAGTCTATGCCTTAATGTACTATACCAAAATGATTTTGATTGTTTTGACACCACAAAAAACAATATATGACTTATGCTTGATCTGTAAAACTGTTCCTATGTGCATAGTTGTCATCAGTGACAATAATCACTAAGAGTGTTCCAATGCATAGCTGAGGATGCGAGATAAATATACAGAATCGAGTGCTTAAGAGGACACACTTCGCAGCGCTTCGCAGCGAGCTTCATACAAAGGATTTTCTCATTTGTTTTTGACATTTACTGATCAATCACTGTGAAATTTCTTAATCATAATCCCAAGCCGAATACCTAGGTCTGTGGTTTTTCCAAAATCTTCTAGAACGTTCTATTAACTAGAAATCTTTTTTAAACCATTAGTATGAAAAACTAGAATCCTTTATAACTTTTGAACTATAAAATTTAATAGAAAACTGGCACACTGCAGACCTAGATATTTATTACTAGAAAATGTCTTTAAAATTTCGTGGTGTTGCAGCAAGTGTCAAAAATAAGTAAGAAATTCGTTTTTAAGAAACTCACTGCGAAAACGCCGCAAAGTGTATCCTCTTAATGCAGAATCTTTTATTTTCAGGATAACGTGAAAAAATCGAAAATTTATTGTTTAAAAATTAACCTCGAGTGGCGTCTTCACTGTGTTTTTTACAAATTCGAAGCTTATTTACTCAAAAAGGTTCTATGTAAAACCTCTTAAATAAATTAAAAAAACTGTAGTGCACTCCAAAAAATAGATGCTATTAAGTATATCCCTATGCAATCATGTTTTAAGCTCTGTCACGAACTCGAGTATACACACTATTTTATTATGTTTTTATTTGATTTTTTGGTGAAATCCCTGCAGCGAAAATAAATTTGACATTACCGCCCTGTTAAGCCAAGGTTACAAAAGTGGCTTAAAAATTTTTAATCCCCATCTAAACCGGACTCGGAATCTATTTGCAATTCGGGTAAACAAAAATGTCCTTGACGCGCGTCTTTCGCTTTGTTAGTCTATAGTCTATGCAACATATATGTATAATATTTCTCATTGTTAATATGGAATTTTGTAGATTTTAGGTTTAATCAGTGTCGTGATTCGAAAACCAGTTGAAAATGTGACAATAAAAGTAACCATGTAAGTATTATAATGATTTATATTCATAATGCACACATTTTATGAGTCAGAGGTTCGATTCGGTTTCATTTAATATTTAACTTGTGTACTATGTGCACACGTTGCGCATAGTTTTAATTTATTATAAGACAGAACTACTTTGTTTCAAACATTAAGTTACCATAAATTGATTAAAGAAGTATCTAATGTCCCATAGAAATTTCTCTAGAATATACTTATTATATTAAAAGCTATCGCCGCTAAATAAATTAATGTTGACTTTGTATGCTAAACGTTTTTATTTTACTATGGCACTTTACTTTCTTTTAGTTGTTTGCTTTGATATGGATATAGCATACATTATGAAAGAGTACATATACGCTTGAAGAAAAATATCTGAAGTTTTCAAAATTGTATATTTTTAGTAAAATTCTAAGGTATTTGCTGTGAATTTTACTGTGTGTTTTTTATATGTTTTTAAATTTTCACGTTCCGTTACTTATTTTAAAATAAAACGCGAGTAAACGCGTTTTTATTTGGCAAAATACCTTGTTTCCGACTATTTGGCTGGGTTACACCAGCTTTGGTCACGGGTAGACTGGCGGTGGGCGGCTTCTTCGGCGTCCTGTTGAACTATCGCCACTTCGTCTTTATACTTGACATAATCACTACACACAACACTAACGGTGTCCTCGGGTGCGTTCGTTGGTGAAACTCGAGAGCTTTATTGCCTTATGACTGGATTCCAGAACCGAAACCGAAACGTCGGGAAAAAGTAATTTTGCCAAATACAGTTTCATCCCGTTTTATTTTTAAATTAAATTATGTTTTCGTTAAATTCAGCTAGGTTGCTTGCCGGCTCCTTGTTTAAAATCATTATCCAGAATTGATTAATAAATAATTAATGACGATTATTTCGACAACCGATATACCATCACATAGCTACTGAAGCGTTTATGAGGCATTTTTAATTAGCCGTGAGTGAAGACACGACCAAAATAGAATGTTAGAGCATAATTTTTACCGCTTATTTTTGGCCAGTATCTTTTCAATTATTTTACAAAAATACAAAAAATAGTAATTGTTTTTCAGAAAATCTGGAAGTAGAACAGTAAAAGAAATTATATGATTCTATTCTCAAACATAAAACTTGTTTCTATTCAAAGAAAATTTTCATTTAGTTAGGTACCTATTCATACTCTTAACTCTAGAACACTATAAAAATGATAGTCACTGTGAAGACAACTGTTTATTTAAATATAATAATCATAAAAATACAATATTGCAGTTGCATTCAGTTCTTACAATTGCCATAGATAATACTATTGTGTACTACATACTATGTCCTCTCACAAACACACCTTTGATATTTAAGATATCTACACACTTTATAAACACCTCCTGGTTTATGTCAACATGCAACTGTACTTTTAAGAACATCCTCATGATATCAAAGAATAAATAAACAGTAGAGGTCTCCGAAGAATACCGTTACATTAAAGCAGCATTTCGGATGAAATGGCAGTGCAAATAATTCTAGGGACGAAAACACCTGACGTTCTAGCAGATGTCGCAGTTTGCTTTCTACTGAGTACTGTCAGAAAAAAAATGGTAATATTAGGTAATTATTTGATTTCGAAAATTTATAAAAAAAACTGAGCCTTGAAAGTGCAGGTTTGTATCGCTCATATTTTTTTTGCTTTTGCCTATTTAAATCACGGGTTATGCATATTTGTACATTTGTATCATATATTATTTTTGTTGATTTTTTGTTGGAATATCTTGCCATAACCATATTCCATGCAGTATAGCATATTGGTGTAGGCGCTTAGGCGCTTTTCAAGAAACAATTTTACTTTTGTAATTTTTAAGGCTTAATACCAGGTCACGCAGAAATTTTTGCGAAAAAAAGTTTTTATGTATAAGGCACTGGCCACTTGTGATTATTTTGAAAAATTTGGTTATTTAAAAGTAAAAATACCACTGTTCGAATTTCAAATTTCTTTCAACATTTTTTTGAGAGCCAAACTAAATTATCGTGTCACATTTAAAAATGGATCTGCATCGACAAAATTTTCGTGCGATGATTTTCTACGATTTTAAATGTGGCATAAAACCTGATGAGTGATTTAATCGAGTTCAAATGGCTTTTATGGATGAAGAAACTTCAAAAGCAACCATCTACCGTTGGCATAGCAAGTTCAAGCGCGGCCGCCTTACTTTTGGCGATGAACAAAGGAGTGGTCGTCCTACGTCGGCTGTCACGGAAGAAAGTGTGCCGGCAGTAAAAAAAAAAAATTCAAGAAAACAGAAGAATTACTTTTTATTACGAAATTAATACGAAGAGATTCAGCATACACTGCAGATTGTGTGGTGTGATTGGTGCACGGGAAGCATTCACAAGATTCTACACAAGCACCTTCACATGAGGAGGATAGTTTCGCACTGGGTGCCACACAACCTCACGAAGCTCAAAAGCAGGTGAAGAATTCTGGATTACGATACGAAACGATCCCGAAAAAACGCGTCAGTCGACAGTTTGGCTGTTTCAAAACGAACCAACGCCATCGAAAGTTAAGCGATCGAGAAGCGCAGGAAAAATTTTGATCGCTAATTTCTTCACTTTGACGGGGTATCTGGTTTCAATTCCATTACGAAACCAAAGCAGCATCAACGCCAAATGATATACCACAAAATACTTGCCAGAAGTTTTGTCTGCAATGAGCAACAAGCGACCAAACACTGGGCTCCGTGGGGCTTCCCCATTACAACGCGCCCGCGCACTCAGCGCTCTTATAATCACAGATGGCACTGTACCAAATAAAAAGAAGCTATTAAGTTTTTTGCCTCTAAACGGGCAAGTACCTTCAACCCTATTTTAAACTATGCATAAAGCATGTGTAGTGTAAAATATTATAAAGATTTAATATATAGAAGTTAGTTTGTTAGTTGTCCAACGTACGAAACATTTTGCACCTTAATACTTTTTAACTTTTTTTAGTTGTTAATATCATTAATATACACAATTAATTGTAAGTGTGAATTGAAAACAATTAAATATTAATTATTGTGTATAAACAAAATCTTCTTTACTTTTTTACTACTAACAAATTGTACATAAACACAATAAGTTCCAGAGCCTCTAGAAGCTTCAAAATAAGGTTTCAGTTTATTAAAATAAAAAACAAATTATTCCGACACAAGTTTTCTGCTATCCATACGTCTGGTTTTGCTACACTACTATTTATGCATACTGGGCTGTTACGAAAGTTGTATGTTTCTTGGTCTACATATTTTATGCTGTTTGCTAAGATTCGCAGTCTCTTGGAAGAGGTCTTATAAATATGTTAATGTAAAGACTTCAATCACATTTAAAGGAAACTCGAGGTACGAAATAGAAAACTACGTTGGTGTCATAAATAATCATATGACAGGAAAAGTTAAATTAGCTTTCGCATGATTCATTAAAAAAAACGATTAATTAATACTAAAAGCGGCGTTCGATTTGAAGCAGACGTCGTATATTACATATGTGTTGTGTAAATACGTATTTACACAACATATGCTTGGAAATAACCTTTGTACACATCTGCAAGAACAGTCGTAAAAGGTCTTTTTTTTTTTTTTTTTTTTTCTAACTACTGTCTACTGTTGTTGGCCGCAGATGGCCTTTACAACTACACGCGGACTAACTTTTGCTGCGGTGCTACTTGCACTCTTCAGCGAAAAGTTGGGGTAAAAGGTCTTTATAAAAATCTTTCTAATATATACGACAAAACTGAAAATCTGTACAAGGCGTTCTAATTTTGAACAGCACCATCTATGGTAAAATTTATGAACTATATTTTCTAATAACTCAAATGTTCCAAAAATATAACTGGCCACTTGCAATTTTTTCATTTAGAATAAATTTTGTTGTACAAAAAAATACGATTCGGAGCGCCTCTCCACGTGCTTCATACAAACGAATTTCTCATTTATTTTTGACACTTGCTAATTGCTTGCAAATTTTAATATCAAATTTTATAGTTCAAAAGCTATAGAGGATTCTGGTTTTTCATACTTTAAAAAAAGATTTCTAGTTAATAAAACGTTTTACAAGATTTTAGAAAAACCACAGACTTTTGTATTCGGCTTGGGATAAGGACTAAAAGATTTCACAGCGATTGATCAGTAAATGTCAAAAATAAATAACAAATTCGTTTGCATGAAGCTCGCTGCGAGGCGCCGAGAATTGTATCCTGTTAAAGCAGGTGCAAAGCGTGTAAATATAAATTTTAATTAAACATCTTATACATATCTCTTATTTTCGTCGTAGTTATAGTATAAAGCACTGTGTATCGCTCGGGATAAAATGCGATTCCTTGCGCGCTTTACCTGTGCATAATCGGTTACTTTGACCCCTCGGTGGTCTTTTTTTCCTCTACAGGGAACATACCAGGAAAACTCATTTCTTTGAATTTTTCGAATACAGAAGATATGTCCTTGTTCCTTTTAGTTCAGCTACTGGAACAATTAAATCCAATTAGGGCGCAAATAGCAGCTAACTAGCTCCAGCACTAGATATTATTTATTTCCTATTAGTAGTAAAAAGCTCATTTCAAAAATGTACTACACAGTAGTTATGAAGCAAAAAATGTACTACACAGTAGTTATGAAACAAAAAATGTACTACACAGTAGTTATGTAACAAAAAATGTACTACACAGTAGTTATGAAACAAAAAATGTACTACACAGTAGTTATGAAACAAAAAATGTACTACACAGTAGTTATGAAACAAAAAAAGGTACTACACAGTAGTTATGAAACAAAAAATGTACTACACAGTAGTTATGAAACAAAAAATGTACTACACAGTAGTTATGAAACAAAAAATGAACTACACAGTAGTTATGAAACAAAAAATGTACTACACAGTATTTATGAAACAAAAAATTAGTTATTTAAAAAAATTGTTTGTTCCTGAATTACATATGTGAGTTTTATTTGGCATTTCTGTTTAAAGTGGCCACTTCTGGCGGAAATGTTCACAGAAGCAATATTATTATATAAAAGAAGCAAAATTTAAACGTTTCTGACTAATGTTATAACTTCTATGTTCTTATTTCTAAAACATGCTTTGCACAAAAATGAAATTAATAATACCTAATGGCGGCGTAGTACTGCCATGCCCTTAATTCGATTCATTGTCTTCAGCGGGGTACAAATAGTAAATTATGTATTAAGGGTGGTAAGGACAAAATTACTAACGATAGGCTATTTAGAAGCCTAAGGCCTTTAATGACTGGAATTAGTATTTTCGTACCGCTCGTGTTAGATACAATGTTTTTCATTGAATTTGCGAGTAAATAAACGAAATTACCAAAACACAATTAATATGGCGGGAATAGAAGTATAGCCACCGCTAAATGGCGCTAGCTATCTAAAGAATTTCTGAATAAAAAAGGGTAGGCTGAAGTTAAAACTTCTAATAGCTTGCTCGCAGTGTGATCTTAGGTAATTTTTTTTTCACTGTCGCCCGAGTTCTATGAACGCCAGTTCTGCCTTAAAAAAAGTAAAATTTACAAAGAAAAAGCCCGTAGGAGAAAAGCCTTAGCACCCGTTCTTCTGTACGTAATGAAGCGATATAAGAGTAAGTTTGATGAAAAATTTAAGTATATTCATGACTGAGACTAATGAATGCTATTTCAGCTTAAAACGTAATTCGACAAGCGACATGCCCATTAATAACATTTATGGTAATATTGGGATTAATTAGATTTGCGTTATGAATCTGAATTTGCTCGTTTAAATCAGATTTTCATAGATAAGCTTTAGCAATCGAAATTACGAGACTTAGAATTAGGGCTTCAACATTTTATCAAAATACCTACGTAATATCAAATGGAATGTAAATTCAAGAATTCCTACTTATATTATATTATATGTTTCTATTTTCTATACATATCTGCCTTTACTGTATTGCTATATAATAGCTAATTTTAATGTAAATATTTTCGATCGGATTTCACATGTTTATTTGAAAAGGTTTTAGTGTATAAAAACTTTTTCCTGTAGTTTCGCCCGCTTCTTATATCTAATATACATAACATAATTTAACTGTTTTACAATTAAAATTGCCGGCAAATATAATAATAACTTTGGTTTAATACAATATTAATATGTCAGTTTAGCACATTTTTTTATAAACTAAAATTTTAATACTAATAACATGGACATAACTTTACTTAATAATCTACCAACTAGACTGTAGGAACTGTAGGAAACTGTGCTTGAAGTTTTGGAGTGTCACATTTTAATAGCATTGGTTATGAATAATTGAAGAAGCAGCGATTACATCGGTATTATTCTTATAATTATTTTAACTAAAGGACAAAATTATATTTATTTATAAAAACAGTTTTGCCAATGCGAATAAAAATTTACCCCGAACTAAATTCTAAAATACTCCTATATTCAATATTCAAACTTTAGAATCGTTAAGTGAATTAACTACAACTAGCTTTACAAACTAATTACAATACTGTTTTATTGCGTGTGTCCAATAGGTAATCTTTGTAAAATCAAAAACGAAACATAATATTATAATGAATCAACTAATAAATACATGTTTTATATTGAGACACTTAATGAACAAGATTTACAATGTAAATAGTTGAATTTCAAAAAAAGAAATCAAAATTCAGGTAATATTTTAATTGCCTATTGTTTTTCAGATTGCTTGTGTTATTTCTTAAAAAAAATTTTTGGTAACCACAACAAGCCGCGTTTGAGAATTCCTTGGTGCAGAGTTTATAAGATGCCATATCAATCTAAATAAGTTTTGAGTATAGAACGTAGAAGTGTTAAGCCAGTCAAAGGCTTGTACATGTACATAATGTGGTCTTGGTAACATTTTTTTTTTCTAAACTGTCTACTGCAGTTAGCTGACGCAGCCATAACTGTTTTAGCGGACTTTTGGGGCGAGACTCTGAAGGAGTCTCAGCCCATATAGCGCCCAAAGCTCAAGGGCAAACTTGTTAACATCCAAAACCGTACCTGTTTCTGGTTGATATACTTTATTATCTCTAAATCAAACAATTAAATATCATCCATGCTTATGAGTTTAGTCGCTGTAAACGTAGCAAAGAATCGCAAAATTGTAAATTAAAGTAGAAAATTAAACGCATTGAAAGTTGAAATTGTTATTTTTCTTCCGGAACACAAAATTGCAACACGTTGCAAAATTGAAAATATGAGAAACTTTCTCGACTTCCGTTAAAAGCTCGCTGTGAAACTTGTTAAATTGGAAAAGTTCGCTTACATCGTTATTTTCTCGTAATCGCTGTTATTTATACCTTACGTTTCACAATTTTCATTAGTGTTTTCTTACTGTCTCCTAAAGACTAAACTCTATTAATGTGGAGTGCCATTAAATTTGTACATTTATTTACATCTCTTCCGTTTTTTTGAGCAACTTCGGGCCTAATAAGAGTAATGGTATGTAACAAGGTGGTCAGATTTTAATTAAACTAATTACGATAATTAAGTAGTGTTGTTCTATAAAAACAATGATCATCGAACCTACTTTTATTTGCATATACATTCTCCTAGTAATTAGATACTGTAAAGAGTTAAAACTTTTAATTACGTTTAATTGTGACAAGGAAAGATATTTTTTACTTTTAAAGTTTTTTTTTGCGAAGCTATAAGGCACTTCACGTTGTACGTCAAATTATTTACAAAAATTTTAAATACCATATTTAAGTTAGAAAAAGAATATTAAAATAAGCAGAAATCAAGATAGTAAATTGAATTATTAAGAGCAAAATATTTTTAAATCACATACCGGTACCGCACCAAAATATGCAGCAAGTCTTAAAAAGGTTACAATACTTACTGTCATATGCATATGAATACTACTAGGAATAAGATATACTGGCAGGACTACGTTTAGCATCTTGACTCAGTATTTATACTGTGTGGTAGAACGGTAGCCAGCAGTCAGACTTCCACTTAGCTGATTTTTTGATAAATTAATTGTAAATTTTCTTCATCATACTATGAATTTGACATGCCTAATATCCTTAAGCCCAAATAATTTTAGTTATAAATTACCAAATACCTACAAGTAACGTTACATTTCACATTATTTTACTCATAATAGTAACCTAAAATAGAATACAAAAACATAATAAGCGATTACCTCACTTTTACAATAATACCTTTCATACAATAGAATGAACATGGCAACACGAATAGTTCAGCGAAAATGTTTCCATTTAGGCGTGTACTCATTTAGGCGTGTACCCATTACCCAAATTAAAACGCGTCCCGAAATAAATATGATGGTAATATACAGATATGAATAATGAATTACATAGTTTTTTACTTACTTCAAGACATAGTTGCAATTCATTCTCGTTTAATAGTTTTAGTTTGCTACAATATGAGATTATTAAGCTGCTGTGTGAAGAAATAAAAACGAATTGATATTTATGATGATACAGCATTTCCGAAATGTTTGATGTATGGTGTAATTTCATACATTGCAGGCCAAAAAATAGACGAGGAAACGAATCACAACCACCCACCAATATTATTTTCCAGCCAGCCATCAATATTATTTAATCCGAAAAACGTCTACTCTTGAACGTAAGACGTCCGCCTAACACAAAAGATTAAGACTTCCGATTTTTGTGCAGTTAAGAAAATTCATCTTCAAAATGCAATTTCCAGGGTAGGTATATAAAAAAATCTTTAATAAAAACAAATAAATCCAAATTTAGTATGCTGGTCCCCAGGTACCTTTTTGGACAACATATTCACGAATTTGGGTGAATTTAAAGAAGAGCTACTGAGGTGAACTACGACCTTTTCCTCCTGGCCCCAGAACCCACAAACGTGATAGGTGGTGAGCATGTCACCATGCCAGGCACAGACTAAAGTCTTAACAACTTTACAAATAAAAAAATGTGACAATATTGGTTGCCCTTTACCAAGAATCGAACCGCTCTGTTACTGTGCCACTCGGTCCTTATATTCTTATATATTTCTTTATATTGATGATTACCCAATGTATAATGTTTCTTTAAAGAATCCTACCTTCAGAGAAATTGCGTAGGTAAATAAATAATAAAAATAACAAAGCACAAACTGATAAACACGAAAAGTCTACTTGGGAACGCCGATTACAAAATAACATAATAATTATCAGAAAAAAAATAGGCCAACTCACTTAGTATATTAATGGTAATCCATCAGAGAAGATAAAGAAAAAGCTTAACGCGAATAACAATTCAATCGAAGAAATTGAAGAAGTCAGATAGAAAGAAACAAAACCTGCAAGCAAAAGCAAAAAGACTTAAAACTTATCAGAAATCGAACCTAATATAAAGAGATAATGTTATTTTTTACAGATTATTACATAAAATATATGGATAAAACATAATTTTACAGAAAATTAAATAATGAAACATCTGTCGACGAACCACCAAAAATAGAAGATGTCACAAAATTCCTGAATGATTGGGGAACTTCTGTGATTTATGATGGAGAAGCATTATGAAATAAAGACCGAGAAGATAGAACCCAACAAATAAATTCTGTGTCAAAATTAACAATTACAATTGAAGACCTAACAGAGGCAATAAAGTTTAAGAAAACGCATAATTGGAAAACCCGTGGTCAGATAAGATTCACAATGTCAAGTTGAAAAGATTTACATCCGTCCACGAAATTTTAGTAGACAAATTAATTTATCTTTTTGAAGATCCTAGCTAAACCCCTGATTTTGAATATGAATAACTTAACTTCAGCCTAAAGACGCAGGCACAAAAAATCAAGCAAAAACCGACCTATAACTCGCTTACCGACAAAATACTTACTTCCATTATAACTAATAAAATTAACAGACACATTATTTTATTATTTATTTACGCAAACAGGATGTTACAAAGGTGGACGTGGTGGTGAAGAACTAATAACTATTGATTCTGAAATTCATACACAGGCTAAAATAAAAAACGAAATTTACATTTCGCCTACATCGACTATCAGAAAGCATTTGACAGTGTACCTCATATTCGGCTACTTAAAGTTTTACAAATTTATAAAATAGACTCCAAATAATAAGATTTCTTTAAATAGTTATGAAAATGTGGACAGCTACCCTTAAGATGAAAACAAGAAAAAATATTTTAAAATCTATAAATATACGAGGTATTTTCCAAGGAGACTCTTTAAGTTCTCTGTGGTTTTGTTTATCTCTCAATCCCTTGTTAAGAATGCTTAACAACAGTGATTATGGTTATATGATTATATATATGACAAAGCCGAAAAAATTAAAATCACACAATTGCTGTAAATGGGTCACATTAAACGACTTGGCATCAACTAAATTATTTATTAAAAACAATGAAACTTTTAGCCTAGATATTAAAGTGAAGTTTGGGGTTAACAAAGGCAAAATAAATAGTATAGTAAAAGCTAAACGTGCAGATGGAGAATCTTATATTCTAAGTTCAAAATTTGTCAACATGCAAAGCCTTAGCATATTTGATACGTATAAATATTTAGGGTTAGATAAAAATTATAAATAAGATAACAGTCAAATTGATAACGAATTAAAATTAAATAATAACTACATTAGTCCAAATAAGACATTCATGGCAAATATCCACATTTAATACAACACGAATACGTTTGCCTCAAAGCTTTATACAAGTGGCTAACTGATGGAAACATTTTTGCAAAAACAGAATTATTCATGATTGCTTTACCGGACCAAATAAAAAAAAAATTAATCAAATATAAATACTAAAGGATTACAACATAATATCAGATACAGAGAGGTAATGCATTAAACGTCAGGAAACAATAGACCACATAACAAGAGGATGCACATTTCTAGCAAACAAACAATACATAGATCGACAAAACAGTGTAGCCAAACATGTACACATAGACAAAGCAAAAGTATACAAACTACTATCTGAGAAACATGAACCTTATTTTAAACATAAACCTTTTAAAGTGTTTTAAAAAATAATATGGCAAAGTTATATTGGGACAGAGACATACCTACCGACCTTACTTCACCTAACAACAGACCTGACATTGCCCTTACACTAAAAATAACTAAAATAACCTACGTAATAGATATATCTGTGCCAAACACAACCAACCTAAAACAAAAACATAACTAAATACATATCTTTGGCAGATGAAAGCAAAGAGATGTGGCACCAAGACTAAGTTAGAATTGTACCAATAATTATTTCATCCACCATCACACCAAAACCATTGTTTTACTCATTAGACGAACTATCGCTTAAAAATCTTTTTATATCCCACTACAAAAAAAGATTCCTTAACCCAACAGCCCAACCGCTACCAGCAATATACCACCAACCAAGTCACTTGGCTTAGGCCCGTGCTTGGGACCTTAAAACAAACCAACATAAATTGAGGAAAACTTTAATAACAATAAATAATTTTGGACTTTACACGCAGCGCCATCTGGCCCCAAAGTAAGCAAAACTTGTGTTATGGATACATAATTACACACAGGCTCAAGACAAACACAAATTTTTAGATCACATACGTGTTTGTCCAGTCCGGGAATCGAACTCACACCCTCTACACATCAGCCGAGGACACCACCAACTAGGCTGCAAGGCAGTCGATATTTGTAAGATATATATACTAGGAGCACATAAGTTCAATAGTAGTTGTATGATCTTGTATAGAAATTCATCTTAACCTTGTGTCTATTCACCGAGCCAACGTTTTAAATTAATTCAAAGCTTGTTAGACTTGGTGCAGAAGTCATGTCTACCCGAAGTCTGTCGTAGATTAAGAACCCCTAATGTATGAATAAACTTGGTCGCCTTCTCTAACTTACACTTAATTACAATGAGGTATTTAATGTCTCTGGTTCTATTTACTCCTATGGTTTTAAAATAGTCTGAATATATTTGATTTATAGACGTATTGGTAATGTGTCATATATATTTCGTTATTTATTGTTTTCCAGTTTTACAATCCATACAAGTCTGTCTGTTACCTCTTAAACCGCTGAACCGATTCAGAAGAAATTTGGTATAGAGATAGTTTGAGACCCAGGGAAGGACAAAGGATAGTTTTGATCCCGAAAATTTCAACCTTAAACGAACTATAGCTACAGCTATAGCTTGCTATAGCAAACTTCATTAGTATAATTAAGAAGTTGACGTAAGAATTCCATTCCAATAACCAAATTTAGGACGGGTTGAGCTGCTGCAAAAAGCTAGTTTTAAATATATTACAAGTTATTTTTAGTTAATGCGGGGTCTGGGACGTAGAAAACTAAGCGACATGCTGAATGCGTCACGAAAAAGTATTAATGCGGGATCTGGGACGAAGCAATCCGAGTATGCGTAACGAAATTATTTTAAATACAAAATTTGTAAAAGGCTTCGTTTATAAATATTTATCTTTTTCTAATTATTATTATTGTGACCTTTGTCCCTGAGATGATGCACTTGACTTTCCTTTAATCATGTGAAATACAGTCGAAGCTTATAAACGCCTTCGTTAAATGCACTTAAATATTTGCGGATTTAAACTAAAGTGGCAACTCTACGGCTGAAAATTTATTTGCAAAGTTACAAAATCAGCTGTATATTAAGGTTTAATTGCACCAAATCGATTGTTAAAGTATTTGTCAAAAATAACTGTGACCATTACTTTTACTTTAACCGTTACAATTCACCAAGTCTTTAATTTGTGTGGCTTATGAGCCAATGTAGCTTGGCAGTAAATTTGAGTAAAAACAAGGATGACGCGATATGTAACTAAGCGTGCATGAGTAGTGCAACTATATTGTAACTATGTTGATGTTTTCATTGGGAAACAAGAAATAAATATAGATATTACTGTGGGTCAGTGCAATCAAAAAAAGTGGTCATTGGAAAGGTTTTAATAACTATAACGACTAGTCTTTACCGAATTTATGAGTAATAATAAAATACCTATACATAGTTAAAAAAATACTATTTAAATTATTTTTTTTCATTAGAATTGATACCTACATAAAATATTTAAAACAACAAGTAATTCAAATTTGTTGTATTTTCATTTATAACCTCATTTTATGATCATTTAGCGGCTTGTCAATTGTCACTTTAACTATAACCAGTCATTTGAAGCCAATAATTGTTAACGTTAAGACGTAATTTAACAATTTTCAGATGTTGCACTCCAATTTGTACTTAACCGAGTATTTGACGAGCCGTCTGCTGTTTGTTATTGTTAAGAGAATACACTTCGCGGCGCCCGCGCGCGTTTTACATTTTTGCTTAAATGTTGCTGTCCCTATCGAACACGACGCGGGCGCGAGACCCCCTTTCCCCCGCCGCGCGCCTTATTCTGGTATGATTTTGTCGTATAGCTGGAACGTCAGTATTCTGATAAGCGATATGACTTTCACCCAAAAATACTATATTTTGAGCATTAACGAAGTATAAATGATTAATCATCATTAATTTTTCAATTTAATAAGTATTTAATGTGCTGCCATATTGTTTATCCGATAGCAATAAAATTATGTTAATTTATTGCTACCACTTGAGCAAAAGTTATAGGCATGCAAGAATGTCATTGGTTTTAATGGAAAAGGTATATGACGTTCTGTTCGGCGCGCTCTCTGAGAAAATAGGCACTAGGCACCTACTTATACAAACTTATAAAGGTTATGCGAGTTTTTTTTTTGAAAAATTCTTTATTTATAGGCAGGAATGAATATTGAAATAGGAGGAGGTTTCTGAGCTAACATTCATTTGTCTTTTCACGGAGACCTGCAAGGACGATAATAAAATAGGTAGGTAACTCGGTACCTCGTAACATTTTGACCCACACATACGGTATCTACCGTTTTTTAAATTTACTTTAAATTCATAAGAATGTTAATAATGGTAAAATGTAAGTACAAATATTTACTTACCTTTTGCCATAGGCTACTTAATTAATACTTTCCAAAATAATTGTTCGTTACGAAATTGTTGATGAAGTTAAGTAGTAAGTTGTAACTTCTAAAAAACGTGTACACTGCCTACTGATTGACTAAAGAAATGAAAGGTAACGTAAATGTAACATTGGCGGTCAGTAGATAATTAATAATACCAAAATAATCTATATAAAGGTTGTAATTTGTGAACAATATTCGTAGTAAGTATTTTTTGAAATGGAGTAGGGTAAAACACCCAAATGTCGGCCCCTTAACATGAAACGCAACTTTCAGTCCTAACCACACCTGAACCTTAAAGTTATCCACTGAATTTGCATTGTCGGGCTATTTGACATTTACAATTTATGTTATTGAGTATACAAAGTGATGATAAACATCTTAAATTACGTGACAAAGAATAATAAGCGTTTAAAGTTTTGTACGGTAAATTTCCCTAATATCGGCCATCCTTTACCTAACTACGGACTTCTTCTATCCTAATGTCAGATCGTAAAAAGGGCAATATATCAATAGAAATTATTTATTTTTGTTGAAACTTTACCATGCATAACTTTAACTATTTATAATACCTTTTAAAATAGAAATCGTATTAGGTTATATATGTATTCTTGTTTTTCTTATTTTTTGAAAATAGACCAATAATAAATGAAATAAAATAAATTGTTGAAATTTCCAACGGTAACTAGTTTTAATGTGATAAACAGCATTGTATTTTACAGCAAAAAAATATAAACACACTGTACTACACAGTTACATGAATAGACTTATTTAGTATTTTAACATACTGTATTTTTGTGAGAGCAGCCTAATTTAGGCCGTGATTTTTATAGTCTATTAAAAAAGTATAACTAACGTTTGAGGCGGTCGAACTTTGGTTATTCAATTAACGGTTTAAAAGCCCTAACTTAGGATACTAATAAATGCATTAAAATTTAACATTGCTATTTAACTGTCTGGAATTAGTAAGAAAACTATTGTAAGCTATTGGTGGACAAAAAAAACATATTTCCAGAGTGGTATCCTTTGACGTTTTTTGCCAAATTAGTGACAGAATTGCACTGTGCTGCCCCACGCCGGCTTTACATAATCTTTATCATAACCTTTCATTTCATAATTCTATCAGTTGACAGTGAACACATTTTTTAAAAGTTATAACGCAGTTGTTGATAAAGTTAAGTATTGGCCGCTTGGCCCTTTTGACTCGATTCCAAACTCACTTGCGGTATCGAGCCCTTAAGTCTTAGGAGAGACTTTGACTCCCTGTGTGTGTTCTACCGCTTGTACAATGGGTCAAGAAAGAAGTCATTAGATTGCTGGAGGGTCGGCAACGCGCGTGATACCCCTGGTTTTGCAAGCGTCCATAGGCTACGGTGACCGCTTACCATCAGGTGGACCGTAAGCTTGTTTGTCACGTTAGTGGGATAAAAAAAAAAAGAAAGTACTAATAATTTTAAAAATCGTGTTCACTGCCTACTGATTGACTGAAGACATTAAAGGTTATGATAAAGATTATGTTATGTGTCACTGAATTATAATTTAAATGTAACATTGGCGGTGTCTTTATGTCGTACGCTCCAGTGTTATAGTGTATAGAAGCCGGCGGCAGCAGTGCAATTTTATCACTAATTTGGCGGAAAATGTCGACGGATACCACTCTGGAAATATGTTTTTTGACCGTAAATAGCTTGCAATAGTTTTCTTACTGCTTTCGGACAGTAAAATAGCAATGTAAAAGAATTTTTATTATATTTTAGTTGTTTACTTTAATTTTTTACTTAGAAATAACGGGGCCCATGATAGGATTCTTATTTAATTACAAAACCCTAATGTTGCCCTGCAGCCGAGACAAGGGGGATGACAGCAATTTTATAATTTGTTAGTATCCTAAGTAAGGGCTCTTATAGTTTATAAGGCGTTCCATACGCGTTAATTGAATGACCAAAGTTCAGCCGCCTTTTGATGTTAGTTATACTATTTTAGTAGACTATAAAAATTGCCGACATTAGGCTACTCTTACAACCTAAGCTCGACCACATTTACCTGTTCTAATGAAATATAGGATGTTCAAAATACTAAATAAGTCTATTCATGTAACTGTGTGGAACAGTGTGTTCATAATTATTTGCTAAAATACACAATGCAGTTTGCCACATCAATAATTTATTTTTTAATAATAATATAGAAATTTTAATAATTTTATTATATTTTATTTATCATTCGTCAAATTCAGTTTTTACATAAAAATCATAAGAAAATACCTACATAACCTAATATAATTTCTATTTTAATACAACTTTCAATTTTAAATAACAATTACTTATAATCCCTTCTTTTGTTTACGATTTAGAACATTCTTTACTGGCCTATATTAGAGTAAAAAAAGGTTGTATTATGGAAATGTTACAAGCGTCCATAGGCTATGGTGACCGCTTACCATCAGGCGGGCCGTCGGCTTGTTTGCCGATTTTTAATATATAATATTTAATTTATTTTTTCATATTTAAAAAAAAATATACCTACTGTTCTATTATTTTTACTTAGAATCTCTTTCTAGACTTTCAATCTTAGTGACACATTATTCACAGAAGATGTAGGTACAAATTTTTTGAAAAATAGGTATCATACGGCAATTTTTTTAATAGGTATGTATTCATTATAAATCTCCATACTATTATAAATGCGAAAGTAAATCTGTCTGTTTGTACCTCTTCCCGCTTAAACATCTGTACTGATTAGGATGAAATTTAGCATGGAGATAGTTTGACTCCCGAGAAAGGACATAGGCTACTTGAAAACGTCAAGTGTGAGTCGGTTTTTTTATAATTAAGGAGTTTCCGTTGAAATCTTACATCTATAACCGAATGCAGGGCGGAAGGAACTGCGGTCAAATTTGGCATGGAGATAGTTTGAGTCCCGAAGAAGGACAAAATCTACTTGAAAACGTCAAGTGTGAGCCGGTTTTTTTCTATTAGTGAGGAGTTGTGTTGGAATGCTACACCGATAACGCGGGCAAAAGCTAGTATTATATAAGTGCAACTTACTCATGATCCTGTCTGATCGGAGGTCAATAAATTGCAAATCAAATGGTTACACTTTTAGTTACAGTTACTTTACCTACTATTATTTTGCACGCTCTAGGCAGTGCTCTTTATAGGTATTACTTGCAGACCCGGTGAACCCTGTTTCTTTTTTAAAACAACTGCCGCACTAACCTATTGTGAAAGGGTTGTTCTAATTCAGAAACCTTACCCGACATGTGCATAACAACTTACCAAAATTTTATTAAAATCGGTTTACCCTTAAACTTACCAAAATTTTATTAAAATCGGTTTACTCTTAGTACGCGAGTCCGACTCGCACTTGACCGTTTTTTTTCTTTCATAAAAACCTTGCCCTAACACTAACAAACACAAAAAAAATACCCGAATTGGTCCAGCCGTCTTCGAGTTTTCCGTAGTGCACGAGTCCATATCGCACTTGAACGTTTTTTTCTTTCATAAAAACCTTGCTCTAACACTAATAAACACAACAAAAAAAAATTACCCGTATTGGTCCAGCTGTCTTCGAGTTTTGCGCTTAGCAACAAATTTTGCGATTCATTTTCATTTATATAGATTATGCTAAATACCTACCTAGTTAAAGGTCAAAAAAATCTAATCAACTTGCTTTTGCTGCTTTCAACGATACATGCAACAGTGATATTTTCGTTATTGTTTCCGTAGGTTCCTACCTACTTACGTCAAACGCAATACAAGTGAAGATTCGCTCACGGATGGCCCGCGACTGATTTTGGCTGCTACCTCGCCTCGCCTCCCCCGCCTTAAGCCCCCCGTGTTTGTCAAGCGAGCCAGCATCATGATAGAATTCGATTTTTGCAAATTTGACTAATGATTTTTGTGTTTCGAATTATTGTGTTAATTCATTTAATTTAGAAAGAATGACAGTAAAGTTTTTTTATTTAGAAAATTTATTATATTATCTAGGTATGTGGTGCTTTAAAATTTTCGGAAACGTTTTTGTTATAGTGTATATAAGCACGAAGTTGCAGCTGTTTTGACCATAAATTAAAAATTTTTGCACTCTAATAATTTTAGAACTACACAATGACAACATTGAGTTTGAGGAATTGGTATTCATCAGAGGAGAAAAATCCTGCTGTATGGAGTCCGCTGCGAATCCGATACTCTTAAGGCTATTTAGTGTTATCCAGCCTTAATATCTATTAACCAAACATTTAACAAAGTGTATTTTTTACTACCTAAGTAATAGAAATTTTGTTTTAAATTATAATAAAAAGAATTGATAGTCAAAACCGTATTTTTAGTTATAACTTTTGTCTAAGAATTGCATTAGGGTCCCACATGTAACGATTCTGGCAGCTGCTACGTCACTGCTGCGTTTGCGGTAAGAAATTAAATTTGCCAACTGACTGTCGTAACAGTACCAATAAAATAGAAACTAAACGTTACATTTTATTATTAAACTATGTTAGTCATTAATAGTTTTTATTTTATAGTTTTCTCGTAAAGCTAATAGAAACTAAGTCTAACTATAATTTGGCAGAAGTTTGTCAATCTAACTTAGTAATGTATCCACTAAACATTTAAACCCGCGTCCGACATTTACGCGAGGGCCACATCGGTGTTCAGCTGCGCATATCTTGTACCTACGTATACGTTAGTACTACGTAGCGCTCAGTACCGCGTAGACTTCACTACGGACGCTACGCCAACTGTCTACGAAAACGCTCGATCGTGTATCTTGTAATCTAATTAATGACTTTGTAATTCGTAATTAATTTGTGTGTGTGTAAATTTAAATTTAGAATTTAAACTGTGTAGTGTTTTTGTTTTTTAATTGCGTGGTTTTTCTAAAGTTGGTGCAACGAATTAAGGTTGGTGGCCAGTTTCATTTTAATTGGATTAAAGTTTTTTTTTTTTTTTCGTTTTAATTGGATAGGTCTGTGATGATAGACAGGTCTTCAAATAGATCTTAATCCAAGGAGATAGATAAAAGTGTCAGTATTTTAAGACAAACGTTAAAATAAAATTAATTTATTAGGAATATTTGAATAGATTTATATTAAATTTATATTACTAAATGAGAGGAAAATATACTTTTTGGGGATATTTAAGACGTACTTAATACGGAAACAATTGAAATTGAATATAATTAAAAGTAATATTGTGATTTTATATTTATTAACGTATTCCATTACCGATAAATTTCGTTTTAAAGATAAATGCTCAAATTAGGATTAAAATTACTTAAATAAATGTAAGTTTCTAATTTCGTTGCAATTTTTTTTACGGAAATTTTATTAAGTAGCGAATGCTTAAACTGGACTAAAGCTCTTTTACTTAGTGACACTAATGTGTTAAATTTAAATTAAGCACTAGGTAAGACTCAAATGTGAAACAGAAGTTAAGCACATGATAATAATTAATTTATAAAAATTACCACCAAAATTATATACAAATAATCAGAAAAACTAGTAAATGTATTCATTTTGTTATTAAATATTTACTTTTTTATATACATTACAAAAATGGAAAAGTCGGAACAACTGAAATGCCGAAGTCTGTCTGTAACACGAATAAGACCTTCCTCAGAGGTCATTAGAAATATAATTTGCGCAGTTGTACCTAATTTTGGGTTATTTGGTGGCTGTCTCGCATTCTGGGGGCTGAGACTTCAGTCCGGCAAGTACCTACCAATGAGTAACTTTATTAATTTCTCAAGTACATTGTTTATTTCCGCCACTGGCTTACCGGTGAAGGAAAACTTCGTAAAGTAACCTTTATAATTTAAAAAATGTGTGTCAATTCAATAATAAGTACAGTACAGTACAGAACAGCGTGATGTAATATGGCCAAAATTGCCGGCGCCCGAGGTCCGTGCCCCAACAGTGGTAACGTATAAATCTGTGAAGGAGAGATACCTAATAGTATTTATATACAGTAAAAAAATGGCTATAATTAAGTATATTCTGGTGGAAGTCTTAATAAATGGCAGCTTGATCTTTTTGCAACTGAAATCTACTAAAAATCAGGATATTGGAAGTTTAAAGTAATAGTATCAAGAAGGAATTAAATTCAATAAATTCTTCCGTGTCAAAAAAGTATAACTAGAACTCTGGATTGACAAGAATGTTTCAGGTTTCCGTGTCAAACAAAGAGAAATAGGTCAATAGTTCGATAAAAAAACATATATGAAGGAAACATCCACAATATGTTAAGTGCGTATGAATAGCCTTTTTTTTGTTATCTAGTAGGGTATCGTAATAAAAAATTAAATACTGTTGTAAAGTTTCTAAGACATTTTTTAAATAGCCTATGTTATTTCCTGAAAAGACTCCAGACAAACCCAAATCTTCAAAAAAAACCGATAGCCATCGGCAGGGAATTCATCCTCACACCTTAATTCCTAAATGGTTACGTACAGTGAGGTTTCAGAGGCCCTTACTCGCGCGAACGCTTAGGTTGTGGAATGAGCTCCCTTGCCAAGGTTTTCTCCAAGAACAACAGTATGAGGTTATTCAAGAAAGAAGTTATTAGATTTTTGAAGGGTCGGCAACGCGCAAGTGATGTCCTAGATGTTGCAAGCGTCAATAGGCTGCGGTGTCTGGTTACCATCAGGCGAAACGTAAGCTTTGCCGACCTAAACGTATAAAAAATTCACATAAAAGCTTGTCCCGTGTTGTGTCTTTTTTCACATGATAAAAATCTTTTCAACAACTAATTTTATTGAGAACTTGTTTTTTATATTTTTTGGTAATGGTTAACATTTCTATTTTATTCTACGAAATTCATACTAATATCATAAATGCGAAAGTAACTCTGTCAGTCTGTTACCTCTTCTGCTTAAATGCTGTGCTGGTTATGATGAAATTTGGCATGATAATAGTTTGAGGCCCGGCGAAGGACATAGGCAAGTTAAGAATGTCAAGCTTGAGTCAGGCCATAGGCTACTTGAAAACGTCAAGCTTGAGTTGGGTTTTTTATAATTGAGAAGTTGCTGTTTAAATGCTACACCACTATCCAAATTATGGGTTGATGAAACCGCTGGCAAATTTGCCATGGAGATAGTTTGAGTCCCGAGGAAGGACGTCAAGTTTGAGTCGGTTTTTTTCTATAATTGAGGAGTTGACGAGATTTATCGACTAGCTTTTGTATGGTGCGCTTTTTACCAAATCCTTTATCGGCGTGGGATTCATAGACGGTGGTGGCCGAATGGTTTCGATTTAACCTTGTGTACTAAGTTGTCCGGAAGTTTGAGCCCAGCGTGTCCAGTCTTTTTCATAATATCTCAAGTACATTGATTACTCACACCACTGTCCTTTCGGTGAAGGAACAATTGTGTGGATACTTTCATACGTCAAGAAAAAAGACATATGTAAAGTCAACAATTCGCACTGCCCAATCTCTCTCTCTGAGTTTCATGACTCCCTAGCAGCCGAGTAGGTAGTCTCGGAGACTGCTGTGAAGAGGTTGGGGGTTCGATTCCCGCACCAGACTCAACATTTATGTGATAAACATTTCAGTTTGTCTTGATTCTGTGTGTATTTATGTATGACATGTATTTACAAAAAAAGGAATTATATAAATTTGTATCCGTTATCTGGTAACCATAACACAAGCTTTGCTTACATTAGGGCCAGACGGCGCTGTGTGTAAATTCCAAATTTTTTTTTTATTTATTTATTTTGTACTTTTAAGAAAAAATGAAATTATGTTATTAAAAAAAGATTTATCACTATTTAAAAAAAAAGGTTACTACAAGATCTCCTTTTACAATGTCTAAATAAAATTTGGCCTAAAAGTCATATCGTTCAGTATCTATCTATTCACTTAAGATTTTCATTTCATGCATTTGAGGCATCACATAAAAATTAAGTCACAAACGTGAACGAAAAAATAACAATACAGAGCGGTCATTGAATGGCTTTATTGACACTGTCAGTCACACACGGTACCACAAAATCTCAACTTAGTTCAGAGTTAGGTCCGGCGGCATTACTAACGCTCCAAACTATCCAAAAATACTTTGTATTCATAAGCTGCCTAAACATTATTACATGTAGGAAAGATAACTCGAGACTTATATGAATACTAATGCACTCATTAAATCAAATTTAGTTGCGTTCGTAACATTGAAAACTCTATTGATCAATGAGCGGCTATAAAATAAATTTTAATTTATACTCAGCTACATATATTTCGAGCAGGAAAAAGATCGGTGCAACTGTTTAGTCTTGTTCCACAATGAAAATTATTTCATTTATGGTGTAATATTTATAGTTTTTATATCAATCTTACTGATGAAGTTATGGGCGAGCGGGACCTCCTGCCACAGGTATTTTATATTCTGACTAGGATGGTTCCAACCTCAACTTATTGAACTATAAGTTAAGTGTTAAGAAACATTTTTCTGATTTTTTTATTTGAATGTTTAGGTGTCGGATAACTATTGTATTGTGATTACGTAGAGTAGTAGATGTTTTTTTTATTGCACACCAAAAATTTACTTAAAACTTATTATAATACACTATATTGGAAAACGCACAATAGGGCGGCCTTATAGCTTAAGAGCGATCTCTGCCAGGCGAACTTTAGGTAGAGGACACATTTATCTTAAAAATGAGCAGTATAAGTTAGGTGATGCAATATTAAAATGCTAATATGTTAATATATACCTACATATAGAAATATAAATAGCTACACATATATACATAGATATATACATATACTTACGTAACATAGATACATAATTTATATATATTTTATATATACATATATATTATGGTGTAGGAAAGAATTGCTTTTTAATTTGCTTTTGGAAAATATGTAAAGATTGAGCAAAGGCACAGCATACCAAAGTTTGATAGCTTGCACTGTAAATGTATTATTGTAAAAAATAGCGTGTAGCAACTACCACACAGTAGTATGTATTTTGTTATGTTTCACTAGGTTGCGTAATGTTTACCTTATTCAATGTGCTTTAACACCTTCTTTATTTATGCAACGCGGACATTATTAGTGACTCCAAAAAAAAGGTTCCATAGAGAAGTCTAATCACAGCAGATAGAAGCTGATTTTTGTTCTCAGTTAGCTCCAAAAAGCCTGTCCTTGAGATAGTTCATAAAAACATTTTTTTAGGCGGGTGCTGTTGGTTGTTACAGCCTTTCAGCGATTAGTGGGCTATATAAATGGGCTATTGCAGGCAGGTTATCAATTTTCTCGTCTTAGGACTTTAGCTCTAACCAAAAATCCAAGAGGTGTTTGATATTACTCAGTGCCTATCTCATTACCTCACTTTTTTTTTGTTATTGGAGATAAATAAGTTTATTAGTATTAGGCATAAAATACGATTGTGTTACTGTGATACGGCAAGTTAAGTTTTGAGTAAAAAGAGATTTGGTTGAACAAAATATTTTTTCTGATAAAATTAAATTATGGGGCTCAAAATACTTATCGATAAGATCAGAGGCCATTATAGATAAAAAGCGAAGTGAATTTGGAACAGTCCTATATCCATTGAAATTATATCTATTCATGGCTTACAGGAGCAGAGCTAAAGGTGCTGTATGTATGCTACAACCACTAAGGTGGCAAAAAAGCTTACAGTCCGCCTGATGGTAAGCAATCACATATCGATGGTGTTGTGTACTGTACGAATATGACTCTTTAGCTTACCCTAAATCTGGTTACGGTGAAACCATCTTCTGCATAATGACTCATAAAGTAAACGAAATGACGTCGTTAGACCTTAATTGGTGTAACGAAGTTTAGATTAAATTTCATGCAAGTTTTAAAGATTAATGGATAACAATACCTATCTTATTTTTAATAAATCGTGACTTACCAAATGTTATTGTGTTTAATATCTTAAATTCATAATTGTCTTACAAGCTAACAAGGTTTTTGTTGCTGTCTAAGTACTTATGCCTTATTTTCGTGTTACATTTAACGATAAAAACAAGAAAAGTTAACGTCAAGTCATATGTTTAAGACAAATATAGGAACTAGTTGTCAAAAATTGTCAAATTTGGCTATTTCCAATAATTTGTTACTGTCCAGAAAAATTGTGTCCATTGCTGATATTATTCCGTGTAAGTGCTCCACTACTGAGCTATCGAGGCACAATTTAATTCAAAGGCTGATGAAAATCCCAACTACATCTTTGCTCTGAAAATACGCTCGTAACGAGCGTCACATACAACTCTTAGTGACTTATAAAGTCGTAGTACTTCAATCTTACAAAAACACACGAAATAAATAAAATTGTTTTTGCACTATTTCACCTAATTATACATATTATTAAAAACTGTAACAGATAAAAAAAAATTCAGTCTGAATTCTTATTTAAAATGTAAAATTGTAAGAGAATCTATGCTCAAGTGGCCGAAAACTAATAAAACGCTTTCTTTTATTGGCCTGTTAATTATTTAAAATTTCTAGCCACCTAAGATTTGCTGGTATAAGCAAATAAACGTTAGGTAAAACTGCAAGTGCAATAAATACTCTGTTTTTTACAAATTATAATCATCAAAACTGAAAAACCTTTTTAGTGCTAGTATGTATGTATGTATAACATCACGGGTTTTTATCTCCAGTTGGAGGTATCCAGTGAATACACGTCCCCACCATAACGTGGAAGACAGCCTCAATTCACTACCACTACCACAAAATTACTGAAGTCCTGCGTGACTGGAGGTGTGGGGGTGAGCCTGTTGATGCAACACTTTTTGATGCAAGGTATCTGGGCTAAAGTGGTTTATATACATATAATACCTTACGTTTCAAGGGGTAAAATAAAAAGCCAGGGACAGTTACACATACCCCCCATTGCCAGTTACTGACGAACTATAAAAAATAGGTTAGATTGGACAGGGGAATTTCAACGCCTTGAGGGTTCCGTCCAAGATTGAAATCAATAACGACGCAAGTAAATCTATACTTCTAAATTTAATATATAACCCTAATATAAAAATAAATAATTAACTGAGCGCCTTCTGGTCTGGTCAAGGCTTGTAATATGAATACCTGACAACAGACACAAATACATATATAATCTTTTTATTTGTAAATACATACATATTGTACATAGAAGACACCTAGACTCGAGACGAACACAAATATAAATCATTGTCCTGTGCGGGGATCGAAGCCACGCCTCCGGTTCAGCAGGCAGGTCAGTTCCTACTGAGTTACAGAGACTGTCAACTTCTCTGTTTGGTTGAGAGTGGGTTGACTGTCAACTTCTCTCAAGGATAGAAATTGTTGCACCAGCTGGCGGTGAGGTGCGTAAGAATACCCGAAATTTTGATATCCAATTTTTGATACACGATTGTGTTAGAAGCATTTTTACTTGGTACGTATTGATATATGATATCTATTCATGAAGACAAGTAAAACAAAATACCAACATTGTACAAAAAGTGTTATTATATATCAAAGTATCTAAATTTTCTCTGAAAATATACAAGTTTAGGTAGTTTTACTTCTTTTCGCTTAAAAATCTTATATTATTTGAACTTCTTTGGTATATCAACATAACAATAGTATCACCTGATTATGATTACTATAAAAGGAACTGAAAAATCTTATGAGATCCTGTAACATAGCACCAAATTTACAATTTTCTGTGTTTTTTTTTGTACAATTTAAATTCCAAATGATCCAAAATACCCTTATCTCCAGCTACCACAGTGACAGGACTCGCATGGCAACAATAACATTAAATAACCTGCGTTTAAAAACTTCTCGGATATTGCATACCGGACCTCGCTTACGCCGGGTTAAAAGTGACAAAAATTTTTATTATGGTATCCGTTTAGTACCGCATAATGCCAAAATACGCTTAGGAAGGATTTTCCTAAGCGTATTTTTACCGTAAATTCTTTTATGGATTCCTTTTTTCCGGTTGAGGAAAATAATACCTTAGGTAAGTACTACCTGAGTGTGCACTTACCTCAGCTTAAGTTTATGTCAGTGTTCAAGTTATACGTTAGCACCTCAGTGGCTGTGTAATATTATGTTAGTTAAATATCGTACTCGAAAAACCCTTTAATTTAATACAAGATGTTGAAAGACCTATGAAACGATGGTGAATTGTTGTATGATCATTGTTTTCTTGTAAATGTCATCCATTTTATATCTTAAGAGGACAATATAGGCCAAAAACCTAATTTCTGTAATACTGACAATATCCATGATAATGTACCACAATCATGAAGCATAAACACAATACTATGAGATGTATTTGTTATATACCTCTTGAGTAGTTTAAACCATAACAACGCTTTGAAACTTTTTACTTTTTGTATTGTAATTGGACAAGTGTTGGAGCAATAGTCACTTCCAGATTTTTTAAAGCATAAAAGAAAATAAATGTAAATCACTCAGTAACCTCATGCACGAGACGAAAGCATGTTTTACAACACATTTTTTTCAGTCCTTCAGATGTTATAGTTTTGCCACAAAATTAGCATTTAACGACGTATTTACGCGATCTAGCCTTAAGAGGAATATGAAGATTTTTAAATAATTTTAATTGCATACGATATATCTTTTACTTATACTTATGTACAAAAATTGTAGTTTTTCGTTCTACTTAAGGAAGCTATTTTAATTCTCTTATTTTCATAGTTATATTAGTTAAATTACAATAATACGAATAAACTAAACAACCTTTATTAGCAGCTGTAAAAATTACAACAAATCACAGTCGGTGGCGTGACTGAATGACGTGACGACTTAATGTACTACGAAACCGCTTAGAGCAGTCGTTACTTTTAATGATTTTTGTGGGTCATTTCAGATTTCTTTTATTGTAAACGCTCGGCCAAGAAATTGTAGCAAATTTATACACTAAAGGAGGTTTTTTGTTATTACCACGCTATGCATAATTTTGTCGTTAGTTTTATTTTTAGGATTGAATTTAGAGCACGTGACTAAAGAAGGTATATTTATTTATACACAAGAAAATACTGCAATTTATTAATTTTATTATCGTGTTATAATTGTCCAAATATGTGATACGGCGTGACAACATGCCTTTAATACACTGGAATGTCTATGCTGCACTGCGCCGTTCTATCGCCTATCTATATAGGTACTATTCTTAATTATGTGATATGAGCAAGATAATTATTATCTTACTTAAGGTAGATTAGTATTTTTTTGTTACTTATACGCTGTAAACATATTGTATGCTCATTATAAAGTCCGGCCGCATGTTAAGTGAAACTTCTAATAGACAAATCCTCACGCGCATTGGAATGTTCTTTTGGAAATTTATCATAATATGCGGCCGGCCTAAAATGTTGTGGCGTTAAAAATAGGTTCTTAAGGCCAACCCTGCCGTCTACTGACGCTGCCATTATATTTTTAAATTAACTGTTCGCAGAATGCGTATTTCAAAAATTTCGCTTGAACGAAAACTAAAACTAGTAATAAGCTATTTTCAGAATGATTTATAATGTTTCTATAATGAATATGCTATCTACAACTCATAGATATATAATATATAAACAATACAAAATGTTTTAAAAATAGCTTTTAACTATATATCATATTTTGATTAACCACATTTTTTAAAATTCGCTTTCTATGATAGGTAAATAAAAAATATCGAATGGTGGCGCTAGTGGACCGTAGGGATGGCCTTAAGAAGAATAGATAAAATAGAGAGAATAGGCATGCGTAAATATTTCAAGCTTTGCTCGGCGTTAAGCATTTATGCACTGTACTTAACCGAGCTCATAAGAAAAAATGCAAGTTTACCTTCCTTAAAACATTCCTTACTTTGCAGTAATCACTTTTTCAGCCGCTATGTTAACCGAAAGTAATTAGTGATAATTATTTTTAACAAAGTATCTGTACAAATGTAAAAATGTGACTTTAACTAGCTAAAAGTCGTGATTTCATCAAATCAAGATAAAATAATTACAAGAAATTTTGTTTCACTTTCATATTTTTGTATCATAATGAAAAATATAAATAACTTAATATATGTTTTAAAGATCCTACTAATATAATAAAAAATGTGAAAGTTTTGATGTTTGGATGTTTGTTACTTAATCACGCTTCAACCACTAGGCGGATCGAGATGAAACTTGGCACTCATATAGCCTAACGTCCTGGAACATAGGCTATTTTTTATTCCAGAAAATTCAAAAGTTCTAGCGGGAATAACTATAACCAAATTTTACTTGAACGAACTTAGTTACAAAATTTCTGTTTCGCCAAATATGTTGCCTTTTCTTAACCACGCTGTTAAAGCTATTTCGTCAATGTGTTCTTGTGCTAGTTCATGTAGATATCTGCCATGGAGTGCTTTTTGTTTACACTTAACTAATTTCTGGTCTTCTTTGATATTAAAGGCACTAGGATTGTAATTATTGTCTTAAAACTTCAAAGATGTACCAGTGCATTTTAGTGTAGTTCTGGCTTTGTGTAATTTGTTGTCGTTAGATTTATTTAAAAAATAATAACGTAGGTTGCTGATTTAAGTGTAGTATAATTTTTTCCTATCGGTATAACCTCTTCCATTTTTTATTCGTTTAAGATTGAATCTTTCTACTAAAGAATGTATATGATATAAGTAATATTTAGGGGCTAGTTGTTCTATTTAATTCCTCTAAATCTGTATTGGTTCATGGTATGATACCAAATGAGTATGTTAGTATGGGTGTTTGTTGCTTTTGTTTTGTTTCTAGCTGACAATTTAGTTTTATATATTTTATTTAATCTTCGTTTGTATTTTTCTTTTAAATATGTTTTTATATTAAAATAATCCACTGCAGTGCTTTGCATGTATCCAAGCTATTTATAATTTTCTCTGTATTGCATGTTTCCTATTGTATTTTTCTGTAAATTTAGAATGTATGGCTGTGTGTCATTATATTTTCATTTGATAATATTGTTAATTTTGCATTTCTGAGTTCCAAATTTCATTATAATATCATAACTTAATCTTTCAGTTAACTTAAGTAGGTAGTCTAATTTTTTGTGTTTTCGTTGTTGCGTATAATTTTTGATCATCCATGTATAGTTAGTGTGTAATTTTTATTTTGTTTTCTTTATTCAATATGTATCCATAATTGTTTAATTTCCTTAGAAGTAGGTTGATTGTGAGACAAAACCACAAGGGCCTTAAAGAGTCTTCTTGCAAAATACTACGAGATAAATCAATTAAATCAGTAGAAATGTAACCGGTTTCAGTTTTAATATTGAGGGATGTTTTCTATTTTGTCATTGCACTTTGTGAAAATTTAATAAGATTGTTATCTATTTTATATATTTGTAGTATATACACTGCCATGCGCCTTCTGGCAGTCTATAAATGCGTAATACAGATTTCGGTGTTTTTGTTTTACGTTGCTATGGATCTTTGAGTCAATAAGTAATTGATCTTTACATACTCTTGAGCCTTTGCAGCATCCCTTTAGCTTTTCTGAGATGATATTATGTGTGTTTTTATGTTTATTTATTTTATGTGTGATGATGGATGTGAGTAGTTTGTATATAGTTAGTAAGCATTTTGAAGGATACGTAGTATCGGTATCTTTGGGTTTAAGATAAGTGATGCCTTGTGTTAAAAATTGGGGAATGGAGCTTCGATCAGCTATTATATTATAAAAAGCTTTTGATGTTCGTGTGTCGCTGTTAAATATTTAAGCCAATAATTTTGCACTTTTTCAGGTGCAGGGACCTTCCAATTAAGAAATTGTTTTATAGCATATGAATTGACTTCTTTATCAATGTTAAGTTTAGGCATGTTTTTAATGTGATTATTCTCTTTCTCTTCTATAGTAACCCATGGTGCATGTTGATTATGTAGTGTGGGGACTGATCAAATATTTTGCCAGAAAAATTTAACCTCTTTAACAACCGGGGTTTCTATTACATTTTGATCTGTTTTATCTAAGTGTCTATAGACCAATTTTTGTTATTTTGAAAAAGGTTATTGTGTTGATATCTTTCACTTGCTGTTTCATATCTTCGTAATCGTCTGGCTAGTCCTAGTAGTTTTAGTTTTTTTTTATCACATTCATTTTTAATTTCATATTTAGTTTTGTATTTGGTATTAATTATATTTCGCTTCTTTTGTGATAAATTACCTTTCCAAATATTGGGTAAGTATTGCAATCTCTTTCCGCAGTATTAATATTTTTGATTCTATATGACGTTCCCATTTATCTTTATTTTTATTTTTTGTTATGGTTCTTGTTTGTTAATTCCTTATCTATATTTTGTATGTTAATTGTAGTTACTGCAGCATAGTTTATAATAGTATGTAACGAGTATTGATAATTATGTTCTATGTGTTCATGTATAATATGATTTAGTGTTCTTATAGTGTGTATTACTTTATTTGGGAATTTAAGTTTAGGAATTGGTGGTTTGAGTGTAGGATCTATGTTAGTGTATTTAATTAATGATTCCATAAATATATCTATAATTATTGAGTACTGTTCATTTATTGTGTGAGTTGTTGTGTATGTATTGTTTAGTGTTGCTATTATATCTTTAAGAAACCTACTGGAATCACTGTACCTGACCACCGTTCTCTACCTGACCCTATTCGTTTTTTTATTGGGTTTATTCAATAATTTCCCAAAAACTAACAGCCATTGAAATTTTATTTCTGTCTTCCAAATGATAAATATTTAACCGTGAAATCCTTTTCAGGTTATGGCCTGTTCTGATTATAGATTTATAACCAATAACTTTTAAAATTTCAGGCTATTTTTACTCAAAACACCTTGTTTACACAATAATGTATAACCATGAAAAGACCAGCCTGATATTGTTCAGCCAATAATAATGTGTACATTAATGTAGATCATATCTACAATTGGATTTACTAGATTTCAATATACTTACATACGTACCTACGTTATATAAACACGACCATGACAACGTCACGACTCGGACGTTACAATAAACATCACCCTCGTCATATTTTTCCAAACTCCGTCCTACTCCTGTCACGTATGTTTAACATAATATTTTATTTAATGTAACTATGTTTATTTTATGTCTTTTTTTACTCGTATCGTAATAACGTTACGTATGCTAGACCGTGAAAGAATTTAGCCAGCATGAAAGTGTGATAAAAATCGGCTTATTACTTTAAAAACTGCTTTTTTTGCAGAGTGATAACTTAATAGTTTATTATGTAGTTTGTAAACCGCTCCCAGAAACGGTCCTTCTTTTTCTCGTTGTTCCTCACTACGTACTACTAGTACTAAAATTTACCAAAAATAATATTTGAGTCACAGAGTTCCAAAGTGCACCTTGTCCACAAATATGAATAAATATAAATATATGTAGACATTACACACAGCGCCGTCTGGCCCCAAAGTAAGCAAAGCTTGTGTTATGGATAACAGACAACGGATACAGATACAAATACATTAATTTTTTTTTTTGTAAATACATAACATATCTATACTAATATATAAAGCTGAAGAGTTTGTTTGTTTGAACTAATCTTAGAAACTGTAGGTCCGATTTAAAAAAAATTTCAGTGTTAGATAGCCCATTTATCAAGGAAGGCTAAGGTTATAGGCTATATATCATTACGCTAAGACCACTAGGAGCGGAGCACCAATGAAGAATGTTTCAAAATCGTAAGTTTTCTTTCCTTTTGAGAGCTTCTGCTCCGTGCGCTGCGTAAACAGTTAAAGTTTCGCAAAAATCATGTATGATAAAATATTTCCTCTTTAAAAGTTCTTTATAAAATTCCGCGACAGCATATGTCTACCTTTTAAGGTTGGCTCCTATTTTATGTTAACCAAATTTGTTCTAAAATAATGCATTATTTGCGAAGGTGTTTCTATAAACATGATATCATAATACAATACCATAATCCTTATCCAAATAAATACGTTATTCATCACAAGTCTTTATTTAAAACAAAATTTCCCATTACATCATTCGATTTCAATGAATATCTTAGGGAAATCGCAGTTTTAAAATAACATGTCAGCAAAATAATGATCATGAGGGGAAAGGTAGTACCTATTATTTAAAAATATTTTCACCTTCTAAGTTTTTTTTCTACAATTGAGGAGTTGCCGTAAGAATCCTACGCCGATAACCAAATTTAGGGCGGGCGAAGACGCTGGCAAAAGCTAGTTATACATAAATACACCCAAACTCAAGGCAAACACAATGTTTTTCTTATCACATAAATGTTTGTCCAGTGCGGGAATCGAACCCACACCATCTGCGCAGCAGTCGGCCACACTACCAACTAGGGAGTTAAAAGTAAATATGCTAAAACTTAATGAATGTAAGCTACCATTTTCTGCACTAACACTTTTGTTTCTAATCCTATCTCGTCTTATATAGAAAAATCTATTTTAAAAAGCCTTTTCTTCCAAAAGCCCCCCTGCCTTTTTATGTCTTACGCTGTATTTTTAACTAAAATATGTTTTATTGGAAATTTCGACTTGTATTATGGATAATTTAAGGTATATTATGATTAAACATGTATCCAAAAGACAGTAGTCAGCTGAAAAGACAAAGTCGTACATTTTTATCGACCTAAGTATAGAAACAATTAAATCTCAATAACTCCTTTTCGGGTCAAATAGACATTATTCTGAAACGCAACAAAGCATCCATTTAAGCTAAATTCGGAAGGAAAAGGAAATAAGCACATTTACCATCCTTGAAAATTCAAAAGTTTCGTTTGATCCTTTCAATAATTATATTTAAATTCCACGTCGACATAATATAGGAACAGCTATAACAAAGTTTCTTGATATAATCAAGGAGTTGCCGTAAAAATTTTTAACAGGATACACACCCAAATCATGGTAGTGGACGACCACTTTACACCAACCACGTTAGTCACGCGTGGCAGGTGGTGAGTTCGGAACCATAAAATAGTTCATTCTTTTTTTTTTCCCTTACAAAACGGAGATGCAGCCACGCTTTTTAGGGTTTCAATCGTCTATAAGAAAAAAGAAATCCTTTATAGCGTCAGTTTGTTGTCCGTCTTTCTGTCTGTCAAGACCCTTATTCCCAGGAACGCGTAAAGATTCCCTATAAAACAGGTCTCCGGTCCCTTGGAACTGTAAAATAAATCAAGCTTCTAAGTCAACGCAATAAAAAAATCAGCCAATATACGGTCATATTTTGGCCTTCACAAATAAATCAAAACCTATGGATACTTCACGTTGTCCTAAAATTATGAAATTTGACACGAAGCAAGGTCTTACATCACAAAAGTAAGAATAAATCCGTAAGCTGATCCTAACCCTGTGAGCTTTGATCTTATGATGAAAGAACTATATACATACAATAATTAAGCTAAACTCGGTAGTTATATAACAGAAAGTTTTATAATTTTAAGAAAAAATACAAATTCTTATTAACAGAGATACTTTAGTTAAAATTAACACTTCGAAGTAGTTTCTCAGAACTTACATTTCAACGTCCGCACGTCTAAGTAGAATGTAAAAGCTCACTCAAAAAGCTCGTTAACCTACATAATTGGCATGAACAAAGCCATTTGCATTGTTCACTACAAAGCACACTTTTTCAAGGCAATGAAAAAACTACTGACGTAAAGAAAAATACTGTTCTATTTTGTACAGAACTGACATTTGCTCCGACTGACCCGGTTAATATTTTAGTTTGTGAGATTAAAGTGTCAATGTAGATGAAAATTTAATACCAAAGGATTTGTTTGGAATATGATTTTTATTGTTAGTTGCGTTTTAAATAAAGTCTAAAACTGAAACATGTGTTCAAATGTTTGTGTTTTAATGGTTTCGTACTAAAAAAAAAAACAGTATCCCTAACAAGTTCACTCAGCTATCTGACTTTTTGTCACGTCACAGGCATTTCCCTAAAAAAACATTTGCCATAGGAATACAAGCTACAATATTGCATAATAATTATTCTTGTTACGGATTTATAGTTTTATGAGACCAGCCACAAAAAAAACCACACCCTCAAAAAACTACAGTCGTTGGTTGTCGCAATAAAACACTGGCAGCTTAATAATAAATAAAGTCTCAACAAACTTTCCAAGAGGTCTATATTTGCCAAAGTCTGCCAAGACTCAAAACAGACAGCGTCACTACTGATTCATCAAAACCAGAGATTCTTAGAAATGTTTAGTTGCCCTATGGACCATAATACAAATCTTTACAGAAAACTGTTACTGGCATATCTGAATATTCTAGATACAATCTAATCACGCGGTATATTAAGGATATTTCGGACGTCATTAAGCATGGCTCTTTAACAGCTCAGGCGTTTCGTCTAAGCTTTTTAAAGTAGGTGGCAAAACGATACATAAACTTTCAACTTCAGAAAGTGTTTAATACTGTGTAACCACGTGTTCAGAAGTCATAATAACTCGTAATCAAGGCTAATAACGGCTGAAGCCAATTTACCCAGTTGTTTTAAAAATAAAGTGCTTCAGAAAGTGAGAAGTGAAGTAGTTCGCTGTCAATCTTGTTAAGAAAGCGGCTCGTCCCAATGTATTAATGAGTTTTATAATCAATTAGGGCTAATCTAACACTTTATTGTTGTCAACACCTTTGGCCTGAGAAGACATGAGCTTAATCTTCTTTTAACATGTCCTGAGGATAAGAAACAAAACTCCAAACACTGCAACAAAATCAGTTTTCAGACTAGTAGTCTTGCAAAACCGGATTGAGAAAAAGGTATTGGGAGTGAAGCTTAGCTCTGTTCTTTTATACTACTCAGGTGACAAACAAGCTTATAATAAATAAATTCTTTATTGTCACAAAAATATCAATTGTTATTACAGTTATTGCCCTGACTCCTGCGCTACTAAAAACTGTGCTGCAGAAGCCAGTGTCTTTCCCATATTTATACAGTTTCAGGTTCTGACAATTTTGGGTAATCATTGTAAGATAATCCTAATTAAGTCCGTTAATTAGGTCCGCTAACTAAGTCCGCTATTACTGTTTTAAAATTATAATTTGTTAATTTGCGTATTTTATACATTTTATTTCATTTATTATACACATAAGGGGCAAGAAAATTAAAATGGTTTTGTGAAAGTGTTGATTATATACGCGGCGGTGGGCAGAGTTCAATTCGGTTTGATAATACTGGTAGGTCGGGAACTAGCCGTTCTTTGATACTTCCTCAGTATTTCACAGATATATATCTTTCTTACTGATAGGATACCGGATATTTCATAAACTTCTTGTGTACGATGTCTATATGGCAAGGACATAAGTACCTTCAATACTGCACACTGAGCACTTTCTGCACATATAAGTAAAGTTTTGGCTACGCCTCCCCAAGCGCAGATGCAGTACCTTATTAGGCATTCACATAACGCGTTGTATGTTTTGATCAAGAGTGTTATGTCAGCTATAGAGCGTAGGTTTTTGAATACATAGGTCATCTTTCTAATTCTAGCAGCCGTAGACTCTATGTGTTTGTACCATGTAAGTTTGTCATCTACTACTATGCCTAAATACTTAATATGAGAGACTCTGGTCAAGGTTGTGCAGTCGCATTTATGTTTATTTATTCCTCTGTTACATGGAAATGTATATAGTTTAAGCTTCTGTGTCACAGTTGGTTCTCCCGATAGTAATAATATACTTTATTGCACCAACAAAATAATTCTCTCGATATTATCTTACTGAAGCACATGTATTTGGTTTTATTCGTATTAAGAGACAACAGACTATTTTCTAGCCAGGCCTCTAGCTAAACCATTGTTAGCCAGTTGGAATGAAATATCCCATGTTTTTCCATGGAAGATAATGATGGTATCATCAGCAAATATAAGTAGGTCAATGTCCAATGGGGCAACGGCATCACATATATCATTAATATAAATGAGAAATAGCGTAGGCCCAAGTGTGCTACCTTGTGGAATTCCGTATTCACAATGTTATGAGTCACTTACTTGTCCAGCTATTTTCACTCTCTGCGAACTATCTGACAAATAATCTTCGAACCACTTTAAAGCCACTCCTCTTATACCAACATTTTTCAATCACGTTAGTAGTATCGGAATTAAGGTTCGCCTGATGGTAAGCGGTTACCGCAGCCCATATAATCTGAAACAGCACTGTACGTGACCATTTAGTTTCTAATGTGTGAGAATGAAACGTTAATGTGGCAACTCAAGACTGCTTCAGTTTGTATTTTAAAGATTTAGATGTTTAATTAAAATACCATAAAGTTTATTATGTAAACAAACGCCAAAACGGTAATTTTAATTAATGCGTGCGTAGGATACTGACGTTTTGGGATTTAGTAAAGTTTTTATAGTACATTACTGCACGGGCCGCAAAATAGGCATTCGCCATTTCCGATGACGCATATATAGTGATTTCCTCAAAAAAAAAGGAAATACATACGGTTTCTTATGTAATAAATTTAATTAACCTATTAATCTATATAAATCATATATTTAATTGGCTGGCCCATGTATAAAATATCATCTATTGAGAACAGTTGGAAACGGCTGGTCTATTTGGATGATTTTTTTTTGTTATGTTAGTATTTAAGGGGACAAAGTTTGTATAAAGTAAATTTAAGTAATTATAATTGCCGCCGGGTACTAACAGCTTTTATTAAACAAAATCAATAATATCGTGTTTTTTTTTAATTTAGAACATAGAAATCGCCGGCAATATAAAATTAAAAGTACTGATAATTTTTCCACACATGTTTGAAAACAAAAGGGTAATTCGGTTTTTGCGGCTTGCAACACTTAGGTTTCATAGCGTGACTACAGAAGTACGTGTTCCAAGGACGATCGTAACGTAAACACGTTCATTATGTTTGCGAAATCTTTTAGACAGCTTTTAATTAAAAACTTTCAAGGTAAAATGAAATAGAAACAAGGTTTGCTAGTGCTTATTAAGTTTCAGATTGCCTATGGATATATGTATGATATATATATATATACTATCACGCAAACAGTTGTTAAGTAAGCAAAGTACGTAGAGCGCGAGCGCGGCACCGCTGATAATTAAATGAAAACGTATTTTAGGTAAACTAGTTTTTAAATATAAGAAAATATGATTTAATTTTTTTTAATAGTACCTATATAACTAGTAACCTGTCCCCGCTTAACGCAAGTAGGTACAATTTTGATTTAACACCAATATAGGCAACTGAAATTTAATAAGTTTGTGTGTTTGTTACTCCTTAACGCTGCATCAGCTGGACAGATTCAGATGGAATTCGGAATAGAGATAGCTTATATCCTGGATATACAGAAAAATCCAAAAGTTTTCGCAGGATTAACTATAGCGAGAGCTGAGCTGCGGCTATATATATAAAGAGGAAAGATTTGTATTTTTGTATGTTTGTAACGAATAAAATTAAAAACTACTAGCCCGATTGCAAAAAATATTTTACCATTAGAATGTTACATTATCCCTGAGTAACATAGGCTATATTTATCACTAGGCAAAATTAGGGATCCCTACTAAAACTTCAATAATGTAACAAAGGCTTAAAAAAAAAATGCCATAAAATGTTCGATCGCATGCGCTGCGGAAACTGCTGATGATAGAACAAAAAATATTAAATAACATATCAATATTTAAAAAAAAATTGCGATACCATATGTCTGACTATTGTAGTTATGTCACTAAAACTACTTATTTACAATTAAAAATGCCGACCAACATCAGACCATGTTATGCATACCTTTGTATTAATCCTTATCCAAATAAATCATTTCGTATTCAAAGCTGTTTAAATACATGCAGATTACTTTTTGAATCATTCATAAGGGAAATTCAATTCAAAAGACATTACGAATATAAAATTGTCAATTTAAACAATACACTAATAGAAGAATAAACCCCGCTGCGCCGCGCCGTGATTGGTTCATACGCGCGGTCGGCTCCCAGCTTCCTCCCTACGCAGCGGACTCAACCGTCATTGAATATTTTCAAAAGAAAAAACTTTGAGAATAAATATTTTTATTTTTAACCGACTTCAAAAAAAGGAGGAGGTTCTCAATTCGACTGTATATATTTATTTATTTTTATGAATGTTAGCCATAACTTTTTTGTTTATGAACCGATTTATGTGATTTTTTTTTATTCGACAGGATATATTTGCGAGTTGGTCCCATTGAAATTTTATCCAAATCGATTCAGTAGTTTAGTTTTTATTGAACATCTTAACATTTGCGTTGAAAGTCATCCATGTAAGAGAGGTATAATGATTAAACAACACTTTTTTCCGTGGATCATATTTAAGGAATTTATCACTAAAAAGTAAAAAATAAAAAAAATTTAACAAAAAAAAACAACCGGCTTCAAAAAGATGCACTAAAAAGGTAAAAATAATTACTTATTTCCAAAAATCTGATCTAAATTACAGTTTAAAGTTGGTTTCTATGTACCTAACAGTTTATAACACACTTCACTTGCATGACACATATGTGTGTAGATATATGTATGTAAGTGCACGCTTATATGATATTATATGACGATGCGATAAAAATGGTCCATAAATATAGGTATTTATGCTCCTATTAAGCTGAGTAAGCTATCTATATATCTTACAGTCAACATTAAAAAGTTTTTCAAGTCCATTTTAACAGATAAATTTCCCATAATTTGTATTTAAGTGGGTATCGGTAAGTTTTATCAACAATTGTGGCATTAAATAAACGTTTCGAAATCGCAAGCTATAAAATTTAGACTCCTCAAATTAAAATTTTACGAGAGGAGAGAAAGGTAATAAACGTTTTAAGACAGAAGATGAAAGATATTTATACGCAGAAATAAATCTAAGGTTGCGAGCCATATCGTCAAAATTACGCCAGCGAAGACGCAAAACGACAAATAAATGGAACGTTACGTGCGATATTAAATTCTGAATCACTCCAAAAACAAATTAAATAAAAAGATGAGTATTATATGATTGGCAAGTTTGCAGACGTTACAGTTTGCAGACGTTACAATTTGCAGACGTTACAGTAGACGACTTATTAATATTTGAAGAATATCTCGACATTTATACCCAGCACAGACACAGATTTTAGTTTATCCTTAATTATGACAATTATCATGATTATCAATCAGCGTTCACTTTAGTTAGTTGAACTTATGTTTTCCGGACTTAGCCTCATGATAGGGCCATTGTACGTAGGTTACCGGTTCATTTTATTGGTTACTCATACCATCCCAGCTCCGTTCAGAAATCAAGGAGGCATCTGATGTTATTCAGAGCCTCTCTCATGGTTTGTGGATTCTTATGGATTCTTCTCTTGTCCGTTGGTCGCTCACGTTTTTGCAATGTAGAACCTCATGAGATGCGTTCACTTACAAGATATTTTAAAAGGCCTTTATCCAACATTTATTTTTTTAACTTTTCATATAAAATCGTTCTTTGAAAATGAGTGTATTCATGTGAAACTTCAGAGTAGAGATGTGTATTTCATGTAGAGGTACTTAATGATCTATAACACTAATAGATTACGCTAAAATACTCTATTTACGTAATCTATGCCTTTTCAACATGAGTATATTTTTTGCTATTGGAAAATTATATAGGTTCGTAAGTAGATGTATCATCTGATGATACATCATACATACATACATACATCATATATACATACATGATGATTTGCCTCATTTTTTTCAAGACCCTCGAGTTGTGTATCTGGCTTTAAAAGGCGAATACGAAAATATATAACACTTATATAAAATTGTCAAGCGTGAGTAGAAAAAAACATTAAAAAGCTGTGAATAAAAATAAATTATTAAATAAATGAAAAAAACCCGATTGACCCCATACTTAACTATAAGACTCGCGGGACTCATTTCAATGCAAGTTCAAATTGCTCACACTATAGCAGTTACGTTAAAATGAGTCCCGTCTGCTTATAGTTAAATATTTGGTATGTTTAAATTTCAGTTTAGTTCTTATTGTTTTTGCAGTCGGTTTTTTTTAGTTATTTATTTAATCTGATCTCTTATTTACCTACTCACTTTAGAGCCAAATATACTCTTTTTCACAAAATGGGCAAACCAAGTCAGACCCATTTATAAAATTTATTAAGAAGGTCATTTTTTTTTTCATTTTCGGTATCGCTTTATAGTAGATACCGACCTAGCAACGTGTACGAAGGAAAAGGATGTACGAGAAAAATATAACATTACCTATTTTACAATCGATCGATTGTATTGATTAAATTAAATTAATAGCGTGTCAATGTTTGTTATGTAATGGAATGTCCATTGTTAGCTATTTATAAAACTAGGATAAACTTTGTGCGGAAAACGTCATGTAGGACTAGTATAGTATTATATAATCTGTGATGTAGATATTTCATTGCTATTCCACGCGGTTTCATCCGTGTAGAATTTCAAATCGATTTCCGTTTATTGCAAAATTTTACTCATATCGGTCTAACGGTTTTGTTAAAGTAGTAGGTAACAGACAGACCGAGTTAGCTTCGCAGTTATGTTACCGAATTAAAAAAAAAAACTTTTTAATAAAAAAAAGAAGATGCACTGAAAAGGTAAAAAATCTGATCTGAATTACAGTTTGAAGTTGGTTTCTATTTAATTTATCTAACAGTTAATAACACTTGCATGAAACCAAATTCCACCTATAAAAAAAAAAGACGGTTAAAAAATTGTATGTATTGAAACACTGGCTGTGTACTTGCGCATAATTCAGTTATATTTAGGCGTGGGAATACTACGGTATCTCTTTAAAAATATAAGTAAGTTTGCTACAACAAGCTTATAATATTTTAGTTATAGTCATTCCAGCAGAAACTTTTAAATATAAAATATTTTAATTTGGTTTAAATTTTTTAACGCCTGTTTATTTAGGGTATAAGCTATCTTAACCAACAACTTAACCAATTTGTGAGTTATATTATAAGATACTAAACTTAAAAACTATCGCATTTATTATATTGATATTATAATTTGTTAAAACATCGCTCGTTCTTATGTATTATTGATATACGTATACAAAATTATTCATTATAAGTCACTTCACGTTACTGTTTGAATACAATAGAAACCTCTTGATTAGTCCGCTTGTGTTTCAAGCTAACGATACGGTTACTGCTTAAGGCGCAGGCGCAGTAGCTACGGAAGCACAAAAAAAAATTGAAAATGTGTTAAACAAATTACTTAAAAACTGCCACTTTTAGCAGAACCGCTATCTACAACTCACAAGTATATTCTAGAAAGGACGTATAATGTTCTAAAATATCTTGTCACTAGTTCTAAATAATTTGTTTATAACATTTTCAAATTTTTTTTATATCTCCAATATAACTTAAAATTCTAAAAATAGCTCATAAATAGTTCTTAATAATTAGTTTGTAAAATTTTTGGAATATCTTTTGTATAAATAGGAAATAAAGAATATACTGCGCCTTTACATCAATCGGGCTGTTTGCTTGTTAGCTATATGCCTTAAGCTGGTCGATGAGTAAATAAGGTGTTTTTATACTACCAAGGGAGGTAGAAGAGGATAATAATTAATAGTTAATTAATAGTTTTAGTTGGAAATGCATCGCGATAACATAAAAGAACAGAGTTGCAGCCTAATGAAAAAAACAACAACAAAAAATATTTTTTTTAATACCACTAAGGTTGCAAACAAGGTTACGGTCCGCCTGATGGTAAGCGGTCACCACAGCCTATGGACGCTTGCAAAACCGTGGGCATTATTGTAAGAACTCCAAACCTTTATTTCAATAATCTTCAATTCTGTTTGTCAAAAGAGTTTGATGAAATATTTTGTGAATAAATCAACATTTCTGCCATGAAATTAATCTATTACTATTACTAACATTATCCAAATATAAATCGTGTCTTGGCAAAATCAGATATTTTATCCGGATAAATATATTACAAAAAGAACATATGAATGAATAAATATTGAAACCAATCGGTATGAGTGAGAAAGAGTAAATCCGGATATAGAATATTTACTCTCACCCTTGTCTACGGGTGGGATCAGTTTGCCTTATTTGAGCAGGCCGCTATATCCGAATAAGTTGGTAAATCCCTCAATAGTTCCTACAGTTTCCTTATAATTTGTTATCTTATCTCTGGCTGTCTGAATATGTTATAATTTATTACATAAGCGAGAAATATATGAGTTTAATCTCTTTTTGTTTTATCTCGTTTCGTTTTTATTGTTGCTCCTATATAAGCTTGTTTTGTTTCATAATTCATATTTATATTATTAAAAAAAAACACCGGTTAAGTGCGAGTCGGACGAGTCATTGAGGGTTCCGTAGCTACTTCCACTCGCTATTTACTGGTTTACTGTAGAACTCTCACTTTAACCACTCTAAGTTCAAAGTTGTATGTGCTATGTGCTTATACCGTTTTTACCATAGAGCCAAAACAATTAAAACAATTTTTTTTTAAATATTTGTTTAGAAATCCGTCATACTAACACTTTTCTATTTGAAACAGCCTTTTACCTATTACGGTTTAAAATATAGCCCCTTGACTGCGTAGCTAACCTAAGAAATGGTATCTTTAGGTACGGAACCCTAAAAGTTTATGTATTTTAAAATAACCCACCTGTTTTATACACATAGCGTCATCTGGTCCAAAACTAAGCAAAGCTGTTGTGGATACCAGACAACAAATACAAAAATATACATATATATATATATATATAAAATATAAAATATATATAAAACATACATATTATATAACACACAGTCGCAAGACAAACGCAAATAATGTTTGTGCAGGAATCAAACCAACGCTCCTCAATTCAGCTGTCGGGTTATTATATTACCCACTGAGCCATTAAGCCGTCAACATAAAAAATAAAAAATATATTAGTTTAGTTTTGACAAATTTTAAACCACTTTGTAAACTAAGGGTGTTATTGATGAAAAACGAAATGAATTAACAAATTACTTATATTTTTGTTCTACAAACAAATAATTAAAGTAACTTGAGAATCTTAAGTGTGTCATCTCACATACATGAGCGTAATTCTATCGTTTTTGCCGTGCAGTGGCCCTGTTTGGCCGTATAGGCGCTCGTTGTCCTGTTCTCCAGCTCTTTTCTCATTTTCTACGATAACGTATTTGTAGAAGCAGAGGGTACTTATTTCACTTTAATTTAAGATAAATATTTTTTTCGCATATTTATAGTTTGTTAAAAGATATTGTTTTTTTTTCACAGAATAAATTCAAACAAGAAGATGGGAGCTTCGAGTAAAAAATTAGAACAAAAACCATCTTACACTTCAATCATGGCAAATAAACATTTAAAAATGGCCTGAAATAAGAGAGTTTTAAATTAATTCTGTTTGAATATGGCGTGTCCTTTTCGAAGAGCAACTTCACAACATCAATTTGCAAATGGCGGCAATTCAGCAATCAAGCAATCTGGATTTCGTTCACGTCAATCTTCCATTCACTTGCCAGGGCCAGAAGAAGAAGAAACGGAAAAAAACACTCTTACTTTGAAAAATCTTAGTGAAGCTCTAAAGTTACTTACCGCACCTTCTGTAAGTATAACTAACAACATGATTTTAGATTAGATTTTAAAGAAAAGTAGACTAATAAACTCTACTATCTATATTCTTATTATAATAACGATGTATATTGTAAATTGAAAAAACAAATATAGTAACTATAACAATAATTTAGTTGACTTTACATTTCAACTATGCACAGTTTACTCCTGTTTTCTTCCGTGTAGAACAATAAATAATAAAAAAAAATAAACAACCTCACTGTTACAATATTTGTAGTGTCATTGTTAAAGTAACCAAAATATATTGAACTATAATTTTAGGTCAACTCTACTATACGATGGTTCATTTCAGTTCAATTATACAGCCAATATACATTGTAAGCATACATTAATATATTTTTGCTCCATTGTCTGTCTGTTGGTGGTCTTGCTCAATGTGTTGTATAATGTGTTTTATTGTGTTATAATAAATAACGTCAGCATTGCGTCATTTCTAATAAACGGTTAGTATTTCTTAGTATTTCTAAATAAATATTTATTAGTATTTCCAAATAAGTAAACGTTTACAGCACATGTTACAGAATTTAATACTATTGACAAATATTTAATTGTTTCAATTAGCTACAGGAGTAAAACATATAGATAAGAGACAGATATTAAAGAAGAGCATTTGTCATTTCATAGTGGGTTAAAGAAAATGAGGTTTGAATTTTATATCTATAAAGTATCAATAAAGAAACTGTGAATAAGGAGTTTTAAATCAGGTTTAAAAGTCAGCAAAAGATATTTCCTTTAGTTGTCATAGGCTTTACCTCAAAGTTAGGGGGTACCATGTATAAAACCATTGGACAATATTCCTTTACATTGCAACAATGCAACGGGGTGTCTTGATTGTTTGCGCAAACAATTAAATTATTTATACAAAAAAAAAAAACAAGTAAGGTAAGTATTGTTTTTGTCAAATCTTGCAATCGTTATTTCGATCACATCCCGACTAGCTAGAACGCTCAAATTTTCAGGGATGATCAGAACTCGATGTCAATACTATAATCAGTACGAGCAGCACCACAACATTAATACCTACTTACGGCTTTTTTGAAACATTTAATTTTGTATGGAAATTTAGTTTACAAAATCATAATTCTCGAGTTTATGCTTGATAAAAGTTTATACTTATAAAGACTTATAATAGACCAGTCAAATAAGATACATTTTTAGGCTAAAAAAACATTAATTGGTAGAGTTTTGAATTTTGGTATAGTTGTTCATTAACTCTTCCCATTGAACATACTAAAAGTCTCCATCGATAGCTGTTGCGCTCTCGCCGCCATCTTGGAAAAAAGATACCCTTTTTTAGTTTTTTGCTTATATCTCGGCAATTATTGCTGATACGGAAAAAATGTGTACGTAAAAACTATAGGTTATTAAATATCCTATAAAGAAGCTCATACATATAACTGTTGTATCTCTAGTATTCAAGCTGTAATTCGGCGTTAAAGAGGAAAATTATTTAATTTTTTGCTGCCGATATACCGTTTGTTTTATGTTTACTCCAAAATGGTTCAAATATTTTTTTTAAATTTATTCCGCGAAACTACCAAGAGAGAAAAAGAAAGAGAGAGAGAGCGATATGAGAGGGTGGGAAAGAGAGAAAAAGGGAAAGGAGGAAAGAAGCAAATGCATTATGTGACATGATGTGTATGGCTGGGTCGGAATGTGTTTTGGGGCCACTTGGTGGGTATAAGTACCACGAAATAGCCGCGACTGGCTATCAATACCGAAAAGCCATGACCAGCCATCATCATCAAGATCAGCTGATAATCGTCTCGTAGACCATGTGCCTCACTTCCCATAAAGACTTAGGCAACGTATTCCGATTTACGTGACTTTGTATGTAAATGTATATATATAGTTTATAGCAAGCACCGTTTATAGCACTGCAATACTACCAATAGTAATAGGCTGGAAATACTTGACGAAACGATTTCACATAACGTAAGGTTTCTGTATCTGGCTAGTCGGATTTTTATTTGAATTTTTCCCGTTATTATATATATGTCCCTCTGACTCCTATCCGACAAAGGCGCATTGAAGAAAGCCCTTAAAAGCTTATTAGCTTAAAACAACTATATCTCATCCTCTCTTATTAGATCTCACGACAAATTGACGTGGCATCGAATCTCTTACCAGTCACTAAGTTAAGCTACCATCAGCGAGTGCTCTAATCAAGCGTTCACCGGTGCTCGAGGACATAGAGTTACTAATAAAAGAGCCTAGAAGCCTCCCTCTGCAGAAGACTAGACTCCTTCTACAAAAATGTCGAGAAAGCAGTCATGAAAGGGATGTAGCCTGGCCTCCAGATTTACTGAAGTTATAAATCTATTGAAGTCGACACCCTGAGCGCCATGCTTTCCTTCCAAAGACTAAACTAATCCCTGTGACGACGACTAAAAGGCAGACTGCTTAGAAAAAACCTAAAGTCGTAATGCATGCTTAGCACAAAACCAGTAGAAACCAATCATGACCGCAAGGTAGACAATGACGTCAAAACTAGATGTGCTCTCCCGCCGCTTACCTCTCTACCTCCTGTCATTGTAGACCAAGTTCTGCAGACTATCAAAATTAAGTTTACCTCGGATTATTCATTAATAAGTGTTTTTAACGAGGCCATGTCAAACTACATTTTTTTCGCGACGTAGTCAGGGTAAAAACGTCGTAAGCCCTCGTCATATAGATAATTTAGTTCACTAAACGCTTTGAGCAAACTTGATTAACGGTTACTACTACCTCGGTTACGTAATTTTATAGTCACTAGGTATAGACTTCTTCATCAAAGTCATTTCGGATTTTGGACAACAGAACAGGGGTACTGCATCACAGATTTCCCGGAGCACATTTGTAGCTATAGGAGCGCCATTTTTCGACGTGGCGACAGCGTTCATTAAATACTACACAACGGTTTTTAAGCTGTTGCATTTATAAGCTGTTCCACATATACTTTTAATTTGGGTTAATTAAGGGTTCCATAATTACGGTGGCGATAACCGCATGTTACGCGGACAAAGCCGCAGATAAAGCTAGTATTCAACGTGTAGTAAGAAAGAAGTAATTAGATTTTTGAAGGGTCGGTAACGGGCGAGTGATACCCCTCCCCTAGTGTTGCAAGCGTCCATAGGCTACGGTGACCGCTTACCATCAGGCGGACCGTGAGCTTGTTTGCCATTTTAGTGGTATAAAAAAAGGTATTTTGCAATACAGGCTTTGTTTTTAAAACGAACGACAACCAATTTACTTTCGTTCAATCCATTAGTCATCCGATATAAACCAATCTTAGACGAGCACTTAAGGTGTCTTGTTACAGGGAAAACTCTAAATGCTTAACGATCCATAGATATTTCGGTGTATATTTTAGTATTAGTAAATTGTTACTGTTGCGAAGAAATCTCAGTTCCGAAAAGCAATTGCGTCGCTGGTACTTCATACAATTTAAATTTTATGAATTACTAACGTATGTATAAATACACGCATAGCATAACGTAACTTTTTTTTATCTAATAATAACTTTTACAGCCCCTTTTGCATTTTGTCGTATCAAGTGGTGGAAATTTGAAGAAACTTTCTTCCCCTATTATTGCTCCTTAGGGAGTGGTTTTCCAAGAATGCTTATATGCGTCACTTGCTGTTTGCAACTTAAAGTCTATATATAGATAGATACATACGTATATACTTCCAGGTTGATTCAGTTCTTCTCTAAGTAATTTTTAAAATATAAATTAAAATAGACAAGCAAGAGTATACTTTCTTATTCCTTCGTCAACACACTTTTTAAATATTATGGCTCCAATCTTAGCCATAATATTTAAAAAGTGTGTTGACGAAGGAATAAGAAAGTATACTCTTGCTATGGTATTTATAATTTCGCTAAGGACTTTAACTTACATGTCAGTGCCATAGGTCACCAGTTTATGTGTAAGTAAGCGATTAAAATGTTTTCAGAGGTAACATGCTCAAAATTAAATATCTTCTCGTATATATTTACATTTTCTTTTTTCTTTTCTACTTCCTATTGCAAAAAAAATAACAGGTGTGAGGGCGTGAAGGAATATTTGCAACACGGTGCAACATACGTCGCGTTTTGTTCACTGACATAATGTACATTATGCGCATAATGTTAATAATCCAACTAAAGGGAATGAGCGAAAACTTGCTTAGTGTGTTATACAAATTTTATGACTTTTTAATTTGGCTGGATCATGACATTAAACGCATTAAATCAGTGAACAAAACGCACCTAGAATTATTTCATTTTTGTCAGAAGGGTAGCTAAATGGACACATAATAACATTAAAAACTTCTATGTTAATCTAGTAACTTCATGTAGGTATCCCACAGGAATAACTGCAATTTGCACGGTAAATGCCGCGGGTTTAAGCAAGCCCGTAAGAATTAAAGCAAAACATTTAATATAAAGTTTGTTCAAGCGATAAAGCTTCGAAAAGACTTAGCAATGAAAGCTCTTAATGGATCTTTTGTATTTCCGGATTTATCGTGCTTACAGTAAAATCTCTACGGGTATTACAAAAGTTGAGTCTATCCTAGCTCTGACAACAAACCTTGACAGTAATAATATAGTACGTTTTCATTCAAATAAATGAACTTTTCACCACACTTACTCGTCAATAGGGTCATACGTTCAGGTAAGGCGGTTGCTAGGACCTTAATAACTCCCACAGACTTTTCTTTGTAAATTTTACTTTCCTCAAGGCAAAGCGTTCATAGAACTCACGGGCGACACTACCATATGATAACAGGTATTTGTGTGCACCGTCGTTTACGTACTTTCTGTGGTTCAAGTTATGAACTATGCGCCAAGCGAGAACTTACGAGTTTTAACTTTAGTTTTAACTTTTAAATTCATAACTTCTCTACATCACCATCTAGCGTAACGTCTTTTTCTACCCTACAATTTTTATTAATTTATTCGCAAATGTGATGACAAACATTGTGTGTAACATTGGCGGTACATAAATTATAAACTCGAGTTATTAAAATCTTCGGCCTTAAGCTTCTAAATAGACTCTCGTTAGTAGTAGATTTCTCCTAATCTACCACCCTTAATACACAGTAATTAAGCGTTGGAGGTGCAGTTTGCATGTGTGTACGTGGGTCAGTGTAAGCGTGTTTATACATATGTTACCTTCTTTATCGAAGTCACTCAGAACTTATACATGTACATCAGTAGCCTCGATCGAGTGTAAGCGAGCTCAAAAATTTTTAGTACGTGCTACGGTTTGAAGTTTGAAGTTCTTTTAGAAGTAATAAGGTCCATTAAGGATGGGCAACACTATACCTCTGGTGTTAAGTTTGTAACCGCAATAAAAATATGTGACAAATTTACTTTAATTACTACAATGTAACGTTTTTTGGCAATTTTCTTTTTATTTGTGCTGTTGGACCTACTTTTCATTATTCTATATTTATTTAAGAGTGTCAAAATATGCGGAAAATGGCCGTATTTTATATTGCGTTGACTCAGATGGTTAATTTTGACGAGAATTCGATTAATGTCTTCCTCATCGTACAGGCGGGCATTCCAGAAAAATACGACATTAAAAAACATGTACTTTTGAAAGCTTCATACTCCAAAAGTTACAAAAATTATAAATATATCGTTTTAAGGATCGATTTGACAAAAGTTCAGAATTATATAGCGTACCTAAGAAAAACAGTCTTGACAGACAGACAGGCGTCGACTACTAAAGGGTCGTATAAGGTTTCCTTTTATTCTTTCTGTGGTAAGGAACCCAAAAAAAATATTGCGTATTATAATTTTATCTTTTAATTATTTCAAAACAAACAACGTTGATAAATTTATCAACAGATTCGGTAAAACATCGCATAATTACAAAGTCGATTACAAGATAGGAACGAGTTGACGTTATTAAAACTATATTTTACAATGTACCTACATATACATTGTAGCTTTTTTATGTTAAATACTTATAGCCTTCATATACACCCGGGGGCAACGCGGTGCCCCCGGCCGTCGCACAAAGATCGATTTTCGGGAGTAATTTATTGTTTTATCACAATTACACCATTTATTTTTATTATTTCTACTGTCATATTATTATGTCAGTAGAATCTATTAGCAAATTAAATTAATACGAAAATTGAGTATGGATTATTATGTCTCCTTACTATAAATTTGAATTGGCCGAGAATTCAAAAATAAAAAGAATCGGCCAAGTGCGGGTTGGACTCGCGCACGAAGGGTTCCGTGCCATTATCTATAAAAACGGCAAAAAAATCACATTTGTTGTATGGGAGCCTCCCTTAGATATTTGTTTTATTTTAATTTAATAATTTATTTTTAAAGTGAATATATAATTAAATATATGTGAATATTTCAAGCGTCTACCTGTTGCCGTTATCAATATCAGCAAAAACGAACAAAAAAATCACTCAGTTTATTGTATGGGAGCCCCCTTAAATATTTATAGTATTATGTTTTTTAGTATTTGTTGTTATACCGGCAACAGAAATACATCTTCTGCGAAAATTTCAACTGTCTATCTATCACCGTTCATGAATTACAGCCTGGTGACAGACGGACGGACGGACGGACGGACAGCGAAGCCTTAGTAATAGGGTTCCTAGTTACCTTTCAGGTACGGAACCCTAAAAATAGGAAATAAAAAAAAACACCCGCGTGTACCGGTGTGCCGAGCCCCGCACCGGCTGTCTGCAAAAGCTATTACTAACAGACCTTGATGGAACATTAGTAAGGTTTCTTCTTACTGTCACAGATGTATACGTACATAGTTTAACACTAACTATGCATTAGAACATAATACTGAATTGACTTGAACTTAAAATCCTTCAATAATTACGTTAAGTAACGAATTTACATAATTATTAAGGTAACTAAGACGGATTTTAAACTTTAATGTATGTTTTGAAACCTATTATCTTGTATGTTTATTACTAGTAAGTGACGCTCGTTACGAGTGTTTTTCCAGAGCAAAGATGTAGTTGGGATTATCATCAGTCAGACTTGTGCCTCGGTAGCTCAGTAGCTCGGTAGAGCACTTACATGGAATGTAAGGATGGCAGGTTCAAGTCCTGACTCGAGGTTAATCTTTTGACTGCATCTTTGCTATGAAAGTATTTATTTATATTGATGATATAGATATGGCATGTCTTATATACTTTCTTCTAAGACTCTAACCTTCAGGGACTCATAAACAAAGAAAGATTATTTCTATTTTATTGTATTTCTTAATTATATGAAGATTTTGTGTGTTTGTAAGATTGATGTACTAGGACTTTATAAGTCACTAGGAGTTACTAGTAAGCATGTAGTTTTAGGATTAAACAAAAAAAAAATGATATGATAACTGTTCAGCAGTTTTGCCTAAAGCTAATTGCATGAAAATTGGTATTTGGACTTTTTGTTAGGAATTAAAAATTACATGTTACACCGTTTTTGTAAAATTAGCCCTTAGAGGCAAAATAGTGGGGATACATATTTGTATATGGAAATAGGGGATGAGAATTTCGATATTTTATAGTTGTAATAACACAAGTAATAGTATATGATATATTTGTCTGTTTCATAGCGTCTGAAATAATGGCGTCGACGTAACAGACCTAATAAAATACTAAATTAGTTTTGTTTGTTTCAGAATGAATGTCTCCATGCCGCCGTAAGTTCTCTCACCAAAAACCAAACAGAACACCATTGCCTGTAAGTCGTCGTTTTCGAAATTTAAAACGAATACATCTTAAACATCTTAAGTCGGTGTTGGGCAAGGGGTTAAAATTTCACTTGACGTCCAAAGTGGCGGATGTCTGATCCCCAGGGTCGGCGTGTACCAATGAGTCTATTCTTAATTTCTTAAGTACACTGAATTATTTATTCACACCACTGGCTTTTCGATGAAGGAAAACATCGTGAGGAAACCTGCATACGTCAAGAAAGTAAAAAAAGACGTATGTGAAGTCCATAATCCGCACTGGGCCCGCATGGGGACTGTGGCCCAAACCACCCTCGCTTATGAGGGTTGGCCGTGCCCCAACAGTGGGGATGTATGAAGGCTGGCAAGCACATCTTAAACACTCTATATTCAGGCAAAAATCGATTCATAAAATATAAAAAGTAGTTGAAACTAATTAGTAGATACAAATAGATATTTTTTGTTTATTTCTTACTATTGAAGTTTTGAGATTTAGCTTTATGTTTATGATTAAATTATCCTAATCACTTACTCGTTATAATCCCTCAGTTATAGTAAATAGTAAAAGAATATCCTTTTGAAAAAAAGTTTCACGTAAAATAAAGTTTTTTTTTTTTCGAATTTTACACATAAATCGTATTTTCCTACATGTTGAATGGGTTTGATTTTATTAAATACTAGCTGCTGCCCGCGACGTCGTCTGCGTGAACGCATAGCGCGATCTAATTCGACGCCAACGCCATCTAGTTAGCAAATAGGAAACATTTAGATATGGTGAAAAATTATATTATGACTTAACACGATTTTTTAACATAAAATAAATGGCTATGTGTGAGTAGAATAATTAATAATTAAGAAGCAAGTCAAATATGCGTCGTTAGATTACACGTTGTTAGAGAACTCGTTGAAGAAATAAAGGTTCACTGCTCGTTCCCCGTAGGTGATAGCGTGATAATATGTAGCCTATATGTTGACCCGACTTCTTTATAATATTTGTGCCAAATTTGAAGTAAAACCATGCAGTACTTTTTGAATTTATCCCGAACATACATACAGACAAACAGACAAACAGATAAACAGACAAAAATTCTAAAAACTATATTTTTGGCTTCGGTATCGATTGTAGATCACACCCCAAGTATTCTTTTTAAAAAATATTCAATGTACAGTTTTGACTTTCCTACCATTTTATTATATGTATAGATTTTAAAGGGAAACTACCTAATTAACTATACCTTATAAAACCTTTATCGTAATTCTACTACTTTATTTTATTCTGTGTAATACTAACTAACTTAATGTTTAGAAGGTTTTAATGCTTTATAAAATGTTTAATTTTTATAATGGTTTATAGCCAGAGACAACTATTTGCTAAAAATAATGTATGTAAAAATATTGTAAGGCATCAGTAAAATAGGTCTTTGTTTTTTTTTATTGTTCACGACATTAAATAAGGTAATAGTTATGTTTTTTGGCAGCCGAAGACTACCAGATGACGTCAGGACATGTAGAAATTATGCATATTTACAAGAAATATACGATGCAGTACGAGCGACAGACAGTATGTATTTATTTTTATTATATGTACAGGAAATGAAACATATCTGTTCATCTACGCATACCCTTCGATCGTCAACAAATCTAATTTTAAAGATTCCTACTCACTGCACGAAATTTTATAATCAGTCGTTCAGTGTTGCAGTACAGCTTTGGAATTCTTTACCTTTAGCTATCAGGCGTACATTATCTGTGGTTTGTTTTTTCTTTTTTCTTAGCTTGTAATTTAATTTTTACTCTCATTAGTATTTGTTATAGTAAAATTTTTCTCTATATCTTTATCTTCTCTATATCTATATATTTAGTGTGTATATTTATTTGTGTGTTTGTATATATATATGTATGTATAATATTATCTGTATTTATTGTAATGTAAGTAAATATTATTTATCACATGACCTTTGGCACTTTACACCACCTACTATTTTTCTATCTGTTCCATTTCCTCATCCCAAAGGTTGCAAATTTAAAACTATGTAACTGCCTGTTTTATATTTTTATGATGTACACTAAATTATATTTATTCATTTATTAATTAATACATTTATTCGAATTTATAGAAATAAACATCTGAAAAAAGTTTATATGACTGTGTGTAGTAAATAATTTGTCATAATAATATTAAGTATTTATTATATTTGTGGTTTTGTACGGTTTTTTTTAAAATAACTTTTTTCAGGCGTTAATACGAAGGACTTTATGGCAAAACTAGGAGAATATTTAATATTGACTGCATTCTCACACAACTGTCGGATAGAAAAGGCTTTCAGATGTTTAGGAGCGAATTTGTATGAATTTTTGACTACCCTAGACAGTGTACATGATGTTTTACATGATCAGGTAACTTTTAGTATATAAATGCTAGACAATAATATAATTGACCTTCGTATTTAAGAAGTAAAATAGTTTTGGCTCCGTAGCTCAATTGGTAATGACCTCACTGCTGAATCGAGGGGCGTGGGTTCGATTCCCGCACAAGATAAACATTATATATTATATATGTGATGAACATTTAAATATGTCTTAAGATTGGATATTTTCTATGTATAATATGTAGATATCTATTTACAAAAAAAGGATAAATATGTATTTGTATCCGTTTTTACTTATACTAATTTATAGTACAGGCTTTGCTTAGTTTGGACCAGATGCGCTGTGTTATGTCCAAAAATATTTATTTTTATATTTGCTCATAAAAAAATACACATTTCTAAAAACAGAAAAGATATTCAAATTAATACGATCCCTCAAAGTCTAAAAACTTTTATTCATCTCAAAGTAAATTATTTTCTGTGACAGGATGATTCTCACAAAGACGAGACAATTGAATACGAAGCCGCGTTCGTTTGTACTTCGTCACAAGAAGAGAATATTGAATTACAGTTTACAACGGAAAGTGAGCCGGTAGCCTATCTTCTGGTTGGAAGCTTAAGGGCAATTGCGAGGCAGTTATACAATACACAAACAGACATAAGACTGATGAGCTACAGTAATGACCCTAGAAGATTTAGGTGAGTATTTACAAGGACTACTACAGGGTTCGAAGCTATAATTGATATTTATCTCCGATTATTATCATTGATAAAATTCAAGATAAATCAAGATTAACAAAAAAATTGATATAAACATATTATATTTATGTCGATAGCTATTTCTAATAAATATCTAACATCAGATTTAAGTTAAATTTAGGTTTTATTTTTAATATTCAGACACAATTAAATAATATACAATAAAATATTATGATTCGAGACATTAATTTGATAAATTAGTATGGTATTGGTTAAAAGTTTTGCTTTTTTTGTCTACAAGTTTTATTTTATAAGCTTTTAAATTTAATTTAATTTAATATATTTTGTTACTAAGCAGTAATTTACTTGCATCTAAAATAAACATCGATAGATAATACCAGTTACAAAGATTGGTTGTTATATGTTGGATAATAACCATGATAAAAACATTTAAAACTGGGAAAAGATACTAAGATTTTAGAAGAAAATATATTATTAAGGGATTAAAATTACTGTTGGATGTTTGACCTAAATGTTATTTAAATATTTTTCGAGCCTAATTTTTTTTATACCACGGTATACAAGGTGGCAAACAAGCTTCCGGTCCACCTGATTGTTAGCAGTAACCGCAGCCTATGGACGCTTGCAACACCTATGGCATCACTCGTTGACGACCCTTAAAAAATCTAATAATTTCTTTCTTGAAGAACCCCATAGCCCTTGGCAGATGCTAATTCCACAACCACAGCGTTCTTGTTTGACAAGTAGTTACATAGGTAATGGAGAAAACATAGTACAAAATTAATTAGTCAAATTCCTACAGGTACGAAATAAAAGCTATTCAACTGCATCGAAAGTCAAGAGAAGAAAATAATGAATGTATGGGTGCTGCCGCGTCCACGGGATCTTCAAATAATGTATCAGACTTAAAGATTGGAGTAGCAAGTTTTTGTAAAGCATTCCCATGGCACTTTGTAACCGATAGAAGACTGGAACTGGTACAGTTAGGTAAGTAATAACAATTTATAAATATTGTAACAAACAATTTAGAACAATTAAATTGTAATAAAATAATAGAAGAAAACAACAACAGCAAACAAATTAGTCTTTTTCGAAAGAAAAAAGTCCTTAGTCAAAATACACAGCACCAGAAGCAGTGTTGCAGAGATGGGCTCTTCCCCTGTCACGTAGGATTAAAGTGGTTGGTTGAAAGAGGCTGCTTACCACATTATATTGTGGGTGCGTATCCAGTCACTGGTTAGCCCGTCTTGGAGAATAAAAATCGTTGAAATATACATACAAAAACTAAACTAATATGAACAACAAACTAATAATACATTATTAAAACTAATGTTAACTATAATGGAATTAATATCACTCAGTAATTCTATCGCTTTTTAAGTGATAATAACTTTTAATTTAATTTGTGAATTAAGATTTATTTATACCAATTAATAATTTCGTTATTTCTAATCAGTTAAACGGTAAGCAATAAAACCTTTTCAATAGCATTTAAATAGACAATTACCCTAAGAATTACAGCCAGAGATCTTTTGTTTTACTCTTAAAAAATAATTAAGGAACTAAAAGTAAAATAAAGAAGCTAAATGAAGTTGAGCAAAACAATAGAGCCATACAAAACAATTGACTTTCAGTGCTTCTAAATTCAAGAGTTTAAAGCTCTTTTATGGAATAACGGTAAGTTTTCTTTTATCTAGAAGCTTTTCCGTCAGGGTTTTTTAATTATATTATTATACCGAGCTTCAATACATTTGCGTCTTGTGTCGTGCATAGTAAAATGTCGGTGTATTTTTTTGTTATTGATTTTTTGACCTGAATGTCCAGACGTACCTAGAAGGTATTAGTTTCTAGTTGGATGTCTAGCTAGATTATTTACCCAAAGATTGCGAGTGTTAAGTTAATTTGATTAGATGAAGATCTCGTCGAAGCTCGTCGCTCGTACTCGGAGTTCAACTAAATAATTTTTGTGATCGTCTATTTTAGAAGGAAGTGGGTATTTGACCCTGAGTCTAGGTATTTTCTGTATCAAAGCAGTTCTCGTAGGTATTTTTGGCAAAAAGTCGTTACTTGTTGTTTAAACAACTTGAATAGTGATAAAGTTTCTATTGTTTCAAGTTTGAATATAAGTATTTACATTAACTTTTACAATGAGTATTAACAGTAAACGTTTTTTGTAAGTTATTAACTTAGATAAGTGTATTCGGTGATCAATTTAAATAGAAAAATAGTTATTGACTAAGATTGTAACGTAAACCAGAGATTTTGGCAGTATTGTATCCGAAAAGAATTTGGTTTTTAAAGAATAAGGGATATACACCACACTCTTTACACACTTGGTTTTTTTAAGAACCACGGCGCGTAGTCCTTACTCTTTACTAGCCGGGTTTTCAAGATTACGTTATTCCAAGGTCTTTATTTACACGCCTATTCTACATAGATACGACTCTGAGGAGAGATGGATCAAATCTCTTTTTATTAGGGTCATTGTGCTAGGCCTCAATACCCGTAACCCATTCATTTATGTATTATATATATAAATATATGTGTGTGTGACGGCGTTATCATTTGTGAGCTGGAAACGTCCGTCCATCTTGATTGGCCAATCAAGTTTTTAACGATCGTTTCTTTTAAGGTACCTTTTATTTATTATGAGGAGAAAAACGTCAACGAAGGGATATCTATCTATTCTTCGTGGTAGTTTATTTTAATTTTTTTGTTATCTGATACTCAGAAGCTCTTTGTTATAGTGAAATAATAATATATAAATGTCTATTAAACTTTTTACTTTCTATAATATAACGGTTCCCCCTTTTGTTAGTCCTTGATATATAAGCCTGAAAGCGTTTCTTACGAAAACTGACTGAATAGTTGAGTTCATAGGTAGATGCATCTAGTATTAACTCATATACGGGGAAAAAGGAAAGTAAAAGAAAACTAGGTATTAAACGAAAATCAACTTTACTTTAATTTTTTCTAAAGCAAGAAAGAAAAAATTACTTTCGAAACTTTGACTATTCTTAACTAAAATTTTTCGGGCCCAAAACCCTAGAAGGAGAAACTCCAACCGAACAAATTCCTTATGGCCGGTTAAAACTAATTGCAGCTAATTAGATCAACACACAATACAAACGAATAAAGCAATCTCAAATTCCAAGTTAAGGAAAACATATCACACAAATTTTCAGCGATCGGCTGGAACCTCGTCAGCCCAAAGAAATAACTTGATAATTATTTTACCAATAAAGCGATGTATAGTGTTCGCCCTTCGAAATTAGTAAATCCCATTCATTTATATTATTTATACTAAAATATGTTATAATGCTGCAATACAAAGATTAATGTTAAATGTGGTAATAAAAATAGCCGGGAGGCGTTTAACCATTGTTTACAAATCTCTATCTTAATTCCAAGAGGGCTAGATCGCAAATAGACACTGCGCTTGTTTGTGGTGGGTCATAAGACACGCGATTGTTTGTTTTATTTTTTGTAACTGGCGGCACCCTGGATAAAGTAGTCAAAGTTTCTAGACATTTATTTCTTGCATTGTTATTACTTTAGTCGTTTTTTGCGAAACTTATGAGGCAATTCTTAATTTTGTCATTACACTTCTACTTAAGAATATTTACTACTGTTTGAGTTTCTGCATTTCTTGTGTTTAGATAAAGTGTCTTAGCAGATGAAACGCTTATGAACGCCCGTTTGTTAGTTTTGATAACTCTGTGAGAAATATCGCACTAGAATATTGTACGTAACGTGTTATTGGTATTTTTTTTATTTAAGAGGACGCAAGTTCCAAGCATCAGTAAGTTCAAAAACAAAAAACAAAAACAATTTTTTATAAGTCATTTAAACAATGTATGCGTATGTACACGCAAATTATAACGCAATAACACACACAATGCAAACAAAACTTTACTCTTAACTCTGGTAAAGATAAATTTCCTTAGCTACGTTAAGGGTCCGTGTATGTCACATTGGTTATGTTTATCGATCTAGATCTCAGTTTGTATGTTATTTTATGATGAGTTAATAATTTAAAACAAGGAACTTAAACTATTAAACTTTCATACCTCCAACGTCGAAACACGATTTTTCACAATTTACTTGATACATTTAATTTTCGAAAAACCCTTGTTTCGCAAACATTTTTCCTTGAATCTTTAAAACGAAAGACTATTTCGTGATTATTTTAAAAATGATTGAAAGGCAATAATAACATTTTTATGCGTATCTGCTTAAACCAGTTTTTTTAATAACTATGGTAGTTTTTTTCATAAACGACGTTTGATTGATTTTAGCGAGATTTACGCGTTGGCTGTCGCAGTCACACTAAGCTGCATTTAGCGCTGTCTCCTTTCTTACGTCTCTGCATAGCACTCTTAATTAACTATTCTTTCTATTGACAAACTAGTATTTTTCAAGTGACATTTTGTTTTAATTAAAAACTAGCGGATGCTTTTCTTACATTTTCACTCCACTTCTGCCTTTAAATCAAAGATGAAAATTTATCTTTCTGGCAGTGACACTTATTATTTATGAATGTATGTCATGTTTTTTTATTCTTAAATGCAGAATCATTGTTTAGTTTGCGTTTAACTTTCTTCATGGAAATATATAACTTATAATCCATAACACATTAGTGCCTACCTATAATAAAACTCTCTATATTTCAATAGTTTTACAAGCCCCATGATCGCACCATGACTTGTGGTTTTGCAAAAAGAAAGATGGCTTTACGCAAATATCCATGGACCTACCCTCTTTCTTGTTCGTTTGGTCATTTCACTAGTGGAGCTTAGTTCCTTATAAATGTCTTGTAATCATGACATTTATCTTTGTAAGTCGTAAAACTGAACCAATTCTAAACTGAATGATTTAATTTAATTTCTATTCCATAGAATGTTCTACATTATTGGTTTTATTTAAAATATTTTTTATAAATAAAACGTAGAAAACTGTTGTAGGACAAAATTATATCGTAACATTGTACTTTAAAGTTTCGTATTTATATACCTACCTAAAATCTATATTAATATTATAAATGCGAAAATAACTCTGATGTCGGTCTGTTTCCTCTTTACGCTTAAACCGATTTATATGAAATTTGGTATGGAGATAGTTTGAGTCCCGGGTAAACAATAGCCTATGTCCTTCATAGGCTACTTTTTTCCCGTAAAATTCAAAAGTATCCACGGCACTAACCTATAACCAAGCTTAAACGAACTATAGCTGCAGCTATAGCTTGCTATAGCAAACTTTATAAGTATAATTAAGTAATTGACGTAGAAATTCCACGCCGATAACCAAATTTGGGCGGGCGAAGCCATTGGCAAAAGTTTAAAATAAAATCACGATTAATTTATTTTAAAACACCTTAAATATCCTCATTTTAACTTAACACACAATGTTTACCTTTATAATTAAAAGATACGCTGGCAAAAAAGTTGATAAATTATTTTATTTACAAGGAAATAAACAAAAAAAAACTTTGTGTACAGGAGGTGGGTTTATGCGCTTATTTGGCAATAACTTACCATCACACGGGTCATCCCTGGGAATATACTTCAGGCTACTTCGACCCCGGGGAGTGCCACTCGACTTCAACGAGATCCTCAAAAGAGTCAACACACCCTTTATGTTTTGCCTGAAAATACCCGGATCTACTTCGCTTGCAGAGGTTTGTTGACATACTGTTACACACAATATTTATGTGGATAAAATTGAGCTTCAGAAGAGACATTTTGTTCTTACTGTATATGGTCCAAAAATAAATGGTTATTTCATATTATTAATTGGGTGCAAATTAGTTTCAGCCTTGTGGCTTTCTTACACATATCTAGTATTATTTTTATACTACTAAGGTGGTAAACAAGTATACTACCCGCCTGATGTTAGGCGGTCACTGTAGTCTATGGACACTTGTAGTTCTTAGAATTATTCCCATTCCTAATCGTTAAAAATGCAATCACTAACTTATTAACGAAGAAATAATATGTTACCTAACAGCAAAGTTTGTAAGAAAATTGCTATTTTTACATAATCTGTAGTAATAATAGACTCTGATCTGTTTTACCTAACATACACAACTTATACAGTGCGATTTATGTTCCTTTCGTTTCCATACTTTACGATCTGCCTAGGCATATTTTGAAACAGCGGATTATACGATTTGCCTGCAACATATATACCAACTATATGATCTATTATTATCTAACGTAATAGCAAAAAGATAAAAAACTTTAAAGATAAAAACAGAAATATTATTATAAATGAGAGAAGTCTTTTTAAAACGCTATACAGATCAAAAAAAAAATAGTCAAATTTTGTAAGCAAACCGTAAATAGTTTCTTGTAAAAAGTGAGATACTAAAGAGGTGATTTAATTTTTTGCTACAACACCGTTAAAATTGAATAAGCTAATATAGGAGCAGCAATTCATATTTCTAAAATAGTGTTCTAAAGTAGTAATCCAATCACAAAATTTAAATTAATTTTAACTAGTCGTCATTAGTTAAACTATTATAAAATCAAATTTGTTATTAGTATTGTCATTAGTAACGTAACTTACTAACCTAAATAAATAATCTATGATCAATTAATAATTAATGTGTGTGTGTGTGTGAGTGTGTGTGTGTGAGTGTGTGTGTGTGTGCGTGTCTGTGTGTTTTAGTGTTGTGCCTATTTTATATTTAAGGAACTAGGAAAATAAAATATGTAATTTTATTCAATTTTTTATTTTAGTAATTTTTAAACAGAATACAAAATAGCTTTAGTTCTTATAACATTAAAACAATAAATAAATAAATTTATGACCTTTAATGATTCCAACCTATATTTATTGCATTAATCTCAAATAATATGATGTGGGTTGAGTGTGTCACATTATATAGCCAATGGGGAATCTCTTTTGGGGATTGAAACCGTTACATTGTTTATGTTCGCAGGGATTAGAAATAAAAGGTCAGATGGTTTTCTGCCCGGAATCTGATTCCCTTCTCTTCGTTGGCTCGCCATTTCTTAATGGTCTTGAGGGATTGACTGGAAGAGGACTCTTCATATCAGATATTCCATTACATGATGCTACAAGAGATGTAATTTTAGTGGGAGAACAAGCAAGAGCACAGGTAAGTTTTAATGCCATAATATAATAACTACATAAACACACACAACGCCATTTGAGACCAAATGTTGACCCAAGTAAAGCTTTAACTTTGATTATCAGACAACTGAAACAAATACTAATTAATATACTTTGTTGTAAATACGAGCATAGATAATACCCAGAATCAAGGCAAACACAAATGTTCAGTACATAGGTAAATGTTTGTCCTGTGTGGGTTGCGAACCCAATCCCCTCGGTTGCCCCAAGACGGTCAATTTAATAAGTTTGCTTAGAGAAGTTTAAGAATATCACTAATTGTGTTCATTAATGGAGAACTCGAGGATAATAACTAAGCATAGATAAGTTCGCTTATATTTTTTAAACGCAGTTGCTCATAACGCAGATTTAATTGCACCTGTTTCAACATCTTAATAGCGTTAATAACGCACTAGACTGGTAATGACAATTACCGCACAAGTGCCTTTGACCTTACAGATTTTTCAAAAAATGTCAACACACTTGCTCATAAAGCAGCCTTTACTTTACCGTTTTCAGCTTCTTAAAAGCGTCCATCCACTTGTGCGCTAATGACAATTATACCATACACACATGAGGTCCTAAAGATTGTTTCTACAATAATAATATCAAACAAGATGTATTAATAAAAATATGTATTTTATATAGTGTTAAAACTTAAAAAAAATATGATTGAAAACATACTTTTGAAGTTAAGGCAAATTCAAAAAATTAAAAGCAAATACTAAAAATATTAGTATTAATTGATTTTGACGTTATTCAAATCAAATTACTATGACCTTATAATAAATAAATTCAAGTAATATGGCATAGAACCAAAAGGGCAAGAGAAAAGGAAATTGATGAAAGATAAGAGCTCAATGAAAATCAAATCTGTCAGCCGAAATAAGACAGATATTAATTGATTTTCATTACCACGAAGTTTGAAATTTACTTAATTGGAAATTTGGTCACATATTTTACAAGAATAATATAATTCTATCATGGAATGCTTTTAATATTTTGTATTGAACGTTAGTAATAATTTAAAAGAATTTTAAAAAAATGCCTATAAAAACAGGTATTATATTTTAAATGATGTTTTTCATTCTATATTTACCAAAAAAACATTGTTTGTTGTCTTTTGTGACCTAAATCTTATTTTCTATTATCAACCACTATTATTTTTTTGTTGGTTTCGCGTTCCGTACCCGAAGGATGCCGGTGGAGCCCTATTACTAAGCCTACGCTAACTTTCTGCTTGTTTGTCTGTCTTTCCGACCGTCAAAAAGCTCTACACTTTTGACCAAAAATTTGGATGGGTGACCTTTTAGCAACACGCTTTGTGTTTATGTTTGTGTTCGTAAATTACGTAAATGGTGGTACGGAACCCACAAAGCGTGACTCTGACTCACACTTGACGGTACTGGCCAATATAGTTGCAGTAGATAGACTGTCGAAAATATTCATTAACACATTTAAATTTTATATTTCAATATGCCAATGTTATGAGCTATAATTTTTTCCGACCACTAGTTGGACACATATTAAAAAAAAACCTGCTTTTGTTATTTTGAACAGGATGGCTTACGAAAAAGAATGGACAAATTAAAAAATGCTATCGAAGAGGCTAGCAAAGATGTGGATAAAGAGAGAGAGAAAAATGTCAGTCTATTGCATTTAATATTTCCACCACATATTGCGAAGAGATTGTGGTTAGGTAAGATATTTTATAATATTCAATGCAAGCTTCTTCTTGTAGTTCTTTAAGAACTGGTGAAGGGAGTATATGGTTCTGTTCCACTGCATGGTTTCTCATTTATCTATTTTTCATCAAACTAACTCGTCAACAACGGTGGTATTGTTTTCTCTACTTGTATTCTTACCATTTCAATTGTGTTTTGGTGAGTTTATTTATTTACCTTATGTTTTTTATTTATTTACTCATGAATGTGATGAAAAATACTTTCCCACCCTTAATACATAAATGTACTATTACCGCAGCCTAAAAATAATTTCATTCAGTCGGAAATCAAGGCAGTCTAGACAGAGCAATAGTGAATTAAGGTGCACAACGAAATGGGGGTGAGTGCACCCGAATATTTTATATCGTCTAATATGGCTAGTCAGGTGATATCCAGCCAGTCATATATATGGTTGCGGTGTCATGACTGTTTTGACGTTGTCAGATTTAGCAAAGACAATTATTGCAAAGTATGAATGAAATAATGAATGTTTTGGTTGTTTTATTACACTTAAACACTTCTACTTTATTTACAACTTTCGAGGTAGGTACATACATAAAGAAATCTTAGTCAAGTAACACTGTATCCGATACAGTGTTGAGAAAGGTAATACGACTGTGACGTAGGTCAAAAGTTTAGTGAATAAAGGCTGTCTCTGACGTAATCATGTGGATGTGTATATTGCTATTACGTCGTACTCGCACAGATGCGATAACCTTTTTCATAGAGGAGCGCAACGGCAAATAATTATGCGCGTGCAACAGAGACAAATAGTGACCGGTCATTGAACGAAATTCTTCCTGTTTAGCGTCCGTGCTATACCAGTTACTTCCCTTAAGGAATTAAATCAGTGATGTTATACATTCATACCTATTAATACAGTTGCTCAAAAAGTGGCGTATTGCAGGGACGTATAGCGTTCGGAATGTGGGCTATTACATACTCGAGCTTTTTCTTTACATTTTCCAAACTCGTGCGTTCTCTTTCCCAACTTTCAAAATAATGTCTATTAAAAAGAAACAACCAACCATGAAGTTTTTACTTACAAATTTTTTTTTAGAATTCATGCTTATATTTCTCAAAAGAAGCTACTAATTTGTTTCAATATCAGATTTAATGATTTGATTCAATGAGTTCGGTTAGGTTTCATTTCATCTCATTAAATTTAATTTTATTTCATATCAATAAAAAAATTCTACTGAAGACTTGGCTGTATGAGCATAGTTCCCTTTGCCTACCCAGAATGGGTGAAGAAATAAAAAAAAAACTCTGTTTATATTCTTTTACGGTTGGCGCCATTTTCCAAAAAATTTCTTTGCGAGTTTAGTTTTTTGTTGCACAAAATGAGTAATTTCGACGATATTTTATCTGAATTAAGACCACCGGAACTCAGTATAATTGCACAAAATGCTTCGGAGAAAATTATACCGGAAAAGTCAAAAAGTCGCTACATATCCACATACGACGAATTTATTGCGTGGAGAGAAGAGAAAAAAGCAAATATTTTTTCAGAAAATGTTATGTTGGCATACTTCTCCGAACTCTCAGCAAAATTAATACCTTCTACGTTATGGTCGAGGTTTTCGATGCTAAAAAGTATGCTGAAATGCTGTATGGTTTCTTAAAAGACAATCAGACGGTTTTACAACTAAAAAGTCGAAAATATTAACATCGAATGAAGTGGAAAGATTTTTGAACGAAGCTCTCGATGATCGGTATTTAGCCACAAAGGTAATTTATTAATAAATACTTATATTTTTCTTTTGTATTCAGTTTACGAAATCGCAAAATACAGTCAATATATTATTGAAAAAAAATATTAATCAAATCCCTTTTTTTGTAGGTTGCGCTGATTTTTGGCGTTGTTGGAGCTTGCCGCAGAGAGGAGTTGGCCAATATTACTTTAAAAGATATTGAAGCCCAAGGAAAAATGCTACTTATCAAGATTCCGAATACAAAAAATAAGATACCTAGAAGCTTTGTTGTTGAAGGAGATTTTCTTAGAACAGTGCAAAAATATATGAATCAGCGGTCACAAAAAGCAAAAACCGACCGTTATTTCCAAAATTATCAAAAAGGGAAGTGTACAACTCAAGCAATCGGGATAAACAAATTTGGTAATATGCCAAAAGAAATAGCTACGTTTCTTGGTCTGCCGGATGCTGAGTATTATACTGGGCACAGATTCAGGAGGGCCACTGCTACATTATTGGCAGATTCAGGAGCCAATTTGACGTCCTTAAAGCGACTATATTGCTGATTAATTAAACAACAAACTAGAAAATGGGAAAAAAAATCACACAATCCATTAATTTAAAGTCCAAACCGTCTCCTTCATATAACAATACTGAAGAGAACGTTCGTCCATCTACCTTCGTTGAAAATGATAATTCATCAGATCCAATTCCATCAACTAGCAAACGCCATTGTATAACACCTTTGACAAATATACATGAACAATCATATGAAATTAATAATAGTTTGTCTCAAACAGTAAATATGCAACCTAAAACTTCCCCAGTTAGTTTAAAAAACTGTACCAATTTCAATGTATATGTGAATTATAACTTTTATAAAAATAAATGATTAGTTAGTTGAGTTTATTGTGTTTTTATTATTTTATTTAATTGCTTCATTTTTTCGCAACTGTATTAAAAATAATTGTTCAGTACACGTGCGGGACCGTCATTGCAACTTGTTCTGATAGTCAACCCTCACCTTCCAATGACACGCTTTCCGCACTCGGAATGAAATATACTATTTACAGTTAATGTTGACAAATACATCTTATAATATAGCAAATTACCTTTCTAGCCAATAGCACATACGCAATCAGTGACATTAATATGATATTATTTTTAAGTATTTCTCTGTAAGTGAACTTTGTAATTCTTTTTAAGAAATAAAAAATCTTTCACCCAAATTCCCAGTTCTTAGCAACTTGTCATTTATTCTTATGATATTTTATGGGAACAGGTAGTGTGTGTCTAGAGTTAAATCATGTAGATATAATCGAGAATTTGTGGTTAAAAGTGGTTTAAATGATTTATTACGAAATAGAAATGCGACGTTGGTGGTAGCTCTAAATCTATTTGAGGTCCATAATAAGCAGTGAAGTTGATACGGATGCACAATAACATTTGAAGTTCATTCTTTTTATAAAATATTTGTTCCATTTTCAAATTATTCAGTTATAATACTTTGGTCACAGGTGAAAAGATAGAAGCTAAAAGCCACGATGATGTGACAATGTTATTCAGTGACATTGTAGGATTTACGTCGATATGTGCGACTGCTACGCCGATGATGGTGATAGCCATGCTTGAAGATTTGTACAGCGTGTTTGATGTATTCTGCGAGGAACTAGATGTTTATAAGGTAAGAATATAATATAAAAAAAAACATTAAAAACACTGTACAGTGTAACAAATTTTTCTAACCCTATGATTTTCGCTAGTGTCGCGTAAATATCCAGTACCTTAATACGGCGACTGTAGTTTAATGTTTGACCACTAGCTCAGAAAAGTTTGTTGCATCATAAATACCTAAAACTGTTTTGCAGCTGTCAAATCTTTTATTTATTTGCTGTAAATAAAATCTACTTGCTTTAAAACTCAAATGAAATTATTTGTATGATGCAAATGGCACCAAATTGGCCCAGTGCTTCATTTAAAAACGGCACTAAATTGGCCCAGTGTTTCATTTGCGAACAGCACTAAATTGGCCCAGTGTTTCATTTGTAAACGACTCTTGCTTTTTTTAATATTAATTATTTTTCAAGGTGGAAACAATAGGTGATGCGTATTGCGTGGCGAGTGGATTACATCGGAAGATCGAGACACATGCACCACAAATTGCGTGGATGGCATTGCGTATGGTAGAAACATGCGCACAGCATCTGACACATGAAGGGAATCCAATTAAGGTAGGTAATAATGAGTTCTAATAACTGAAATACAGTTTTAAATAAGTAGTTTTGTGGTTGTGGGAAATTGTAATAATTAAAAGGATAGGGTAACACGATAGGTTTTAATTAGTTTCTGTTGTTCCGGGACGGTTTCCGGACCGTGGTCGCGGACGGAGTGCGCAGATGCGTAGTGCAGGTAGCTACCTACATTATCGGGCAGATATATCTATCTACCTTCCTTATTCTATACCGATGGTCTTATTTGTAACTGAATTTAAGAGGATGCGATTCGTGGCGCTTCGCAGCGGGCTTCATGCAAACGAATTATTCATTTGTTTTTGACATTTACTGATAAATCACAGTGAAATTTCTTAGTCATAATCTGAAGCCGAATACTTATGTCTGTGGTTTTCCAAAATCTTGTAAAATGTTTTTATTAACTAGAAATCTTATTTTGAACCATTTGTATGAAAAACTAGAATCCTGTATAACTTTTGAATTATAAAATTGAAATGAAAACTGGCACACTACAGACTTAGATATTTATTACTAGAACATGTTTTCAAAATTTCGTGGTGTTTTATCTGCAAGTGTAAAAATAAATGAAAAATTCGTTAGTATGAAGCGCGCTGAGAGGCGCTCCGAATCGTATTCTCTAAAAAAATATGTGTCATTTTTGTATATGTAGTACTGCATTTATTAAAATTTACAAAAACGAACTCGACTTGGGCACAGTAAGGTACTGTATTCAAAATCCAGTTCATATGTAAATACTGAATATATATAGTTTTCATTTGTAGGTTGTTTTTTTTAATGTTACCTGTTCGTTATTTAGGTTTTTTTATAATTTAATTTGCTATCAAATAGTTTGAAATATCAAGAATGACGTATATTCTGGCGGCAAATATAACAATAGTAATATTTATATATAAATAAGCAATACCTGAAATAACTACACTGTTTTTTTTTCTCTATGTCTAGATGCGTATAGGTCTTCACACAGGGACGGTTTTAGCTGGAGTTGTTGGAAAGACAATGCTCAAGTATTGTCTTTTTGGCCACAACTGTACTCTGGCTAACAAATTCGAGTCGGGCTCAGAACCATTAAGAATTAATGTGAGCCCTACAACATATGAGTAAGTGGAAAATCTTTTGTTATTTCATACTGATATTATAAGTAAGTATGTATGTTTGTCGTTTAAAACCTATCTTCCATATTAACAACCAGACTTTAATACTGTTATCGTCGTGGAACTTCTTAATTAACTCCAATTAATTAATAAATGAGTTATATTAATGAATTGCTATAGCATGCTATAGGTGCAGCAATAGTTCGTTGAGCTTTGTTATAGTTATTCCCGCAGGAACTTTTGAATTTTTAGGGATAAAAAGTAACCTATATGCTATTCCAGGACCTAACCTATATGTTTGCCAAGCTTTATCCCAATCCGTCCAGCGGTTGAAGCGTGACTGATTACCAAATATCTATCCAGACGTACAAACTTTCAAATTTATAATATTAGTAGGATGGCCGCTCCTGATTGCATTACTTCCATTAGCTAACTGCGGCTTGAAAAATCGCTTTTAGTTTTCGTAACAATTTGAATCAAAGCCCAAAATTAGTGTTAGATTTTTTTTTATCGTTTTGATGGCCAAATTATTATAATATTAGAAAATCCACTTAATTAAGGTTAAAAAGTGTACTCAGGACGGTAACTTAACTCGTTTGGGTATGCCATCACCTTAAATAATCCGGCTTAAAATAGGCTATGTATTACGTGGGTATAACTGTAGGGCATATAGTGTTATTTTATTATTGTTATAATGATGTTGCTACCTTTATTCTTTCATCTCTAATTAAATTAAAATAACTTCTTCTGAATTAATATTAAGAGAGGTAGGGCACTGCAAGTACTCGCTCGAATAAGCTGCCCGAACAAATAAAGCGGGGCATAGCGAGTACTTGCTCGAATGAGCGGCCCGAACTGGGGAAGTACCTCCACCTTAAAACCGCGGCCACAATAACACTAACATTGAGTAGTGTTGTGTTCCTGGCGGTGAGTAAGGTTGCCAGAGCTCTCTTTGAGGATTCGCTGCGCGGACAGCGGAGGACCGACGGTGCTTGTTGCTGTCATTGCTCGGCGTAGACGCGGCGTGCTGGTTCGGCGGTCAGGGAGACCTGATGAAACGGCTGACCGCTGGCCGCCCGCAGGTTGAACGGGTTCCCGAACCCAGGGATCACTTAATCTCCGCCCTGGGAGGCTGATCCGCCAACCTGTGTAAAGTCTCTGAAGTAGTAGTCGTGCCGGAGAAGGAGACCGCAGTGGACCCGGCTACTACAACACTGGGGGATCAGGGACCCTTCCGCCCGCCGTGCCAGCAACCGTATCATCTGTGTTGAGTTTCGGCAGTCTTAGTACCGCAACTTTTTGTCTTCTAAGCTGTCTGTGCAGTGAATCCTCATCCTTAGTGTAAGTAACTTCATACAAAATGGCCAGAAACAGAAAAAAGAAAAGAGTTTTTACAGCGGCTACTCCATCCACATATAATGTGGATTTTTGCAACATAAGGGGTATTCACGCAAATCTTAACGCAGTCCATCACCATCTCGAGACTGCGCAGCCAACCATTCTTTTTCTAACGGAGACGCAGATATCCTGCCCGGCCGACACATCATACCTTCACTATCCCGGCTACAAACTCGAACACAATTTTATGAGTCGTGCCGGTGTATGTATGTTCGTCCGGGAGGATATCTGCTGTCGCCGCCTTCATAGCCTTAAAGACAAGGACCTGTCGATATTGTGGGTGCGCGTAGATCATGGCGGCCACACTCGTATCTATGCGTGCCTATACAGGTCTCATAGCGGTGACACGGACGTAACTCGACTATTCACGCACCTGAGTTTGACGACTGACAAAGTTCTAGAGCAATATCCTACAGCAGAATAAGTTATTTTGGGAGACTTTAACGCCCACCATCGTGAGTGGCTCAGTTCTCGAACCAATAACTATGCAGGGATATCTGCTCATGAATTTGCTCTGACCTATGGATTCTCTCAGCTGGTACTTTCTCCAACGAGAATACCAGATATAGAGGACCATACGAGCTCCTTACTGGACCTTCTGCTGACTACACGTCCGGATGGATACTCCGTCTCACGGGATGCGCCTCTTGGCTCCTCGGACCACTGTCTCGTCCGGACTCAAATGTCATGCACACAACCTGATCCTTCTGGGCCAACTAATTGGCGTCGTTTGTGGCATTATAAGTCGGCAGACTGGGATGGATTGCGAGAATTTTATGCATCGTACCCGTGGAGTCAGTTCTGCTATAGCTCAGAAGATCCTGACGTCTGCGCAGCCGCAGTCGTAGCTGCCGGCGTCAAAAAACGACCGTGGTTTAATAGGTCTTGCAGACAAGCTAAAATTCTTAAGCAAACTGCGTATGAAGCTTGGACCACGGCTCGTAATAATAAGGATCCGAATATTTCTGAGTTAAAACGCAAATTAAATGCTGCCTCGAGGTTCAGTAAGAAAGCAACTGCCAGAGCAAAATTCCAATTCATCGGCAAAATAGGTGGGCGACTTGCGAGCTATCTTTCTGGGAGTCGTGCTTTCTGGTCGCTTGCTAAAGCTGCCGAGGGGAACTTCTGCCAGTCGTCGTTACCACCACTGCAAAAGACCGATGGTGACTTGGCCCACAGTGCAAAAGAGAAAGCCGATCTATTAAGCAATCTCTTTTCCTCTAACTCGAATGTGAACGACGAAGGCGCTGTACCACCTACTTTACCGTGGTGCGGTAAGACCATGCCGGAAATCTCTATAACACAGCGTGAGGTCCGGCGGGCGTTGCTTTCCCTAGACTTTCATAAGTCGAGTGGGCCAGACGGCATACCAGCAGTGGTGCTTAAGCAGTGTGCTCCTGAGTTATGTCCTGTACTCACGCGCCTCTTCACGCTTTCCTACCACACTAGGCAATTTCCGTCTTCATGGAAGACTGCGAATGTGCACCCGGTGCCCAAAGAGGGCGATAGATCAGATCCATCGAATTACAGGCCTATCGCTATAACCTCTCTCCTCTCCAAGGTGATGGAGCGTGTGATCAACACACAGCTTTTGAGATACCTAGAAAAACACGACCTGATCAGTGAGCGTCAACATGGCTTTCGCCACGGTCGCTCAACTGGTGACCTTCTAGTGTATCTCACACACCGATGGGCACTAGCCATTGAGAGTCAGGGGGAGGCATTGGCATGTAGCCTAGACATAACGAAGGCGTTCGATCGGGTCTGGCACCGGGGTCCGAGATCATTTGCTAGACAAGGTAAAGCTGGCGTCCAAAAAACTTGGTGTACTCAACAGAGCGAAGTACTTTACAAGTCGCAAGTCCGGCCCCATATGGAGTACTGTTGCCATCTCTGGGCGGGTGCACCCGGATACCAGCTTGGCCCTTTTGACTCGGTTCAACGACGGGCTGTGAGGATTGTCGACGATCCCAAACTAACTTGCGGTATCGAGTCCTTAAGTCTGAGGAGAGACTTTGCCTCCCTGTGTGCGTTCTACCGCTTGTACAATGGATTTTGTTCTGAGGAATTGTTCGAAATGATGCCCACGGCTACTTTCTACCATCGCACCGCTCGCCATCGACAGGGAATTCATTCTCACACTTTGGAACCAAAATGGTCGCGTACAGTGCGGTTTTAGAGAAACTTCCTCCCGCCAACGCTTGGGTTGTGGAATGAGCTCCCTGCCAAGATTTTCTCTAAGGACTACAGTATGGGGTTCTTCAAAAAAGAAGTTATTAGATTTCTGAAGCGTCGGCAACGCGCGAGTGATGCCCCTGGTGTTGCAAGCGTTCATAGGCTACGGTGACCGCTTACCATCAGGCGGACCGTAGGCTTGTTTGCCACCTTAGTGGTATAAAAAAAAAAAAAAAAATTATTATAAAACATTTACTGCTGAGTTTCTTGCCGCTTTTCCCGGTAGTAAAATCATTCCGAACTGGTGGTAAAGTCTAAAAAATTAATAAAATTAAAAAAATAAAATAAACTGATAATTCAAAAGTGCTCTTTAAAAGTCTACTTGAGAAAAACCACTTTGAGTTTAACGTAGTTGCTAAGTACCATTGATACGTATCCCAAATGTTTTAGTTCATAAATATTAACCCTATTATTTATAATATATTGTATTATCAATACATATATATTATCAATAAATTTATACCAAAACCAAACTTCCATTAAAAAAGGAAAAAAACTCAGAAAAAAAACAACGTTAAAAATGATAATCACATAATCATTTCAAAAAACAACTGCTCCTAAAATAGAACAAATCAATCGAAAGCTTTTCAATTTATCTAGCTAAGTAAAGAATGAAACTTTATTCCCAGGTGGCTAATAAAATTTCCGGGATTTGAAATGGAGCCACGAGAGCGCTCTTGCCTTCCAAACTCCTTCCCGAAGGATATACCCGGAACATGTTATTTCCTTAACAAATATTCTCATCCGGGTACCGATGCATCTTCTTCCCAGGTAATATATTTTTTAGAAATTTGTCTTTGACTAGTGTTTTTCATCTTTTAATTCTTAGAAACAAAAAATAAACACTAACAAACAGTTTTGTAAATTGAAGCTAGGTTTTTTGACACTTTCTTATTGTTTGAGCGTTTTTTATTAAATTAAAACAATTGTAGATTGATAATTTGATGATAATCGATTATTTTATTTTTACTTAACTCTACCTACATTATTTGTTTTGATCTGATAAAAATGTCTCCTGAAGTGAAAAAATAAATGTATTCACCCTGATACCACACTGCATAGACCTGACAACTGCACAGAGGTGACTTTAATTATCAAATTTTGATTTTGATACACTTATATTTTATCAACAGGTTACTCATATACAGGACGCTTTAAAAGAATACGGAATCGGACAAACGAAACCTGCCGACAATGAGAGTGAAGAGATTACATAGTAAACGTAAACAATTAATAAGCTTGTCTTGTCAAAAATTGTGTAGTTTATTTTGTTTACATAATGTACAACTTCACGGTTTTAATCCCTTAAAGGTATACCAGTATACTAGGATACCAGTTGCTGGATACTTATTCACATCATGTGGAGTCCCGTCTCTGTTTACCAACCACTTTTGGCCTTGCATATCTGGACTCAGGTGACTTTATATATGTCCCATAAGTGCGTAGCTCGCTTGGAGTAATTAGTGTTAAAATTAAAGGCTAAAGACGAAACAAAAAGATATTATTATTTTGCTTAGTGGTAATGTTAGTATATATAAAAAAACAGAATATTTTTTGAAAATTCGGGTATGTTTTTATTATTATTGCAATACCTTTTTTGCTATAAGACTTGTAAATAAATTTTTGCTTTCGTTTTCGCAATACATGTTTTTTACGTGTAGATTTGAATCAGCCTGTGAATATTAAAAATTAAACAGTTAAAGTTATTTTTTTCAAAACAAACTAAATGAAAATTTTTAAATTTATCAAAGGTTTGTAATTTCACTAGTCCACTACATTACGTATTAGTCAAAAGGTACATAAAAATAAAGTGTAGAAATGGATGTAAAATTTGTATTAATAACCACTTATTGTAAAATATATTAGTGATCTTTGCAAAGCTTTACAAAATTATAACTAAGAAATTGTAAATAAAATTGAACCTGGGATAATTACGACTTACATAGCTATAAATATATAAATTAAGCTAGATAATGTAAGATGTATTATATTTTGTGAAATGCTTGTCTCATAGAATTAAGTTTAGTTATAGCTTCCTACATATATAAAACTCAACTAGCAATACATAATTTTAAGATAAAACTCCAGATAAATCGTTTCATCAAAATTTTAAAACTGAAACAACATGGTAATTTTTGAGTCGTTTTTATTGTAGGGTTCAAAACCTCAGGATTTTTTATTATTGTAAATAGTTTTAACATACAATTGTAAATACTTTATTCAACTGTAGTTATATTCTTAAGATCAATTTGAGAAATTTGAATAATGATAATACTTGAATGTTCGAAACATTCCCGATACATTAAATATAGGTGACAATTCTGTTTTGCTTACACGTTTATATCATAAAAAGCTGAAAAGTTTAAACGCAACTTACTTATTAACAATTATAAAAAAATGTTTAGTATTTTTTTGTAATTCATTGATAACTCAAATCTTAAAAAAAAATATACTTTGCACTTATACTTTTTTAACAGCTGCGCTGTATCATGTACCATTTATATTTTTTAGGTCTCTAAATTAAAAAGTTGAGAATACTTAAGAACAAAAGACATTTTTTCTTAGTTTTTTTTACTTTCCTCCCGACCCACTATTAGAATAGCTATTTATGCAACCGTTACGAAATGAAGGTCATTTTATATCAGCGCCAAACACTACAGCGCGAGTATTAAGCGGGCGATATAGACCAGAAAGCTAATTTCTGTAATTCGAACGTTGTGTATGTCAATGCACTTTGAATCATTAGATAATGTCATATACATTACTATGAAATATATGTTATATACTTCTTAAATAATTTTCACCGTAATGACGCCTTGAAACTTAACGTTATTATGGAATTTAACGTTACTACCGTTTTGTAGTCACATTTATTTACTTTTTGCTTCAACTATCTAGTCAATGCACTAAGCTATTCTAATTATTTAGCCAATTTTCATTACAAGCAAATGCAAAACACGCTTTAAAATTTGTACATGTGTTGAAACAATGGTTACTTCCAGATTTTTTATTGCATTAAATACAATAAATGCAAATCATTCAGATAGGTAATGCACTAGACAAAAGCAAGTTTCATAAAATATATTTTTGTCAATCCTTTAGATGCTATAGTTTAGCCACAACATTTGCACAAAAACGGCTAATTTTCAAGGTCTAGCCTATACCGCAGTCTTAAGATGCTAATTTCGTGCATACAAAATTTTTTATTAACTAACTTATCAGGTTTATTCCACTTTTATTGTCTCGACTTGTTGTCTTTTGTACCATTTAGGTACTTGGAGAAACACTGATTCTCATGATACGGAATATAATCAAATATCATAATAGTTGCTGAAGATTTTAATAAAGAAATTTAGTTTTATGAAATAAAATCTATGACTGAATAAATAATACACATATATATGTTTCAATTTTTCGATTTGATGCTTGATATAAATCATGAACATGCTGCGTAACAATGATAAACTTAGTTTACATATATATAGCTCAGTCCGCAATATTTTTATATAATGTTCATTCCATTCCACTTCCTCCTTATTTTTTTAATTCCCATTATTCATTACCCAGTGTAAGAATACATTGTATTAATTTTAAGATGAAGCTGAATATAAAAGCTTAACTACTGTGTTTCTTGCCGGCTCTTCTCGGTAGTCAAACATTCCGAACCGATGCTTAAGTCCATAAAATTAATTATTAAACTGACGAATCAAGTTTACTTGAATAAAAAATACTTTGAGTTTGAGTCTTGGGTTTGAATTGCTATTCTTGGTACTTTTTTGGTGGAAACTTTTTGCCTTTCTACATTTGACTTTCGTTATATATTGGTGTATAACATAAGCTGTTTTATATGTATATAATTTATAAGTTATACATAAATGTATTTAATTAAGCTGTAATGAAATGTATAACAGTTGTATCGTAATAACAATGTATATATCTATATAAAACATTTTAAGCGATCGATTTTCAAATAAAAGCGTACGTTCTAAAATAGTTAATGTTATAATTGTGAAACGTTTGTAAGATAAAAAAAAAATATTCACAAAAAATTTCCTCAGAGGGAAACTTTCACGCGTTTATATAAGTAATTTCATTATTCTAGGTAAAATGCAAATGTTATTATATAAGTACTATTTAAATTATTATTATTTAATGTTAATAGAATCCCCACTGTGTTTTAATAAATAAATGAATGGAGGTTGAACCTCAAACCACCGAGGTAATTTATATTTAAACTGAAATCAAAGATTTTTCTTTACAAATCGCACGATAAATGTAACAAAAATATTACCCACTAAAGTAAAATTTAAATAAAGCCGGTAATATATTCAATTTAATCTATTTAAGATGACTTGTTATTTTTAGTTTATATTATTATTTTAAGTTATCGTTTACTCACCGAGCAATCCTCATGAAATTATACTACCAAAAAAGTATGTATTAGGCCTATTTCTAATACATTAGAGTAATGTGTACCACACCATTTCCTTATTTTATGTATGTATGTATATCCCAAGTAGCACATAATCTACAGTTGTTCACATTTAGTGTAAATTAGAACTTTCTGCATTTGTAAATTGTAAGGGTAATAATTCTCGTTTGATATTAAAGCTGTAAGACACACTAAAATTATACATGTATAAAGTTTGTTCAAAAGTGTAAAAAATATTTTGTATAATTTTTTTTTTTTATACCACTAAGGTGGCAAACAAGCTTACGGTCCGACTGATGGTAAGCGGTCACCGTAGCCTATGGACGCTTTCAACACCAGGGGCATCACTCGCGCGTTGCCGACCCTTCAGAAATCTAATAACTTTTTTTTTAATCTAATAATAATGACACTTTACAACTTTTAAACAGCTTGCTTTTACAGTTTTCAGTATCAATGTGTCATTGTTATATTAGTTGGTGAACAGCATTTTGTGCAACTTGAAATATATATATTCACGGTTGTTATCCCTAGAAGGTAACCAATAATATTTAAAATAAAGTTAATACATTCCACGTAGATTTTATTTAAATATAAAATATGTATGTTAAAATATATTTGTACATTTAAAAATTATAGTATGTATATAGGATTATACAACAGGATAAATAAAGATTCTGCTTAGGTCCACCTGCAATATTATATTAATGTACAACTAAAGATGCAAATTACAATACATATACTTATTAAACTTAATGTGGACTTATATTGTTAAGTATTGTATTGTGTATTGTAATGTACAATTCGTTTACACCTTTAGTAATATGAATAAATAGATTTCACAAAATAGGTACCAAATTTTAGTGAATTTATAAATATAAACACATCAACATTGTTTGTGTATCTAATTTTCTATTGAACATATTTTGTACCAACACTGCTCACATATTAAAATACTTCTTAAATAACCAAAGAAAGATGTTATTGTATAAAATGTATGAAATAATACATTGTATGTAGATTATTTTCCTTCGTAACGGCCTTTTTAAGTATAATTATATGTGTAACATTAGTCGGAAAAAACTATGTATGAATGAGTTATTAGTTTTTTGAAATAAGAAATAATAATTAAAAGTTAGATCAACATGTTAAGCTGTATGTTCTTCACGCTCTGTAAAGCTCTATTTCTATAAAAAAGTTACTTGTCATTAAATAAGAAACTTTTTCTGTAAATGCACTCCTTAGTATTTAAATCTGAAGAAAATAAAATTTCTTTATTAAAAATTGAAACGTTTAATTTAAATCCAGTTATTTATGTGTTTTATTTTGTTACTAGCTTTTGTTCGCGGCTCCACTTGCGATCCTTGATAATAGCTATAGCTTTAGCTATAGCAAATATAGGTCAACAGCCTTAGTAGACGAATACTAGCTACCTGTGTGTAGATTTTGGTTAAAGTTTAAAGTAGTCGGTTTTTGAATCGACGAGTGAGGGTTCGATTCCCGCACAAAATATACATTTATTATTTGTGTTTGTCTTGAGACTGAGTGTTTTCCGTGATGTATTTGTATCCGTAGTTTGGTATCCATAGCGCAAGCTTTGCTTAGTTTGGGACTAAACGGTGCTGTATGTAATGATCAAAATTATTTATTATTATTTATCAAAGGTATTCCTGCGAAAACTTATACTATACTCCGGAATAAAAAGTAGCCTGAATCTTGCTGAGTCTCTTTCACTATCCCCGTGCCAAATTTCGTCTCAATTGGATGCTCCTTAGCGACGTGAAGTAAAGACAAACAAAAAAAACCTCAGTTTCGCACATATAATATTAGTATGGATCAACATTACTTTTTTTTTGTTTCAAACAAACTTTAATTGAATCGAATAATTTTACGGGGATATATTTTCTTACAGATCAAACCGGTAAAGGTAGTTTATAATTTTAGTGAAACATATTGCTTATTCTCCACAGAGCAATTAAATGGAATATTGACTAAAATAAAATGTTAGAAGACTTTAAAAGTATCGATTTATGTGTACCTACACCGCTAAAAACGACAAGAGCCCCAAACTTTAAGACTTAGTAATAAAGCAACGTTATATAAGGGTTGTTAAGTTACTACTGACCCGTAAATAAACTTTTTATACAAAGTAATAAAGATCATATTAGATTTTCTAAAGGTCTTAACTCTTTCACTTACATTCAGCATACCTACATCTTTCGCCCGCTAATAATTTTTTTTTATTAGCGCCACAGTGCAGGTTACATAATAGCATATTATATTAAGAGCATTTAGAATCATGCTGAAGGGTTCCGTTACTGTAATCGTTTTTTTAAAATATCACTGAACCAACCACGTTTTATTTGGCAAAGTTAAGCAAAGTTAAGGTAATGCAAATTACATTTTATAGGGTAACTTTTGTATTTATTGGTATTCCAGAGTTTGTTTGGATTTTACGAATTGTGCAAGACACCTCGGAATTTTCATCCCCACTTTACTTATAGTGGAGGTACTTTTTTGGAACAAAAATGGCTATAATCGCTGGTTTGATATCTATTCGTTTATCGTTTTTAAGAGCTTTGGTCTTAACCCTTAATCAGGCGCTTGGGCCAGCACAATTTCAAATTGAAAAATATATGTTTTAGTGTTCGAAGTGCGCAAGCGCTCCTTCTAGCCTCCCAACTTCCCGCAGAACTCGCAAATTAGTCGCTTCAAGGTTTTTTTTTAGTATTCAATTTTTTTTATTTATTTTCTCCTTGTAATACAATATTTTTATATATTTACAAAAAAAATAGTGAATTTTATTTATCTCTTATTTTATTAGTTTTATTTTGCTTGGGGTAACTAGAGATCCCATGCGATTAATGGTGTATTTTTTTTATGCGCCTAATTTAGTCTTTAGACACACGGCCAAACCAACGGACATGGTAAAGAAATAAAGAGTATACGGAACCTTATAAACCTGAGAGAACAATTACTGAAAAAGGTGAAAACAGATACAAAAAAAATATCGCTACGCTCAGTCTGTCGTGTAACATATTTTTTTTCATTTTACGTAAAATAAAACTTCCCAATCATTTACATTAATGTCAGCTGGCTGGTTATTACTTGATCTTGTCAATAATTTTACCTACAACACATAATATTATTAGTAACTACAATAAGCGTTATATTTAATTAAATTTACAAAGAAGTTTTTTGTAAAAATTTTAAACGAAACGTTAAACATTGCCGCGGATAATCTTAACATAAATAAACTTTTATATCGCACATAAGTGTTAAAGTGTGGTTTTTGGTTTCCTATAAATTTATAAATAATTTCATTTATAGCTCATATCGTCCACAATCCATAAATATTATGATTACGCGGCAAACACGTTTAATTTAACGTAAATAGTTTATTAATAATTTAAGAAAGTAATGCTAAATAGCTTTCAAAATACAGTTGGCAAGGTTAACCCAAACCCTAAATAAAAAAAAAACAGGCAGTTATTAAAATTATTTGCTTAAACAGACTTACATCTTGTAAATTCTTGAAAAATCATATAAAAATTATTAACGTAAAAAAATTGAACATACATGGGGGTGATTCGGATATCTTATGGTGTGCTCCATCCCTGGACAACCGCTTGACACTCTTTCTTGGGACAGCCTGTATAAGCAAAGGTATAAAGTTTTGGCTAGGACTAAAGAAGAAAATAAATAATACTATCATTACATATCGGCTCCGTGGCTAATGATCCGACTACTGAATCGAGGAGCGTGGGTGGGTTCGATTCCCTCACAAGACAAATATTTATTATTTGTGTTTATCTTGTGACTGGCAGTTTTCTATGTGTAAAAATTTATGCATCAATATTACGTATATAAAAATGGTTCATAGCAATTTCAAAAAATACAGTATTCATATACTCCGAAAACGATTATTGGTATATAAAGAAGACACTTTTCAATCAGTCTAGTGAATGACACAGTTACGCGAAAATCAATAGTAAGATATTTCGGGAGGTAGGGGCCGGAGCAGCGGTGCCTTGCGGTCAATGAAAAATTTGTAAGTTATGGTTAAGGTAAGAATGATTATTCAATGAAACCAATGGAACAAGAATGCCATTAAACACACAGAAGTTTATTTGAATACTAAAAGCCAAAATTACTAAAACGTCTACCAGGAGACGTACGGTCAGGAAAATACGTTTTCAAAAAACGTACAAGTACAAAGGAATATTTACGTTTATTTATTAGATACAAGCTTTATTCGCGGTGTCAATTGCGCAGATTTCTACGGAAACCGCTTTTTTATAATCTGTACCTCTTGTGCTGCCACGGTGCCAAAATTGTAGTCATCCCGTTTCTAGGCGTGAAGGAATAATACCTCGCTGTTTTGTCTAAAATTGATTTTTTATTCCCGTGGTGGTAAATTTAGATCAGTGTTAAAAATATTTGTTGTTCCTCTTAGTTTTTTCGACGGCACGACTTTGATCCATTGCGATTCAAAACAAATAATGCCACGAAAACAAAATTGTCCTGTAGGAGTTGCTGATTGTAAAAAAATGTATTCTATGTCCTTTATGTTGCTTTAGCTGCCTTTTTGCCAAAAATCTGGTCACCTTATTGCTCCGTTACAACGTGAAACGGAACCATCCACGGGAAAATCCATTCCCGTAAGTAATTTTTATCGAAATGTAAGATAACATATCTCCGTCGCTGTATTGAATATCAAGTCACCTATCATTCTACCGTACCTCGCAAACATAGTCAGATATACCCGTTTACAGAGCAAGCGACGCAATGTTCGGCCGGATATCTGGCGATCCGGTTTATGGGATGGCCGGTTATCCGGTATCTAGCCAAATAAATACCCGTTTCATCTCTATTGCAGATATCTTACAGCACTTGATAATGTAATGCATATAGTTTTAAAGATGTACTTAAATTATATAGAAATACCACTAACGTGTCCTAAAATACAATATATAGGTGTTTATATTATAAATAATTTAAGCGGGTGCCAATATATCCAACTGGCATCTAAAAGCTGTGAGACATTGAAGTGAAATACGATTAGAGTGGAAATAAATACCTGTGAAAACCATTTTTATATAGAAATGTGCAGATATCTTACAACCATTTGCATTTGATAGCCGTGGAATGCATTTAGTTTCAGAGATATTGCGCACTTAAATTATATAGAAAATCCATTAACGACCTCTGCCCGGATACGTCGGAATTTATGTGGTAGTTTGATGAAATTGCGTACGTTAGGCATTTTATTGGATAAATATATATCTAACCGTTGTTTACTTTATATAATTGACTAAGTTTTAATTAAGTATACATATTTTTTTTGTATTATTATCAATGGTCCTGTAGCTTAAAAAAATGAATAAGATGAAAAGACCATATTATTTATGTATTTTTTAATTGTGTTCCATTTTTCTTAATATATATTATAATATATAATTATGTTTAATTATTTCATTCTGTTCTACTATGTCTACAAAAAAGATATATAAAAAAACCTAATTTTTTGAGTTACTTAAACAATTTATAAGCTGCTTTATTGCTTTTTTCGCATCTTATAAGACATCCTAGTACACTAGTGAACGCTTTAAAGTTATCCTTTTGCGCTAGCAAACAGTCGAAAGACACCGTAGTGCGCTAGTGAACAGTTTTAAGATATCCTACTGTGCTAGTGAACAATTTAAAGACATCCTAGTGCGCTAGTGAACAGTTTAAAGATATTCTACTGCAATAGTAAACAGTAGAAAGACATCCTAGTGCGCTAGTGAACAGTTTAACGTTATCCTACTGCGCTAGTAAACAGTTTAAAGACATCCTAGTGCACTAGGGAACAGTTTAAAGACATTCAGTTCAGTTTCAGGGATAGTACATCTCGTCTTACCGCAACTGGATGAACTTTACCTGATGATCCTGCACTTGTCCTATCACTGTAGGGGTGTCATACAGGCATCTCAGCACCGCAATATACCGATGATTGTTGGAAACAGACCAAACCTTTACTTAGTAGACTGCGGAAAAGCCTTCGATTCTCTCGACAATCCAGGTGTCGAGGGAATCGAAGACATTTTTGTGGTCTACAATGGTAAGGCATAGTGGCTGATTATCTTCTTTCAGTCTTCTGTATGATCTGCCGCAGTGTAAATGTGGTTTACAGTACAGTATGCGGTAAAAAGTAGTACTTCCCGTAAAACTTGAGAAGTGGGAGAAGGTGTAGTAACGAAGGTTGAGAAAGGGCTTGTTGAGATGATGAATAAAAGAAGATTTACGAAACAAATTTGTATATAAATAAATTTATTCATGCTTCTGCCCGCGACTTCGTCTCCGTGGACTTTTGAAAAAAAAGACCTCTTTTGACTCTTGACAATTTCACCTACCATTAAATCGATATGCTCATACAAATTTTCATCGCTCATATTTGCTGCCTCGGGGATACTTTTTAAAAAAAAAAATGAAAAACTACAATCTTAATTCTTAACCTAAAGGCCAAATTCTAAATTTATGCAAATAGCTTCAAAAATGACGACTTCCGTACCAACGCCCAAACCCTATTTAACCATCTAAAGGGATGAATCTTACAAAACCCTTTTACAGCACTCGCTCACGTTGTAACAGAAACCTATGTGCAAAATTTTAAATCTTTAGATACAAAAATATCGGAGTTCTCATACAAATTTTGATCCCCTATTTCGCCCCATATTTTTCAAAATATGGGGCTAATTGTCCAAAAATCAAAAACACGCCAATCTTAATTTTGAAATTCAGTAAATATCCATTTTTATGTAGTTAGCTCAAAATATTAAGGATATCCTTACAAACTTTCAATCCCTATTCTACCCCCTTAGGGGATTATTTGTAAAATCCTTTCTTAGTGCTCGCCATCGTTATAACTGGGTCCTCATTGCAAAATTTTAAGTCTCTAGACCCAATACTATCGAAATTCTTACAAATTTTCTTCTCCTATTTTACCATCTAAGGGATGATTATCTATGATCGGTGAAATATTCCATTCTTTATTTTTAAACTTAAGGTTATGCACACCAAGTTGTTTTCGCTCGTAGGGGATGAGTTTTACAAAATTAGTTCTTAGTGTACGCGTACGTTATATGAGAAACCTCTGTGCAAAATTTCAAGTTTCTAGATCCAGTCACTTGGGCTGTGACTTGATATGTCGGTCAGTCAGTTTACTCTTTTATATATATAGATAAATATCAAAGTCAAAGGCAAACCTGAGGATTGACTAGTCAAAGCCCGATTCATACAAATTTAAATTTGATATAGGTATAGGTAAATGCTTTGATCTGGGTTAGGTTAAGTTGTTTGTGTTATATTATTTGAATTTAAACGGCGGTGCTAACATAACTTGAAACAATACCGTATCGTAATAAGAACATATAAGTGAGAAGTTAAAGTTTGTATGAAACGGACTTTGATTAGACAATCCTCAATTTTGAATCAATCAATCAATATCATTTATTACAATAATGGAGCACTTATGCATGTCACTACGCTATCGGTTCGTAAGTCTATAGTGCGGGAGACCTTGTAATGCGAGGAACCGGCAAGACAATCAACAAGGGCATTTCTTTTCTCCCTATCTCTTACAACGTCCAATTAAAATATTGGAAAATATCATAGAAAGATACTTTCCATTACTAACATAAAAAACATGAAATATAAAGCATAAACACAACATAAAAAAGTATCTAATAGCAAAATATAAAAAAGACAGTTTATGTATTCACTTAGAAATAATCAATGTCTTACAGTATTGATAAACAAAACAAAAAAGAAAGACTAAATACTAAAAATACAAAGAATTTGCAAGAGCAGACCAACCTCCACAGGCGGCACCCGTTCACGAGTATGACTCATGAATCAGCCATTTAGGAAAATGATTTCGCCCTGTGACTATATGCTATATAAATATATTTAAATAAAAGCCAGACCGAAATCAATTTTTATTTCATTGCAGTATAATATTTAGCAGTACTGTAAAAGTAAATGTTTTGTATCGCTTTTCGATGCACCTTTTGATGCGGAAAATTTAATTTCCTTTCAAATGGCAAGCTGAAAGCTTACTAAGATTCTTTAGTGTAGTTACGGTAGTAAAAAACTTTGCTAACAGTAATTTCTGCAGAAAATAGTATATAAACAGAAGTACGCTACGTAAACAAGTAGTGTGGCATAGTACACCTGACAAAGTAGTTTTTCATGTATAAATAATAGAAATATTTTTTAGTTCAGCTTTAACAAAATATTAATCTCTTTTGTGCGAGGGATGTATATTGGTATGTAGTGAAAACTACCCACTATGTATATTCTAAATTAAATAAGCATTTTAATAGCTTTAGAATTGTGATTAGGACAGCATAATCACGTGTGCTGTTGCACGTTAACTGTAATCATCTTCGGTCCAGACACTCGTATAATGAGATATCAGACTCCACAAGGTAAGTTATATTAATTTTTATGAAGCTTTTATAGCCAAATATAAAAGATTATTAAGCTCAAGAAAACAGTTGCATGGCACCTCTCCGCGTGCTTTATATAAACGAATTCTCACTTATGATGATTTTAAACTTTCACGACTTGTACACATTTTTAAGAAATACATATAACAAGCCGAAATTGCGTAAATATTACATGAGGCATAAACAACTTTTTGTTTATCGACGTTTCGACGGACTTACATCGATCTTGGCCACGGGAGGACTAGTCAGCTAGCGTCGTCTTCGGGAAGCGGGATATTTTGAAAATAGTATATTTCGTACCGAGTACAAAATTACCCCTTTCATACCCGAGGGAAGAAGCTAGATCGACGAGAGTTAAAGGCGAACGTTAAAAGCTTTAATTGCGATTGTAAGAAAGGCCATTTTGAACTCGGTACGAATGTAACCTTTTCTACTACCTTAAAGTGCAAAATAGTATTAAAAAAAATAAGTAGATGGAAAAAAACGCGGCCAGCATCATTCTCGCCGGTCTATATCGGCCGCCCGCTGGCGACATCATATTTTTTCTTTTACGGCCACACTAAAAATATAACTGGCCAAATCGAGTACGAAAAGCAATTTTATACATTTTTCGAACTGACCTGGGAGCTATTTCACACTGGGGTCTCATTATGGGGTATTTATATCTATACCCTATATAATATTTACGCGATTTTGACTAGTTATATATGCAATTCTATAAATTGCACTCTTTATTTCATAACAAGCAAAATGCAAGCAATGACAAATGATTCTGACTGTTTGAGTCTTCAAAAGATTGTTGGAACAGAATACTAATTAAACAGTGGGATTTGCGTGTGAAGAGTTTGCAGAGAGCTCCGTGGAACAGTCCTTGACAAAGCATATAAATCAGGGGTAAAAGTGTGTGCATGGGATTATTTTTTCATCAAATTTTGTGTTTTAAATTATTTGAACTTCAAATTAGTACGAACTGGCAAATACCATGAGCTACTGTTTCTTTTGTCATATGGACTTCTAAGTTAACCTACGCGAATAAAGCCGCTGGCTGTAAGTTGTTTAACACACATACATTTTGTTTATAAAATTCAATTAATTATGTAAAACAAATAGCTGCACCTTAACAAAATAATTAACGACAAAATAATCCTTCAAAGTTATTAAGAAAGATGTTTCTCAACATTTACAATTAATTGGAAATATCCGGTATCCGAATTATTTGCGTAGCTTCGTCTTTGATATTCGTAACTTTGAGGCTTTTAGGGATATTGAAAATTGTACATTGCCTTCATCTTATTACGTTTTATTGACTTTAACATTACCTTTCAGTTCTATTTATTACCTGAAGGTTTCTCGAACATTATTTTAGTTTTAAATTCTTTGATCGGGACTTTAAAATTATCGTTGTTACCCGCAAAACATTAAAGAGATTCATTCTGAAACAAATAAAATTGGTGTACTCAACAGAGCGGAACAGTACATCACGTCGGGCAAAGGTTGATGCTTTACAAGTCACAAGTTTGGCCCCATATGGGGTACGGCTTCCATCTCTGGGTGGGTGTACCCGGACACCAGCTTGGCCCTTTTGAATCAGTTCAACGATAGGATGTGAGAATCATCGACGATCCCAAACTCACTTGCTGTATCGAGCCCTTAAGTCTGAGGAGAGACTTTGGCTTCCTGTCTGTGTTCTGCCGCTTGTATAATGGGATGTTTTTTGACTCTGAGATGTTGTTCTAAATGATGCCAACGGCTACTTTTTATTTAAAACGAAAAATGCAATAACGTCTTGTTAATGTAACCTCAATCATATTTAAAATGTAAAAAGATTAGTTTAAAAAAATAAATAACTAGGTTTAAAGCATTAGTTTAAAGTTGCATCTATTTTGTAAATACTATCAAAATTAGTTCACAAAAAAAGAATCAAATGCGGGAATATACTCGTTCATTAAAAAAATAGGGCGACAAATTAATAACCTCCACCTCTTTTAAAGTCGGTTAAAAAAAACATCAGCACTTAGCTAAATACTAGCAGATACTATACTAGAGAACTAATATTTTTTCTGTACTTTTCAAGAACTTTATTGATTAATATGCTAAGCAAAATAAAAAATAGTAACTTTATGTATCAATATGCTCAAGTAAAATAAGAAATAGTAACTTTATGTATTAATATACTCAAGTAAAATAAGAAATAGTAACTTTATGAATTAATATACTTAAGTAAAATAGGAAGAAGTAACTTTATGTATTAATGCTAAAGCAAAATAAGAAATAGAAACTTTCTGTATCAATATGCTCAAGTAAAATAAGAAATAATAACTTTATGTATTAATATGCTTAAGTATATAAGAAGTAGTAACTTTATGTTTTAATATGCTAAAGTTAAATAAGAAATATTAACTTTATTTATTAATATGCTCAAGTAAAATAAGAAATAGTAACTTTATGTATTAATATGATCAAGTATATAAGGAGTAGTAACTTTATATTTCAATATGCTTAAGTAAAATAAGAAATAGCAACTTTATTCATAAATATGCTCAAGTGAAGTAATGATATGAATTGGTGTAGAAAAAAAAAAATATTTGAATTATAAAATGCTTACTCTTTATTTTATTTTGAAATTGGCTGTTATTTTAATTTAAGGTTTAAAGGCAACAGGTTTGCAAATTAATATTACAAAAATTATATGATTTCCGTTTAGTAAATTGTAAGTAGTAAGTATTCAAGACAACATTTGTGTAAAATATTTTTATTGAATTTCTTATACGTTTTCCAAATAAAAAGAATATTTAATCTTAAAAACAATTTATAGCCAAAATTAAGTTAGCAAATTTAAATAGAATATGATGATTACCGACTTACATGTTATCCACAACATTAATCCCGATACGTTTATCCTTTTTCGATGTAGGTAAGTAAGTTAAGTAAGCACGTTTTCAATTTTCTGACGAAATCACCCGTGAACTGAACGTGCCTTTTCCCTATTTTCGTGCATCAACTATCACACAAAATGTTCTACTAACTTAGATACTTAAGCTTACAACATATAATAATAGATTTTTACGTGCGTGTTATATAGTTTATATAGTTTATAGTAGAATTGTCGACGATCCCAAACTCACTTGCGGTATCGAACCCTTAAGTCTGAGGAGAGACTTTGCCTCACTGTGTGTGTTCTACCGCTTGTACAATGGGTTGTGTTCTGAGGAATTGTTCGAAATGATGCCCACGGCTACTTTCTACCATCGCACCGCTCGCCATCGGCAGGGAATTCATTCTCACACTTTAGAACCTAAATGGTCGCGTACAGTGCGGTTTCAGAGAAACTTCCTCCCGCGAACGCTTAAGTTGTGGAATGAGCTCCCTGCCAAGGTTTTCTGCAAGGACTACAGTATGGAGTTCTTCAAGAAAGAAGTTATTAGATTTCTGAAGGGTCGGCAACGCGCAAGTGATACCCCTGGTGTTGCAAGCGTCCATAGGCTACGGTGACCGCTTACCATCAGGCGGGCCGTAAGCTTGTTTGCCACCTTAGTGGTATAAAAAAAAAAAAAAAAGTTAATTGTTTACATACTAAAATATTTTAAAATAATTTATAGAGATAAATGCTATCATATTTTCTACCCCACAAGATGAAAAGAGTGAATAGTTACATATAGTAAAGAATTTAGTTTTTTTAGTTAATTCTACAATTTTTGTGTATGACATGAGATAATTCATCAGATTTTTAATTGCTAAACTTAAACGTATTGCAAAGTAATACTATTTGATTGGGAAGATTACATAAACTTCACCTATGGTACAAAACCAGACCTACTATTTGATATGTACGGGTGGAAGCGACAATCAAACACCGAGGTGCAATACTGAACGAGTGTTTATTCAAAGTTTAGCATTTACCCCACACTTTATACATTAATAAAAATAGAATTTTACAGATTTACCGACAGATAGACAGTATGATACCGATTAGACCTTCGCTCTATAATAAAAACACAAGAGACGTGGGTTCAAATACCAGCTAGGCTATCGATGTTTTTTTTTAATTTTCTGTCATTTTTTTTAGTGGTCATTACAGACCTAGTTTGGAAGTTAAATTTTACTATTAAAATACTTATTCATTCATTAATATAAAATATTTAATGATCATTTGTTGAAACTTTATTTATCTACGTATATCCATTAACCATTGCATCTGTGGAACCTTGAAATAATATCTATTATTATTGGTCACAAAAAACACATAGGAGAGGCCTACGCTTAGCAGTGGTTGTGATAATGATAATTTATTTTACCATTGGCACACAATGATCTACTTAGAAGGCTAGGCTGGCACAACGTTATAAATGAAAAAAATATGTACGGATATTCTTTTCTTCTTTCTCTGGTATGCTTAGAGAATCTCAACAAGATAATGAACTACTCAAATAGTTATAACCTGTGAAGTATGTAGTGAAAGAAATATATAATAAAAAAACGTGTTTTATTAAGTACGTAAGTAAAGCACGTAGCAGAAAATGTTTTGATGTTACGCGTGAAAGCCTCAAAACATCTCCCGTTTATTGTTACCGCCTGCCAATATTTGATAAGGGTTTAACTTGCTATTCATTGTCAATTTGCGATAAAGACTAGACATATTATATAATATTGGGCAATTTGAATATCTTTCTTCTCATTCCATATACGTAAATAAAGTGTATATTTCCATAGTAAGGTTAATCCAATGCAGTGACATAAGTGAACAGAGGAAACTATATTATTTGTTGCTTAGTATGACAGAGATAGCCAACGCGCAAATCTTGCGAAAAATCTGAAAAACTTGTTAATAAAAAAAACTACAATAGTTAATTAAAAACTTTTATCAGTAAATTAGGCTATTGTTATTGCCTATCAATTTTGTTTCAAAAAGTTTGCGAAAATATAATTTTTAAAACATAAGTCTATCGTTTTAAAGATCAAACAAATGTGATCGAAACAAAGTCTTTTTGAAGCAAAACAATATTGAAAAAAAGCATTAAGCATTTCAAGGTTAAAGTATCTTCATACTAATTCTTAAGTATCCAAAATATCAAACTTAGGGCGTAATTTTGTGCTGAGATGTAATAAGCTAAAGTAACTTAAATAAGCATAGGTGGACTCCTAAGGATTAGGACTTGATTCAATTTGTACCCGCTGACACAAATGTTTAGTCGGGGATAAGTTATTCTGTTGTGTCCCTAACAAGATTATGTGTAATGAACACGTGGGTTTTCAGAAATACTAATCTCGCTTTATCTGAAGTACGTATGTTCTTAATAACTTAAGCCAAGGAAAGGAAGAAATCTATTCTATTCTATATCTAATACCTTTACACGTTCAATTCTTATATATTTCTAAACTGAATCTCGGAAACGGCTGCAACGATTTTAATGAAATTTAGTATGCACGGGGTTCCGGGGGCGATAAATCAATCAAGCTAGGTTTAATTTTTAGAAAACGTCGTTTAATCCGTGTTTTCAGGCAACGATAAACTGAAAATATGACTCTTCCTGACATATATTGGCGAGTAGTACTATTACTTTTACCGACACAGCAACACTAAAGCTACTTGACAGTAGATGGCGTTGTTAAATACATATTACATAACACACACTTCCAAATACATATTATAAATATTAGCAAAAAAGCACGAAAATGTTTGTCCCTTGCTACCGGGTTGTAAATGTAAAAAAAAATTTAAACGCAAAAAAATATTGTACGTAAAATAGAGACATAAAATATTAAAAGAATACCTAAATTAATAAATAAAACCTAAAAAAAAATGTTTTTTGTAAAACATGATACGTTCTACTAGCTGTTCCAATGTGACGTTAGGGAATATAGTGTGCCATTCTACCAGCTATTTCTGTACCAAAAATCAAGTCTATATGATGCTCTGTAACGATGTAAAGTAATATAAAGTACCCCACGGAAAATTATTCACGGTGTAAAAAATCGGTAATTAACCTTTCGCCGCTTACGCCATCTCTATATCTGTGTCAAAAGTAATAAAATTCTATTAGCTGCTTTAATGTGACGTTTGGGAATATGAAAAAACAAAAAAAACTTCTGCTTTTAGGGTCTCTATAGTTTTTCTCTAAAATTTCTGAGTAAAGAGTAATCTTCTAATTGATTGATTTTGTAACAGATATATAAAAGTACGTATGTTTTTTTTTGTGCCTATCAACTAATTTTTATTACACACACAAACTGTCTACCTATCATAAAAATGAATTATGTAATAGGATTATATAACAATATTCTTTAACAAACACGTCTAAAAGCTATCCAAAAAAAATTAAATTTAGGTGAGTCACGTACGATAGTACGAAAACCCAGATTTTGCTTTAGAGATAAACCTTTATAGTTTTCGGATACATTAAAGGGCGAGATTGGGGCTTGTTTAGGGTTTTCGAATAAAAGTTAACACCCATTCAACGGAAATGTTATTGTTGATAATAAAGTAAATTTATTGCAGGGAAGAATGTAATATTTGTGACGGTAAACAATGCTAGTAATATCAATGTTTGACCGATAATACCGATTAAACATGATACATGATGAGCCTAACTGGCCAAAATATATATCAACATACAGCAAAAATTAGACTCAAGACAACTTCACTTAGCACTAATTTTAATTATACCGGTAATCGAACCTAGGACTTTCGGCTAGGCAGTCCACCGTACTACCGGTTGCGCCACATTAAATTGTTTCATTAATAAAGAATATTACTATCGGCTGTGTGATCCTAACATTTAGAAAGCAATTGAGGTATCTACGCTCTGTGTTTTATGCGCAATTTTTTTTTTTAATGTTGCAGTTCACCAAAAACTAACCAACAGAAAAGTAGGCGATAATTATTGTCAAATATAACTCCGAAAACCACAAACGTTAACTCAATTAAAGAAGTATATTAATTCAAAACTGATATCGGTTTCTGTGTTTTACATGTATATAAGTTTCATGTAAAAACAAATTAACACTTATTTTTTGCTTATTTTTTGTTCGACGCGCGATTCTCAGGGCTTATCGGATATTAAAAACGGTGAAAATAAAGAATGAAAACCGAGCGTTATTGTTTTGCTTTGTTAATGTAGGATTAGAATATAGAAGCGTTTAAATTTCAATTTCAATTTCAAGTGCCACAAAACTGGTATCATGACAGCCTTGGATTTATTCATAAAACAAGAAATATACGTATTAATTTTAATGCAACATGCTATAATTTTTTGTGATACCATATAAAGTGTGACCGTGATAATTTTTTTTATTAAATAAGGATTTTATAAGCATTGAAATAAAAAATGAAACACCTAATTTGTTGCAAAATTCTGCCACAATTCCGATTTATCCCAGAGCAGACTTAAGCACAATTCCAGCAAGTAAAGATAACGTAAAAAATGCGCCTAAGTACGAGTCAGATTCGCACAAACCTCATAGTTACATAAAGTTAAGCATACTTTTACTTTTTATTAACTTTCGTCACTACAACTCATTAACTGGCCATCTCGCTCGCGCGGTTTTTATCCTAAAACCTCCTGTCCGTCATTAAACCTAACGTAACTAACCTAAATGGTCACGTACAGTGATGACGTTTTTACTCAAGTCTATAATATGGCGTTCTTCAGAAAGAAGTTATAAGATTTTTAAAGGAACTCTGGCGTTGCAAACGTCCATAGACTGCGGTGACCGCTTACCGTCAGGTGGACCGTTAGCTTGTTTGCCACCTTAGTGGTATAAAAAAAAAAACTGTTCTAAGCCGGATATTTAATTGACGTCTTGCAGGCACGCGTGTAAATTGGCTGGTTTCACATTAGGCGATAACGATGACGAAACGATATCGTCGGACAGATATTCTAATATATTTAGTACTATATGCTTTCATACTGTGCGGTTATCGTCGACGATATCGTTGCCCAGAGCGACTGAAACCGATATAGTCGACCATGTCGGCCCGATACCGGTGACGACACAGTGCGGTGAGGGCGAGGTGTGAATGTAGCGAGCGGGGGTATATTACTTTCGAATCGTCTCAAATTTATTATAGATACCCCCCCACCGTTTTTTTTTAGATTTTCTATACAATTCTTTTAATTTGCTGTTTTTATTTGTATGTCTGGGTATCTTTCCTACGTTACTTATGGTCTCTGATCCCAAATGATTTAATTTTTAAGGGAAATCACTTCACCGCTGCCTGATATCAGGTGTTTTGGTCGAAATATAAGTTTATTTTTTACTCTTTGTTTTTATACATGGCTCAGTAGGTAATGACCCGAGCCTGCTGAATCGGGGGTTGTTGGTTCGTTTTCATTTATATGTATGATGAACATTTGCGTTTGTCTTTAAACTGGGTGTTTTTAGTGTATTATATCGCCGTGTAGAACTGTGTTTTTTTACGTTCCTTACACCGAACGTCTCTGTAACGATTCAATTTGGGATTCAAACCCAAGCCTCGGCTAGCTATCACTTAGTCAGCATGACTCAACCCTATGGCCCCTCAAATTTGAATATACGAATGAGTATTGTAGTAATGAATTACAACTTATAAACTGGCCATCTCGCTCACGTGGTTTTTATCCTCAAACCTCCTGTCCGTCATTAAACTTAACCTAACCTAAACTAACCTAAATGGTCACGTACATTGCGGTTTTCGAGGATGACGTTTTCACTAAGGACTACAATATGGCGTTCTTCAAGAAATAAGTTATAAGAATTTTAAAGGGGCGAGTGACGCCTCTGGGTTTGCAAACGTCCATAGGCTGCGGTGACCACTTACCGTCAGGTGGACCGTGAGCTTATTTGCCACCTTAGTGGTATAAAAAAACGGTTCTAAGCCGGATATATATTGATGTCTTGCAGGCACGCATGTAAATTGGCTGGTTTCACATTAGGCGATAACGATAACGAAACGATATCGTCGGACAGATTTTCTAATACATTTAGTACTATATGCTCTCATACTGTGTGGTTATCATCGACGATATCGTTGCCCAGAGCGACTGAAACCGATATAGTCGACGATGTCGGCCTGATACCGGTGACGACACAGTGCGGTGTGGGCGAGGTGTGAAAGAAGCGAGCGGGGATATATTTCTTTTGATTCGTCTCAAATTTATTATAGATACCTCCCCACCGTTTTTTTTTTAGATTTTCTATACAATTCTTTGAATTTGCTGTTCTTATTTGTATTTCTGGGTATCTTTCCTACGTTACTTATGGTCTCTAATCGCAAATGATTTATTTTTTAAGAGAAATCACTTCAGCGCTGCCCGATATCAGGTGTTTTGTTCCAAATATAGGTGTATTTTTACTCTTTGTCATTATTAAGTTAAGAGACAGTAATACGGGACAGAAAATTCGAGTAAAAACAAGGATGACGCGATATATAAATGAGCGAGCGTGACTAGTGCAGCTACATCTCAACTCACTGAATTTTTCACTAAAATATAGGAAACAAATTATTAGTTTATTACTCATCATTGATAATCAAAAAATGCTTTTTCTTAGGGTCGATAGCACTATCGACGGCTATGCTTTAGCAATGTTGTAAACTAATAGCACTTACACTCAAAAAATATTTAACCATCTTTCAGTTGTTCACAACATACTAACTCTGCCAATATACAGACAACAGGTTCAAGTAGTAATTAGTAGCAGACACAAATTTATTAATTCATTAAACAATTAATTGCCTACACTTACAGTCAATGTTGTTAAATTTCTAACAAACATTAGTCGGTAAATTAAAACAACGTATCTTCGTTAAGACAATAAATTGTGACCTGCTACGTTAATCAATTTCTAACTGTCAACGAAATAGTATGGTCTGCTGTAGCAGCTAATTTACTCTGTCAATAAAACAAATTCTGCTCTGCTACTGTAACTTATTTAGTCAATAAATATTTATAAGTGTTAACCAGGAGAGAAAACGACGTTATAAGTACAAGTACAACTTTTATTTGTAACTATAACTATAGATATATATACAATTTACTTTGAGTAGCAAAAACCAAGCTCTGTTAGCGTTTCTGCAGAGACGCTGGACTGATAGTAGCGATTGGACTTGCTGTCTATTTAACGTAAAATAAGATGTTTCAATAGCTTAAATGCATCTATTTTACTCTAAACGCAATCTCCACTAGACACACTCGTACATTATCACGCGTCCCATATCACAGCCCTGCTAATACGTACCATAGCGTGTTTTAAAATACAAGTAGCACCCTCTAGTACAGTCTGGTTGAACTATAAATATATTGATACTACAGCCTGTAGTTAATAAAACAAACTCTGGCCAGCTACGGTTGCTAATTAGTCTGTCAATGAAACACGCTCTGTTTGACTACTTCAGGTGATCAGAATGCTAATATGCTAGTAATTCTAAATAAATGTATCTGCTCATTCAACAGTCTTGTCTGTTAAACTTATTTACATCAAATGTTTACTTTAAACAACGGTAAAAACGGTTTGTTTAATTGTTCTGAATCTGCTCATACAACCTATTTGATTCTCTATATTAGCCTACTATAGTAAGCTAATCTAGGAAATTAGAGTTAGCTATGTGATTTAACAGTTTGTTTGTAATTTGTAGCAGTGCAATGTAGTTACTGTCCTTAACGGTTTTGGATTGGTTATGAGTAACGAATTGACGGCCGTTATATTAGTAGAAAAAACATTTATGAGTAACAAAGTTCCTTTAACATACCAAAAAACAGTACTCTGCTAGCCTCATATTTTTTGAGTGTACCACTTTAAAGATTTGTTTGCCAAAACTTTTAATAAAACAGTGAAAAGGGGTCAGTTCTGGTTTTTTTTATCAAACATAAGTTTATTAATAATATTTTCACGTTTTTTGGGTTTGAACCAGATGCTGAATAACACATTTATTAGATATAAGTCGAATCTGCTCAGCGGATTCGGAGAAACATTTGCCAAAAAAAAAATAAGGTAGCATAGCCTGATAAGCTAAAATAAGACTAAAAAGACTTATATCAGAAACTATAGTATAGGTTATAGTTTGCCGAGAATATTTTTGTACATACTAAACACTTCCTACACGAATTCCAATCAATTAATATAAACCTTAATTTGCAGCGAAATTTGATAAACGTAAACATTGAACCAGAAACCTTCGAATGAAATTAATAGGAAGTAATTTTAGACTCAGTGGAAAAGTGAAGGCTGCCAAGCTTAACATCGCACGGAGAGAGGCATCGAAGCGATACAGTTGCTGTTTGTTCCGGCGTTTGTTTCGCTTCTCGTCTATTTCCAAAAGGTCACTGTCTATTTTACGCGAAATACGTACAAAGTATTTTACGCGAAATACGTATAAAGAATTTGTTCTTATATTGTTTGTATACACTTTATTGTATAAAATTAAAAATAGGCAGTTCACTTAAATAAACTAAACTACAACTTTTATATAAAGGCGAACTTATCCCTAAAAGGGACTTCTTCCAGTCCGTCTTAAATATTTAAAACTTATTGCGATTCATTAGGCTAAGGCGCATACAAATTAGACGAAATATTATAACCGCCTTGATAAAATATGGACCGAAAACCTTACAAGGAAAGATACATACAAATATATATAATGATACTAACATACATATCACATACACATAAATACATATAAATATATAGATATAAATTATCATAAAAAAATACAGAAAGAGAACAAACTATTTAAATCAAAGTTTAGTTTCGTTTCGTTAAAGAGAGGTAGGGCACTGCAAGTACTCGCTCGAATAAGCCACCCGAACAACTAAAGCAGGGCATAGCGAGTACTTGCTCGAATGAGCGGCCCGAACTGGGGTAGTACCTCCACCTTACAGAAAACCACGGCCATAATAACACTAACATTGAGTAGTGTTGTGTTCCTGGCGGTGAGTAAGGTTGCCAGAGCTCTTTGAGGATTCGCTGCGCGGACAGCGGAGGACCGGCGGTGCTTGTTGCTGTCATGCTCGGCATAGACGCGGCGTGCTGGTTCGGCGGTCAGGGAGACCTGATGAAACGGCTGACCGCTGGCCGCCCGCAGGTTGAACGGGATCATGAACCCAGGGATCACTTAATCTCCGCCCTGGGAGGCTGATTCGCCAGCCTGTGTAAAGTATCTGAAGTGGTAGTCGTGCCGGAGAAGGAGACCGGAGTGGACCCGGCTACTACAACAGAGGGGGATCAGGGGCCCTTCCGCCCGCCGTGCCAGCAACCGTATCATCTGTGGCGAGCTTCGGCAGTCTTAGAACCGCACCTTTTGTCCTCTATGCTGTCTGTGCAGTGAATCCTCATCCCTTAGTCTTAGTAACTTCTTTTATATATTATGTCCATAAGAAAAAAAAAGAAAAGAGTTTGCACAGCGGCTACTCCATCCACATATAATGTGGATTTTTGCAACATCAGGGGTATTCACGCAAATCTTAACGCAGTCCACCACCATCTCGAAACTGCGCAGCCGACCATTCTTTTTCTAACGGAGACGCAGATATCCTGCCCGGCCGACACATCATACCTTCACTATCCCGGCTACAAACTCGAACACAATTTCATGAGTCGTGCCGGTGTATGTATGTTCGTCCGGGAGGATATCTGCTGTCGCCGCCTTCATAGCCTTGAAGACAGGGACCTGTCGATATTGTGGGTGCGCGTAGATTACGGCGGCCACACTCGTATCTATGCGTGCCTATACAGGTCTCATAGCGGACACACGGACGTAACTCGACTCTTCACGCACCTGAGTTTGACGACTGACAAAGTTCTAGAGCAATATCCCACAGCAGAACTAGTTATTTTGGGAAACTTTAACGCCCACCATCGCGAGTGGCTCAGTTCTCGAACCAATAACTATGCTGGGATATCTGCTCACGAATTTGCTCTGACCTATGGATTCTCTCAGCTGGTACTTTCTCCAACGAGAATACCAGATATAGAGGAACATACGAGCTCCTTACTGGACCTTCTGCTGACTACTCGTCCGGACGGATACTCCGTCTCAGTGGATGCGCCTCTTGGCTCCTCGGACCACTGTCTCGTCCGGACTCAAGTGTCATGCACACAACCCGATCCTTCTGGGCCAACTAATTGGCGTCGTGTGTGGCACTATAAGTCGGCAGACTGGGATGGATTGCGAGAATTTTACGCATCGTACCCGTGGAGGCAGATCTGCTTTAACTCAGAAAATCCTGACGTCTGCGCAGCCGCAGTCACTGAGACAATCCTTGCTGGTATGGAATGTTTCATCCCTAACCTGCGAGTAGCTGCCGGCGTCAAAAAACGACCGTGGTTTAATAGGTCTTGCAGAGAAGCTAAAATTCTTAAGCAAACTGCGTATGAGGCTTGGACCACGGCTCGTAATAATAAGGATCCGAATATTTCTGAGTTAAAACGCAAATTAAATGCTGCCTCGAGGTTCAGTAAGAAAGCAACTGCCAGAGCAAAATTCCAATTCATCGGCAAAATAGGTGGGCGACTTGCGAGCTATCCTTCTGGGAGTCGTGCTTTCTGGTCGCTTGCCAAAGCTGCTGAAGGGAACTTCTGCCAGTCGTCGTTACCACCACTGCGAAAGACCGATGGTGACTTGGCCCATAGTGCTAAAGAGAAAGCCGATCTACTGGGCAGTCTCTTTGCCTCGAACTCGAATATGAACGATGAAGGCGCTGTACCACCTACTATACCGTGGTGCGGTAAGACCATGCCGGAAATCTCCATAACGCAGCGGGAGGTCAGGCGGGCGTTGCTCTCTCTAGACGTTCATAAGTCGAGTGGGCCAGACGGTATACCAGCAGTGGTGCTTAAGCAGTGTGCTCCTGAGTTATGTCCTGTACTCACGCGCCTCTTCGTTCTTTCCTACCACACTAGTCAATTTCCGTCTTCATGGAAGACTGCGAATGTGCACCCGGTGCCCAAAAAGGGCGATAGGTCAGATCCATCGAATTACAGGCCTATCACTATTACCTCTCTCCTCTCTAAGGTGATGGAGCGTGTGATCAACACACAGCTTCTAAGATACCTAGAAGTACACGATCTGGTCAGTGACCGTCAATATGGCTTTCGCCACGGTCGCTCGACTGGTGACCTTCTAGTGTATCTCACACACCGATGGGCACTAGCCATTGAGAGTCAGGGGGAGGCATTGGCATGCAGCCTGGACATAGCGAAGGCGTTCGATCGGGTCTGGCACCGCGGTCTTCTATCGAAGTTGCCATCTTACGGAGTGCCCGAGGGTTTGTGCAAATGGGTGGCTATCTTTTTGTCCGGTAGACGCATACGAACCGTAGTTGACGGTAGTTGCTCTGATAGCATGGACATTAATGCTGGTGTCCCGCAAGGCTCTGTGCTGTCTCCTACGCTGTTTCTACTGCATATCAATGACATGTTGGACATCAACAATATACATTGCTATGCAGATGACAGTACTGGAGACGCTTTTTACACGGGTCGTGCAAACATCCCTCGTTCCGTTGTGGAGGAAAACCGCGGAGAACTTAAGTCTCAAATCGAGACCACACTGTCCCAGGTCTCTGATTGGGGACGGGTAAACTTGGTCCGATTCAATTCTACAAAGACACAAGTGTGCGCGTTCACCTCTAAGAAAACTCCATTCACTGTAATCCCACAATTCCAGAACACTCCCCTCTTCATCTCCAAGAGCATTGGGATCCTTGGTGTCGACATCTCCAGCGATGTTCAGTTCCGAGATCATTTACAAGATAAGGTGAAGCTGGCGTCCAAAAAACTTGGTGTACTCAACAGAGCGAAGCAGTACTTCACGTCGGGGCAAAGGTTGTTACTTTACAAGTCGCAGGTTCGGCCCCATATGGAGTACTGCTGCCATCTCTGGGCAGGTGCACCCGGATACCAGCTTGGCCCTTTTGACTCGGTTCAACGACGGGCTGTGAGAATTGTCGACGATTCCAAACTCACTTGCGGTATCGAGCCCTTAAGTCTGAGGAGAGACTTTGCCTCACTGTGTGTGTTCTACCGCTTGTACAATGGGTTGTGTTCTGAGGAATTGTTCGAAATGATGCCCACGGCTACTTTCTACCATCGCACCGCTCGCCATCGGCAGGGAATTCATTCTCACACTTTAGAACCTAAATGGTCGCGTACAGTGCGGTTTCAGAGAAACTTCCTCCCGCGAACGCTTCAGTTGTGGAATGAGCTCCCTGCCAAGGTTTTCTGCAAGGACTACAGTATGGAGTTCTTCAAGAAAGAAGTTATTGGATTTCTGAAGGGTCGGCAACGCGCAAGTGATACCCCTGGTGTTGCAAGCGTCCATAGGCTACGGTGACCGCTTACCATCAGGCGGGCCGTAAGCTTGTTTGCCACCTTAGTGGTATAAAAAAAAAAAAAAAAAAAAAAAAATTGTAAAAAAAATTGGTTAGTTTCGTAAAAAGAAAATATCTATTCACATTTTTTTCATCCGCACATATTTTTTTAAGGTATATCAATAAAACTAAAAAAAAATCTTTGTATCTACAGTTTTTCTTCATTAACTGCCTCCGATCTATCTAGTTTCATGCACTGAGAAAAATGTACTCTTCGTTTTATGAGGAATTCTCTTGTTGAGAATACCTCACAAAAAACGACTCAGCGTCCAAACATATATATTAACAGTAAACTGATATACTGTCATGTAAAGTAAATGATGATACTTAAGTACTGTACGGATACCGCTAAAGTATTGCATGTAATTGTATCATGCATGAACTGAAGAATTTTTTTATTTTATAGTAGAGGCATACCTAAAAAATTACAAGAAGTCGTGTTGTTAATGCGAACATGTACTGGTTCTTATATCAGGAAATGTTAGTGATAGTTACCATTACTATTTACAATACCATTGCCATTGTCATTACTATCACCAACGTCATTGCCATTATGATCACCATCGTCATTGCCATTTTACCATTGCCATTATCATTACGATCACCATAATCATTGCCATTACCATTATCATTGCCATTACCATATACCATACCACACATATGAGATGTTTGTATACTATACGTATGATTGTACTAGTTTGTATGGAGCATCATTTGTATTATAGATTAAAAACCTTCAGTTTTTTTTGACGATTCATGTGGGAATCGATCGCAGGACCTCTGGCGTTATACATTCCATATTTAACCGCTGAGCCAGCCAGTTGAATAGTAAGTTGCCGAAAATTAAGGTATAGATTAAAAGTAATATGAACACTTTATCACAACTGTTCCTGATACTTCTTACGGATAGGATATAAAAAATGTAGGGGTATCTGACGTATATTTCTTAAGAACGTACAACATTACGACACGGCACCATATTTTTTAAGGAAACTTCTTGTTAATATCGCATCATGTAACTTTGTAACTACATTATCTAGTCATATTAATGCGATATTCATGTTTTACTCATGGTTCGGCACCAAATTTCATCCGTAGAAGACATACTGTTAATTGTTTTTAGCCTACGTTATAGTGAATTGTCCAGAAGTCATCATAAAAGTTTACCGATAATTTAACGTGACGAGGTATAATTATTTAAACTTTAAAGCCATCAAAACTCTTTATGACTAACTTGATAATATACAAGAATATGATAAACTATTACTATTACTGAAAAATCCGCTGTAAAACCTATAATTTATTACGATACCGATGCAATTGAACATCTTAACGACATTTTTGCATGAATCGAAATTGCTATTTTTCTCAGTGTGTGAATCAGGTAAAGTTTCAATAAGTACCTACATATATTATAGAGTTCCAAAATATGACTCATTTTCAAGTAAGAGCATAGACATGTTTTGAGACAAATACATGGTAATAAAAATATAGAACCTATAGACTAAAATTGAAAATATAAGTTAGAGCCTAGACATATAATGTTAAGTACATACCTTACCTGGAAGACCGAGCTCCGCTCGTTTTTTTAACACCGCCATCTATTGTTAAGTAGATTTAGTGTTGCTGTGTCGGTAAAAATAATAGTATTACTTGCCAATAGATGTCAGGAAGAGTCATATTTTTCAGTTTATCATTGCCTGAAAACACCAATAAAACGATGTTTTCTAAAAATGAAACCTAGCTATATCGATTAATCGCCTCCCAAAACCCCCAACACACTAAATTTCATGAAAATCGTTGGAGCCGTTTCGTGATTCAGATTATATAAATATATACATATTCATCAATACAAGAATTGCTCGTTCAAAGATATAAGATAGATTTAGATAACGCAACCTAGGTTAAAATAAACCACAAATAGATTTTTTATTCAACCCTAAACCACCATAAACTTTGGTTTAAAATGTTTAATAAATATTAATTAAATCATATAGTTACGAATAAAAATAATAAGCACTACGAGGCTCTTGTGTTCATTTAATTAGTAAAACCTCTCTATATTGAGCACTCCTACTCATAGGTGATAATCTCTTTCTCCCTGTTCGCTTTTACATAATAAGTATGCGTTCAATCCATGCAATTAATTACGTGGGATACCCCTGGTGTTGCAAGCGTCTATAGGCTACGGTGACCGCTTAGCATCCGGCGGACCGTAAGCTTGTTCGCCACCTTAGTGGTAGTAAAAAATAATAGTACTTATATAATACAACTACCAATATTAATTTTGTCTAAAAACCCGAATGTTGAATAATTTTATTAGAGACTCAACAGATTTCTTAGATTTTTTGTAGTTGTAGTAACCTATTAAAGAAGAAACTGATAAGTGCGTTAAATAAAGACAGAACGTCGTAACAGTCACAGTACACAGTAAAACATATTACATTTTCAATATGAAAATACTACACAAGTAATTTTGATGTCTGGATTTTATAACTTTAGTAGACCATAAATTAAGTAAAATACCTTATGAACACACACTTAGAGGCAATTTATAACGTCCAGTGTGCCATTACCGAGGCTCTCTAATTTTCCGGTTGAAAGTGGAATATCCGGTACGTCCCTGTGTCCCGGATGAAACCCAACAAGGCTATAAAGGTAAATTCAAAAGCTGTAACCGTCATTAAATTCAAATGGAAACTGTTAAAGATTCTAGTTAACTGGTGATTTCGTGTGGAAATAACCATTAAACTAGTCCGCTAGATAATTTATGAGGGTTGGCGTTACTCAGACGTATTCAATGTTTTTATACATTAAATTTAATATTAATAATAAAAAATAGATTTTTTCGTTTTTAGGGTTCCGTACCCAAAGAGAAAAAAACGGGACCTTATTACTAAGACTCCGCTGTCCGTCCGTATGTCCCGTCTGTCTGTCACCGGGCTGTATCTCATAAACCGTGATAGTTAGACAGTTGAAATTTTCACAGATGTATTTCTGGTGCCGCTATAACAACAAATACTAAAAAACAGAATTAAAAAAATATGTAAGGGGGCTCACATACAACAAACGTGATTTTTTTTTTCTCGATATTGATAGCGGCAACTGATAGACGCTTGAAATAATCACAGAATAATTACCTATATGTTCACTTTTAAAATAAATAATTTAGTTCAAATAAAACAAATATTTAAGGGGGGCTCCCATACAACAAACGTGATTTTTTTGCCGTTTTTACAGATAATAACAGAACCCTATGTGCGCGAGTCCAACTCGAACTTGGCCGATTTTTTAACATCTTTATGTATATATAACTATAACTTCTAAAATATACAAGCTTTTGCCCGCAGCTTCTTCAGCGCTGAATACGGCCATCACCGAGGGATTCTTACCCAAATTCAAATTCAAATAGTTTATTTCTCAAAAATATGATACAATATCACTTTTTTGACGTCAGTATAATATGCAACAAATTTATAAACTACTACCGTTTCGGAATCAAGATGGCGTTCTGGGGAGAAGAAACGGCGAAAGAAACTCTCCAGCTGTCGCTCTTTTCAATTTTAATTGGATAACGATACCAATCGTGTACCAATACCAATTACAATACCAATTGTATTTCCAAATATAAGTACTATGATAACAACATTATAGTTAATCCCATGCGTTTTTATCTATAAGATAGTGTTTAGTTGAATAGAATGATTTTTTGACAAGTTAATGTTTAACAAAAATTTTAAACTTTTTAAAATTCAATTTACATACTGCTGCAGGGATTTTGTTTTAAAAAGGGACACATTGTCCTTTAAATGATTTATCAATTTTTTCAAGCCTTGTGTGGATGAGAGCCATTAACTTGGACCAAAAGAATTTTAAATTATTCTCTGTGTGTGTATCACGTGGTTATTACATTCCCGTGGGAATTCTAGATCAGGATAAAGACAAAATAATGTTCATTTCTATCTCTTTAGCAATCTAAAAATCAAATCCTAAAAACCAGGTCAAATGTAGGCTCTACTGCGTCGCTAAGTAACAACAAAAAAACAGACTTTTGCTATTATATATTAAGTAACATGTTTATAATTATGGTATAGCTAAGCCTATCTATCAGTGCTTTTAGGAAACTGATTGAAAAATGCCAAAAGCACGCGATGACTAACAAGCTCAAGTAAAACGCGCTCAAGAGCGAATTGAGATTTTGAAAGTTAGCGCAGTGAGCTATATTTGTGTTTCCTATCTGTAAATGTCACAATTTGAAAAAAGTATCAAAATTCAAATACCGAGGTCACTCGGTCACAGAGACACTTAGGTAAGGCTATTTTGGATATAGAACGGGACAGACATACGGTTTAGTAAGGGCACGTTGCCAAATTGTAAATGTTGTGTTTGGGTAAAAGACACACAGCCCCTTTTGTGTTCAATACGATAACACTAACATATGTAATACTGTGAGGAATGCCTCTTCTATTGCGCCTCTAAGATATTTACGAAGCAACGATTTATGCGTAAGCAAATTCAGTCTTTGGTACGCAGAGTAAGAGGCAGCTCCAATCCAACAAGTAGGTACCTACAATTGGTTGCTAGAAAGATGGTCACTGACAGTATTTTCATGGACGAAGCTATCACCCTGCTTGGGAGGGCACGATGGACCTTCGGTCCTGACTGTGTTGTCATATGATAGGAGTTGTTAAGCTAAGTCAGAGGCCTTATGGATGGCTTGAAATCTCGTGACCACTAGCTTGACAACGTCTGCCTATACGCATTGGTCCAGCGCAGAGGATTGTGCCCTAAGCCTCCTATCTGTATTAAGAGAAGAGGTGGTTGGATGAAGGTTCATAGTATTTAAGGTCATTATATAGGTGTCAATTATTTGATATTACTGCAATTTCCCCCTTCCCAATCCTTACTCGTTTTTTATAATTTGTCAGGAACTGGCAATGGGGTAAATTATTCTCTCTCTCTTAAAGCTGGTAATTAACGACGTATGGGACATATAAAGCCACCTTAGAGACCTTACAGGTTTATACCCGGAAAGTTTCTTGTCACTTCTTCTTCCCTTAGGCTTGTTTCCGAAGTGACAGTACGTTAAATGGAGTGCATTTATTGCCGGACTGTCGTGTGGGAGAGCTGGGCTACTTCATGATATACAACTTCCGTGAATATGTGTATGCATATGGGTATGTGAGCACGTTTGTGTGATGCGTCCTCTCGCGATTTTTATTTTGTTCCTTTACTACACACATTGTAACTAATAGAATCGAAGTTTTATTGGAGTTGCTTGAGTGTGTCATGCTCTCTCAAAGTCTCTGCGGTGGTGGCATGTGTGTCGGGTCGTTACGTTCCCTAAAACATGGTTAAGCGAAGCGATGGCTGATTCATGTGTCATATTGGTGAACGGGTGCCGCTGTGGAGGCTGGTCTGCTCTTGCAAACTTCTTTGTATTCTTAGTATTCGGCCATCGGTGTAGGATTTCAACGGCAACTCCTTAATTTCTAAACGAATAATACTTGACGTTTTCAAGTAGCTTATGTCCTTTTCCGGGACTCAAAACTATCTGCATGCCAAATTTCATCTTTTATAATATTTATTATTATATTATGTTCATGGATAGTATGGATAATTTTAAGTATATGTAAGTATATGTATGTACATATGATTGTGCAAAAAAATAATTATGATGGCGCTAATACGACTAGTAAGTACTATTAAATATCAGAATTCTCTTAAATATCTAAATTCCTTCACTCGATTTACAATATTTGACGCTTCACAATGACTTTTTGAATTGTATTACTACCTTAAATGGAACTTCTTGCCAGCTCTTTTTGGCAGAAATTAACATTGTTTACATTGTATTGACGATTCAAAAGTGTTCTTAGAAACCCACACTGAATGAAGTTTGATTTGAGTTTGAGTTTAGTCCAGACATATTGCATCAGAAGGAATGTTGCGGCCATGGGCTCACCCCCTGTCACGCAAGACTAAACTGATTCGTCAAACAAGGCAGTCCCCCACATGGCATGGTATGCTGTGGATGGCTGCCAGCAACGGTTAAACCCTTATAGTGATAAAAACTGTCAAGATATATATACACACATTATAATCTTTTTGAATTCAAATGTGTTTATTAACTGACCAAAAACAAAAGAAGATTTTTATTTCAACGCGTATCTGAAATAAAAGTTATTTACTATTATTTAAAAAATGTGTCTAAAGCATGAAATAATATTTTATCTGTAAATATCAAAGAGCTAATAATAGAAAGCTAATTTTAGCAGAAGCGGAAGGAAGTAAGAGATGCAAAGTTCAATATAGCACCGTGGAAAAGAAGCCACACAGCCTTAATTTTGTTCTGCATTGTTTGATTTTCTAGTTTTACTAAAATTCGGTTTTCGGGTTCGGTAAAAATTATTATTTTTGAACTTTATAGAAATATATTACTTTTTATGGCATTGCATATTTAGAAGGTTTTATTGAGAATGTATTTTAATAACCTGTTTACTTCAGCAAATAAAACAGCTGCGATTATATTCAAGCTCATAACGATATTGACTATCTGAAGATTCGATGTGTATTACACTTAGTTTAAGATTTACCAAGTAATATGGAATAGGATTCTTTACTAGACAATAGTTTTGCTGTACGCACTAAACTTTATTTTTTAATAACTTAGTAAACAAAAATCAAGAAATATAAAAGCTTTAAGTTATGTTGTTCAAAATATGTTTTGTATGTTTAGTTATATTTTAAATTCAGCCAACACTTTTTAATTCATAAATTTTCTAGACAATTAGCCCCATCTGGCGGTAGCGTTGTTTTCTATTCTTCTATTTCCGCCATTTTAATTGTGTTTTGGTAAGTTTATTTATTTATTTACCTAACATTTTTATTTATTAACTCACAAGTGTGATGAAAAACATTGTGTCGAACGCCCGATACAGACATTACAAACTCGAGTCATTAAAGCCGTCAGCCATCGGCCTAAGGCTTCGAAATAGCCTCTCGTTTGTAATTTTCTCCCCATAATATACAATTTACTATTTTTTTAGTTCAGATGATGCTTCGTGCTAAATGTGGATGGGTTTTGAATGGTACAAATATTTATTTCATTCAAAGTATATCACAAGGAATATAGATGTTATTATCTTAATAGCCGAATTTATGTTTTATTGGTGTTATTATATTTCCATGCTGCGTTATTTTCCGTGGTTGACTAAGTGAAAAATGAACATCGTAATGAGTCTGCATATGTATCTATGTACTTGCATATCCAAATATACCTAAAATAAAAAGCAGAAATAAAGCAATAAATATGAAATGTTAAATTAGGCTGAACATTCGTAACAAGATATATCAGGATTCACGAAGATCTTCGAAGAAAAGATAGATCAGTATATTTTCCCGTTGTAGCTTCGATGAAATGTTTTACACTTACAAAAGATAAAAAGAAAGATTTGCTGGAACAGTATGTAAATCGAACGATTTTCGTTGCCGCCTGTCAGCTTCATCTGTGTTCGAGACGTTAACGAGTTTACTTTTATTACCGTTACGTTAATGTGAAAGTTTAACATTGAAAGCTATGTTTTAAGCACTTTTAAGCACTACGGCTGTGTTTTAATTACCGTAGATTACCTTTATGCAACCACTATGAATGGGTTTCAGTGTTTTATTAAATAAGCGATGGTATTTGTAAGGTTTTATCTCAAATATAATGTTGTTGGGTGGAATATTTTTTTTCATATAAGACCTGCTTTCTATTCTACCCGCCGCCGGGAAGAAACTGTATACTTTCTTCCCGTCGCTTGTTTCTTTATTTTTCTTATATTTTATGATCTTGAATACAACTACAAGTAGATATAGTATAATGCGCTATGTATTACTCGGAAGAAAATGTTATTAGTGTTTTTGCAAAATGACACTTTGTTTTACGTAACTCGATATCCTCATTAGTAAAGCCTAATGTTATTTCTATTAACCATTTGAGTTTTGAGGATGCGACAAAGTTTATTTTGTGGCTCTTAAACAATTTCTACATAAAACATACAAAATACTAGAATCTATTTCTAAGGGTTCCGTAGCCGAATGGCCAAAAAGGAACCCTTACAAATAAGTCATGTCCGTCCATATGTCACAGCCTTATAATTTTACAGTCTTTCAGTAGATTTTAATGAAATTTTACAGATATGTGTCTTTTATAAATTGTCAAAAATATGATAAATAATGTATTAAAAAATTAAATTAAAAAAAAATTAGGGATACTTTAATGGAGGGAAGAAAGATTATTTTTGTCACGCACCCCGTTGATAAGAAGAGGTTTGATCCCACTTTTAAGTAAAATAAATACTTTTTCTTACAATACTACATGACTATTTTAGCTGTGAAAAACAACTTCAAAGATTCAAAATTGCAACCCTTCCCCATATATTTGTTAATTTTTCAGCTACATCTGGAAAAGTATAAAAAACCCATATTTTCAATCAGTCGACTAGATGGCTTTGGCAAAACCAATATAATGGTAATTCTGGCACCAGCCGAAAGGGCAAGGGATGCCCAGTTTAATCTTGTTTAGAATAATATAAAGTTTCCAGTGGTGTTTACTTAAAAGTTATTTTTTAAGTATATTGCACAAAGGGATCTCAATGGGTGTAATAAAGAAAAATGTTTCAAAATCGGGGTTTTTTCTATATACTTAATATATAAAGCTGAAGGGTTTGTTTGTTTGAACGCGCTAATCTCAGGTCGGATTTAAAAAAATCTTTCAGTGTTGGATAGCCCATTTATCGAGGAAGGTTATAGGCTATATATTATCACGCTTACACAAATAGGAGCGGAGCACTAATGAAAAATGTTTCAAAATCGATTAGCAAAATAATTATCAAGTATTGCGCGCGCATTTATGATGTGCGAGGCTGGCGGGCAGTCATGAGGGGGAAGGGCGGTACGTATTATTTAAAAATATTTTACCTTCTGTCTTGTTCTTTATAATTGAGGAGTTGCCGTAAGAATCCTATGCCGATAACAAAATTTAGGGCGCGTGAAGCCGCTGGCAAAAGCTATTATAGAAATATATTTATAAACCAAGTTCAAAGTGAATTCCTTACAATTTAAATTGGTTTTTTAAGATATAGATAAACATTTTTATACAGTGACTTTTACCTTAGACGTGTAGCATTGTTGATATTTTTACCCTGTGATAAATCTGGATTTATCCAAAACAGTAAAAATGTGTATATGTCGCAGCCATCTAGTTAAATTAGCCAGCTAATTGGACGTCTAGGCCGTTCATTAAACGCCGCTATCCAATAAGATGCCTAGGCCGATGGCTAATTAAACTAGAATCACTCAACGTTTAACAACTTGACGTATTGAAAGGCAGCCCTTTGAAGATGACTGACTAAGACATGTTGCCTAGACGTCCAATTAGCTGGCTAATTTAACTAGATGACTGCGACATATACATCCACTTTTATGGGAATCACTTTAACAAGTCCAAGTCTTAGCTTTAAAACTATAAAGGCTTATTTTCCAAAACTCGGTTGCCCTGCAAAAGTAAGTACGTGACCAAAATTTAAGATATGTTTTTATTAATTTGATTATTTTATTTTACAGTTTATACCTTATAACAATTTACTATCACTAAACATATTCTCAAAGGAGTTAAACAGAATGAATGTATTTCATGTAGCTTACCGGCAGTTCTATAATATCATATTTTATAATAATATTATTAATTATTGCATAAAGGCAGCTTATATGTGTTACCCGTTTAATAATACAGCAAAAACGATATTCCTTTTTTTTATACCACTAACGTGGAAAACAAGCTTACGGTCCGCCTGATTGTAAGCGGTCACCGTAGCCAATGGACGCTTGTAACACCACGGGTATCACTCGCGCGTTACCGACCCTTCAAAAATCCAATATCTTGCCTCTTCATTTAGAGGATCCCTCTTTGTTGTGATTTTTACTTTTTCCATTAGGATATCTACTATAGTAACACACATAAATTTCAGCAGTCCGCTCATAATCTTTCTAAAAGATAATCTGTCTAGACAGACAGCGTAGGCTAAGTAACAGAGTTCGCGCCCTTTGGGTACGGCAACCAATGGAAACCTATAAAACGAAAACGTCGAATAACCTATAATAACTAAATCTCTCGATCTCACATCAACATCAACTTTATGCAAAAGAAAACTGATTTTCGTGGATATATATCCCAATTTCATATCATACGTACATCTAGTTAGTAGCACAAATGTTAAAGTCTAACCTTTATCAAATATTGACGGGCGATAACATAAAACGGGCGATGTTTCGGGTTACATCAAAATTTCCAAAAGCAAATTGAAAACTATGTAAGTTGTATATAGTATAGAATAACCTAAATATTTTTTTGGCTAAGTAGTAAGCACTGAAAACCAGTATAATATCCACATATGTCAGCCGCCGTTGTGATTTTTAAGGTTCCGTACATAATAGATGCCAATGGAGCCCTATTGTCAAGCTTACGCTGTCTGTCTGTCTGGCCTTTGAATGGATTTATCTATTAGATCAAAATAGGTAGAAGCCCGAAATTGTTTAAAAATTTGGTGAGATAGGTACTTTCGACTGACACATATTACAATTAATTGCATTTTAATTATATTAGTTAAATTAGTTAAATCACGAATAAAACAAATCAAGAAGCCTTAAATTTTATAACCGCTTTTTTTCTAAGAATTCTATTTTTTTTAACTAACTAGCTAACAAACTATTGCAAATGTCCTCATATGCGTTAATGCTAAAAAAATATAGAAGTTAGGGCATTTTGTGTAAAAGTTAATGCACGGAAATAGGAAAACGGCACGTTCAATTTACGGCTGGTTACATCAGAAAATTGAAAACGTGCTTACGTAACTTACGTTGATAACAGACTTGAAGACCGTTTTAGATTGCTCTAGCGTGAAACAGTCAGATATGTACATAATATTTGAATTCTAATATCATTACCATTAAACCCCTTTTTCCCCCATGGCTCAACCAAACGGCTATAGTTTGATTTCAACGTAAACAAAAATTAATGACTTGTTCGTAATTTAAATATTAATGCCTAATTGTGTATGCTAAGCTACGTTGCAATTTACTTTTACCACATAAAAAGAAAGTGGTTTTACTTTCTGTCAAATCATTATCGCCTGTAAAGTAAAATTTTCCAACCGGCTTAGAACAAGAGTTTAATAGTTAATTTTTACACTAACAATAATTAATAGATACCTATCAACTGCATCTATGGCAGTCTATAAAAATAACTCAACTAGACGGTTGACAAATTACCTTGAGCTGGGCATTTTAAACCTAGTTTTTCAACTTCCTCGATGCGTTTAGGAACACAGCCCCAGTCGCAGTGGTCATAATAAACAACTGCATAAAATGTAATATATATAAAGTAAACAATAAAAGAATACTTCGTTATATTCGAAGGATGAAATAAAAATATACAAAAACAGGTAATGATCCGAGAATATAAACGTAATATCGCTACTAAATCTTTCTTTTTATGTGTCATCCATCGTTCCCTTTTTATCTTTCACTTTGGAACCAAGTTTATATGTAGGTGTTTTTTATACAATTTTCGTATATGTCTCGTTTATGGAAAGTTCAAAATAACTCTGATATGAAGTGATTTTTAATATATAATCAAATAAATATAATGTATGTTTGTGCAATAAAGAGGGGGTAACTACTCGAAATCATAATTTGGGTGACAAACTCTTTTTATTCGTCATTGCCATTGTCCATTGCCGCGACCCTGCATCTGATAACGGTGTATGTGGACCACGGTGATTTTTTTATATCATGCTCATAGTCGTAAATAAACACCTTTCCAACTAGGGCGGGCGGCTCCGCGGGCAAAAGCAAGTACCTCTATAGTTAAGCGATGAGAAAATTAAAATAACTCTTAATATTTCTTGACAGGTGCCAGTAGGTACCCTGAAAGTCTCCAAGGTAGCTGCAATCAATAAAACGTAATTTAATTAGAGTAATGTACAATTCAAATAGGTCTAGAACACTTAACGTTACGAATATCAAAGACAAAGCTACGCAAATAACGGATATCGAATATTTCCAATTAATTGAGAAATATCGTTCGTATCAATTTTAAAGGATTATTAAATTTCTCCTGCTTTTGCTTAGAGTGAATTAATTCCTGTAGTATTAATAGAATATTAATTTAATAGTATTTAACGTAAATCGTTAAAATAGCAGATATTTACTTTTATTGTCTATGGGAAACTGTCTCTAGGATAAATAGCCTACGTAGCGCTTAGACAATTTTACTATGTAGCGTTCAGGCAATTTTACTATGTGGCTTTCAGACAATTTCAGTATGTACCGTTCAGAAAATTTTACTATGTAGCATTCAGACAATTTTACTATGTTGCGTTAGGATATTTTATTAGTAGTTATTTTATAGTAGTATTAGTTCAGAAAATTTTACTATATTATAGCCTTAAGACAATTTTGCTACGTAGCGTTTAGATAATTTTATTTTACCTATAGCATTAAAACAATTTTACTAAATAGCGTTAAAACAATTGTAGTATGTAGCGTAAAGATATTTTACCATGTAGCGATAATTTAACAATAAAATGCAAATCATACAGTATCAGTATTAATTTTTGATGATATTAATATTTAATCTATGTGATGATTGTTAGTATATTTGGTGAAGACACTGAAAAATGATTAACTTGCAAAAATTAATGTAAACCTATTTAGCTACAAATATGTTTGTAAAAATAAATATATTAGAAGCTTTAGAGTAACTAGCCACTCACTGCAATCTGAAAACTACTATCATTGGAATTAAAAACTATTTAGCGAGACAAAAATTGCCAAATGCGTGTTGTATACAGCTCAAGTCATGGTTCCGCAGCAGGAATTACTTAGATAAATATATTTTTGGTTAAATTTTCTGTTTCATAAAGTTGTAATTATAATGCTCTTGCTTAAATAAATTTTATCCATACATTATAAAAGAAGTAACAACTCATTACTTCTTATTTATTTTCTAATATTACTTAAAGATATGGTTCGAAAGCTAGAGTTGACATTGTTAACGAAATAACGACTGAGAGCTTACATCAGATAAAATATTGTACATTTATCTTTACGGTGTCACACACCCACACAATAATTTGGGTGACAGACTCTTTTCACCAGCCACTTAAGTCCTGCATGAAAAGCCAATTATGACTTCCTCGCAGCCCAATTGGTAGTGTGGCCAGCTGCTGTGCTAAGGGTGTGGGCTCTAATCATGTACTGGACAAACATTTATGAGATGAACATTTGTGTTTGTCTTGAGTCTGGGTATATTTATGTATGATATGTATGTATTTACAAAAAAAAAAGTAATTTATATGTATTTGTGTCTGTTGTCTGGTGTCCATAACACAAGCTTTGCTTAATTTGGGGCCAGACGGCGCTGTGTGTAATGTCCAAAAATAATTATTTATTTATTATTATTATTATTATATATTTCCGCATCAGTGCTACTGAAGAAGTGTATTTAGACTAAGGAGGCTGTATATGTCATATAAGTCACGACTAGGTTAGTAGTTTGACAATTAAGTAGTAACATGAAAGACCATAAACGAAATAATATATCTTCTTTGCCAGCTTTACTGCAAAACTATAAACTTTTTTTATACGACTAAGGTTGCAAACAAGCTTACGGTCCGCCTGACGGTAAGCAGTAGCTGTAGCCTATGGACGCTTGCAACAGGGGTCTCACTCGCGCGTTGCCGACCCTTCGAAAATTTAATAACTTCTTTCTTGAAGAACCCCTAGAGAAAACCCTAAAGGAGGGAGGAACCCTTGAAGAACTTTTGCTGCAATTTCAAGACCTGTCCATCAATACTCCACAGTACCACACAATTTAGATATGCGAATATAGTAAAATTCTTTCGGTTATATAATGAATAGATAAATAGAAAAAGGCCTATCTGCAAAATAAACGAGACTTAAAATAGTGTCATTGCAGATAGTGCAAAACCAAGTCACTATAACCAACAACTCAATAGTTATAAATCTATTGAAGTTACTTAAAATACAATAACACTACACTGAGAAAAAAAGCGCTAACAAAGTGCCAAAATACGCTTAGTTAGCTTTTTATAAATACCATAACTAAGTACTAAGTACTAAGTACTTGCCCCTACATTAAAACTCATTTAGTTCCTACATTAACCCTTTTATTGTTAGATGCGTTAATTGCTATAGTAGCGATTAAATTTAAATATTAAAGCAATGTAAAAAAAATTGTTCAATTGACAGTCTTAAGTTGTCAAATCGACAACGTTTTAAGCATCCTAAGTTGTCGAAGTGACAATGTTAAGTTGTCAAAGTGACTATAGGCAAAATTAAGATCAAAACAAAATATATTTTGTCGATTTGACAATCGTGAGTTGTCAACGTACTTATAGACACATTGAGATTACAACAAAATATACTTCACAAAGCAAATTCGTTAGTACACTTTGCTAATAACACAAAGTTTCAATGAATTCAATAATTGTAAAACGTTGTCGCTTGAAAAAAGTGAGTTGATAGGGTGGCAACATTGCGTTGCGACTTGAGTGGACGTTTGTTTCGTTCAGTTTCACTTTAGTTCAAGTGGGTAATGGACGATTACCAATTTTATTTTGAGTTTTGTATTAATTTTTGTAAAAGTAAAGGTACATCTAAACACGTGCTACACTTGTAGATCAAGGATTGAGTGACTTTCTTGAAGAATATTAGCCGGTTATGTGGTTATAGCTTTCTTATTAGGAATAGGAACAGTTTCAAAGGCCATTACCATAGCTGCGAGTATGTATGTGTTTAATGGTAGGTAAAAAACACGTAAGCTTGCGGGAATGGAAAGGCAATGTACCAGTTGGAGTGTACAAAAGGGCGCGTAATTTCCCTTGCACTCCCTTTTAGTTACTCTGATTAAAATTCTTGAGGTTATCGGCAACTATGGGTAGTCGAGGGTGGGTTATGAAGTAACGTAAGTTTTGTCACTATAGCAAATTACCTAGTCAGAGTGACAACATTAATATCGCTGTAGAATCAAACTTGGTCATTAGGACAACATGGCCTTTATCACTGCAACAAATTTGGTTGGTCAGGCTGACAGCAGTAATATTGTTGTAGCATTAAACTTCGACAGCATTATTGAATTATTAAAGTACAAAGTGACAAAAAAAACGTTGTCATTCCATTTATGGACCTTGGTGGGCTCCACAGTAACAAAGTTTTTTTGTCACTTTGACAATATTTTTTTCTCAGTGTAGTTTTATTATACCTCTAAAATATGAATTTAAGAAACAGAAATAATATTTCTACATCTCAATTCCCAAACACACTTCAATTTTTTCCTTTCATGCTTCGTTGTAATATGTTTCTTGTTTCGAATCACGTTCATAAAATTAAGGGCACACTTGTACTCGTAAATCTCCTTTTCATTTTCTCTCATTGTCTCAAAATAGGGACGTCTGTATGTGTCATAAAGATAAATTTACCTTACATATACTAGGTGGATACGGTAAAAGTGATACGTGGCCGAATTTAGTTTCTCTTTGGATTAAATTTTCGACTTCAAAAGGTGCATTCAGAAGTTATGAAAACAATTTTATATCGACTAAAATTAAAATTAAAAATTATTATAGTAAAATGTTAACCTTGCCTAAAATCGTCTTAGCTTATATCAGGCAATATTCTTAGTTATACAAAAAATATAGTTTAAAATACATTAAAACCAATATTGCGCTTCGAATTTATAGAAAGCTTAAGAAAATTAGCATATCCTATATTTCTATTATGTTTTATACCATTACACTGCTGTCCATCGGCAGGGACTTTATGCTTACAACTTAGAACCTAAATAGTAACAGACATTCAGAGGGGTCTACCTCCAGCAAACGCACATGTTGTGGAATAAGATTTCCGTCGAGGTTTTATCTAGGGACTACAGTATGGGTTTCTTTGTGAAGTAATTATATTTTTAATGGTTTGCAACATGTATTATAAGCTTTAATAATAATAAATATGTATTTTAGACCATGGTCATAAAGTATAACTGAAGCGAAGTAGAAAGACATAGGATAACTGAAGCGATGGAGAAGGAAATAGCATAACCTTATACCTTCCCTTTTTTAGAAATCTATATATAACAACAGGCATTGTTATTCATTTAAAAAATTTAATGACTGAGGAATACCCTCTCAGTCTACTTACGTACGGCATTTTACGTGAGGTTTTTATGTTGATTTCCATTGGCCCTTTACAGGTCTTAAGACATATGTATTTACGCAATAATGTGTTGTGGGTTTATGACGTGTAAGCCACGATATCAGTAAAAAGTTATTCAGAATTGGACAGATTTTTTTAAAGTCGTACGTCGCAGTTCCACACAATCAGATATGCGAATAGAAATAAAATCCTTTAGTTACATCAATAAAAGGTAAATAAAGAAAGGCATATCTGCAGGATATTAATTACAGACTTAAGGCGCTGTGACAATTTATTTTATTATTTTCTGTTTCTACAAAACATATTTCAAAAAAGTTACAAACCAATTGTTTAGAACTAGCAAAAAACTGTTTTTAGAACGTTATATATTGTATATGAAACATACCTGTGAGTTGTAGATAGCTAAAAACGACCGCAGCTTCTCACTTGTTATATAGTTAATAATTAGTTTGCTATCAAATAACTGGTTTCTAACATTTTTGAAATGTGTTTTGTACGAAGATGTAAGAAGGAATATCTTTTGGCGGCGCTAGTTAGGTAGGTAGTTACTGCGCTTTAAAATAGTGTCATCGAAAATGATGCATAAAAGGGACCCTAAAACTAAAAGTAACAGAAATCTAAACACAAAACAACTCGATAGTCATATATGTATTCAAATTCTTCAATATAAAAAAAAATGAGTATTTAGTATACCATTGGAATACGAAATACGGAATACTTCTATGTTCATCTCGATTCCCAAACACACTAAAATTTTCCTTTCATGTTTCATTGTAATATGTTTATTATTTCGAGTCACGCTCATAAAATAAAGGGCACACTTGTACTCGTAAATCTCCTCTTCATTTTCTCTTATTGTCTCAAAATAGGGACGTCTGTATGTGTCATAAAGATAAATTTACCGTACATATACTAGGTGGATACGGTAAAAGTGATACGTGGCCGAATTTATTTACTCTTTGCAGTAAGATAAAATCTCATAATAAGATACAAAAGATTATCTTTAACGAAGATCTTTGACAGGTTGTCATAAATTATACTTATAGTATGAATCATGTTTTAAAGTGCGTTAGAAAAGAGTAATAAACTTAGGGTATGAAGGGCTCAAGGTTATTAATTAAGGAGAGTAACTAAAAATGTTTTTAAATCGAATTTTTGTCTAAGATTATAGTTAATTCTCTTTACAAAGTAGATATGTGTGTACAAAAAAGGTATATTTACTATGTGCCTTTGAGGTTGATTTTAAAGTTATTTTGAGAATATGATGAATAATATTAATAGAATTAAGTTAGAAATTTTTATAAAACTAAATTTAGGATTTTTGATACGAGCTCTTGTTATAAATCGTTTCGTTTGAAGTATATATGAGTGTACAAAAAGCATGTTTACAATGTGTCAAAGGTCGGGATTGATTTTATAGATATTTGAGAATAAGGTTTTGAATCACTGCATCTATTATTATATACAATTATTTAATAAAAATAGTATGAGTAGACAGAGATACAGACAAACAGACGGACAAAGTCATCCCATCGAAATGTATTGGGTTTTTACCTTTCAGGTACGGAATCCTAAGAAGAGGAGCAATTTTATGAAGTTAAACTATATCTTAACATTGCTTTTCATTATAGTATATAATAGAAATGTTATATAATGTAGTGGCATAAGTATATATTAGTGTTATATTATGTAGTAGTATATAATGCTAAAAACTACACTAAGGTGCCTAATATCGTTTATCGTTTGCAATCTATACGAAAATTAAATTTTCCGCTTCAAAAGGTGCATTCAGAAGTTATGAAAACAATTTTCTCCGACTATTTAATTAAGCATTATTATGGTAAAATCTGAGCCTTGGCTAAAATATATTCATCATATCTTTTATGAAGCAATGTTATGATTTAAAATACAATATTAAAACTAATATTGCGCTTTATATTTAAAGAAAGCTAAAGAAAATAAGCATTCCAAATATATTCTACATTTCTATTATGTTTTTTACCATAACACTGTTATTCACAGATTAGTACCTAAATAATCACAGACTTTCAGGGAAGTCTTGCTCCCGCGAACATATACCTAGCTTGTGAAATAAGCTTCTTGTCGAGGTTTTCTCTAGGGACTACAGTGGGTTTCTCTAGGAACTACAGTGTGGTTTCTGTAGAAACTACATTGTGGTTTCTGTAGGAACTACAGTGTGGTTTCTCTAGAGACTACAGTGTGGTTTCACTAGGGACTACATGTGTTTCACTAAAGACTACTGTATGGTTTTTCTAGGGACTACAGTGTGGTTTCTCTAGGGCCTACAGTATGGTTTCTCTAGGGACTACAGTGTGGTTTCTCTAGGAACTATAGTGTGGTTTCTCTAGGGACTACAGTGTGGTTTCTCTAGGGACTACAGTGTGGTTTCTTTATAAAGGAAGTAATTCGATTTTTAAATGGTCGGCAACATGTATTAAAAACTTTTATAAGTTACGCCAACCCCTTAATTATTTTCTTTACTTAAAAGAACTGCTTTAAATAAAAATTATAAAAACTAAATGACAAAAAATACGCAACAGTCATGAGTGTATTAATAGAGGTTTTCAGTTTAATTGTATTTTTTTCAGGTGTCAGGTGATTAAAGAACGCTGTTTATAAACTTGGTGGGTGTGCTCAACACATTTGACTTTAATTGCCTTAAACCCTTAACAAAAGAGTACCTAAATTAAGTCCATTGTTAAGTTGTAGAAGTCATTTCAGATAATGGAAGTATTGTTATTTTCTGGCACCTGACGGTATTTTACGCCTAACTTATATAACTTTAGGTAAAATATTGGTAATTTAAAGTCAAGAAGGGCCAAGAGTTTGGTAAAAAAAAGGAATAAGAAAGTAAAGCTGTCGATGTGAACCTTATAATTTTAATACGAATAAAATATTCTTGTGAAAAATACAAGAATATTTTATTCGTATTAAAATTATAAGGTTCACATCGACAGCTTTACTTTCTTATTCCTTTTTTTTACCAAACTCTTGGCCCTTCTTGACTTTAAATTACCAATATTTTACCTAAAGTTATATAAGTTAGGCGTAAAATACCGTCAGGTGCCAGAAAATAACAATACTTCCATTATCTGAAATGACTTCTACAACTTAACAATGGACTTAATTTAGGTACTCTTTTGTTAAGGGTTTAAGGCAATTAAAGTCAAATGTGTTGAGCACACCCACCAAGTTTATAAACAGCGTTCTTTAATCACCTGACACCTGAAAAAAATACAATTAAACTGAAAACCTCTATTAATACACTCATGACTGTTGCGTATTTTTTGTCATTTAGTTTTTATAATTTTTATTTAAAGCAGTTCTTTTAAGTAAAGAAAATAATTAAGGGGTTGGCGTAACTTATAAAAGTTTTTAATACATGTTGCCGACCATTTAAAAATCGAATTACTTCCTTTATAAAGAAACCACACTGTAGTCCCTAGAGAAACCACACTGTAGTCCCTAGAGAAACCACACTATAGTTCCTAGAGAAACCACACTGTAGTCCCTAGAGAAACCATACTGTAGGCCCTAGAGAAACCACACTGTAGTCCCTAGAAAAACCATACAGTAGTCTTTAGTGAAACACATGTAGTCCCTAGTGAAACCACACTGTAGTCTCTAGAGAAACCACACTGTAGTTCCTACAGAAACCACAATGTAGTTTCTACAGAAACCACACTGTAGTTCCTAGAGAAACCCACTGTAGTCCCTAGAGAAAACCTCGACAAGAAGCTTATTTCACAAGCTAGGTATATGTTCGCGGGAGCAAGACTTCCCTGAAAGTCTGTGATTATTTAGGTACTAATCTGTGAATAACAGTGTTATGGTAAAAAACATAATAGAAATGTAGAATATATTTGGAATGCTTATTTTCTTTAGCTTTCTTTAAATATAAAGCGCAATATTAGTTTTAATATTGTATTTTAAATCATAACATTGCTTCATAAAAGATATGATGAATATATTTTAGCCAAGGCTCAGATTTTACCATAATAATGCTTAATTAAATAGTCGGAGAAAATTGTTTTCATAACTTCTGAATGCACCTTTTGAAGCGGAAAATTTAATTTTCGTATAGATTGCAAACGATAAACGATATTAGGCACCTTAGTGTAGTTTTTAGCATTATATACTACTACATAATATAACACTAATATATACTTATGCCACTACATTATATAACATTTCTATTATATACTATAATGAAAAGCAATGTTAAGATATAGTTTAACTTCATAAAATTGCTCCTCTTCTTAGGATTCCGTACCTGAAAGGTAAAAACCCAATACATTTCGATGGGATGACTTTGTCCGTCTGTTTGTCTGTATCTCTGTCTACTCATACTATTTTTATTAAATAATTGTATATAATAATAGATGCAGTGATTCAAAACCTTATTCTCAAATATCTATAAAATCAATCCCGACCTTTGACACATTGTAAACATGCTTTTTGTACACTCATATATACTTCAAACGAAACGATTTATAACAAGAGCTCGTATCAAAAATCCTAAATTTAGTTTTATAAAAATTTCTAACTTAATTCTATTAATATTATTCATCATATTCTCAAAATAACTTTAAAATCAACCTCAAAGGCACATAGTAAATATACCTTTTTTGTACACACATATCTACTTTGTAAAGAGAATTAACTATAATCTTAGACAAAAATTCGATTTAAAAACATTTTTAGTTACTCTCCTTAATTAATAACCTTGAGCCCTTCATACCCTAAGTTTATTACTCTTTTCTAACGCACTTTAAAACATGATTCATACTATAAGTATAATTTATGACAACCTGTCAAAGATCTTCGTTAAAGATAATCTTTTGTATCTTATTATGAGATTTTATCTTACTGCAAAGAGTAAATAAATTCGGCCACGTATCACTTTTACCGTATCCACCTAGTATATGTACGGTAAATTTATCTTTATGACACATACAGACGTCCCTATTTTGAGACAATAAGAGAAAATGAAGAGGAGATTTACGAGTACAAGTGTGCCCTTTATTTTATGAGCGTGACTCGAAATAATAAACATATTACAATGAAACATGAAAGGAAAATTTTAGTGTGTTTGGGAATCGAGATGAACATAGAAGTATTCCGTATTTCGTATTCCAATGGTATACTAAATACTCATTTTTTTTTATATTGAAGAATTTGAATACATATATGACTATCGAGTTGTTTTGTGTTTAGATTTCTGTTACTTTTAGTTTTAGGGTCCCTTTTATGCATCATTTTCGATGACACTATTTTAAAGCGCAGTAACTACCTACCTAACTAGCGCCGCCAAAAGATATTCCTTCTTACATCTTCGTACAAAACACATTTCAAAAATGTTAGAAACCAGTTATTTGATAGCAAACTAATTATTAACTATATAACAAGTGAGAAGCTGCGGTCGTTTTTAGCTATCTACAACTCACAGGTATGTTTCATATACAATATATAACGTTCTAAAAACAGTTTTTTGCTAGTTCTAAACAATTGGTTTGTAACTTTTTTGAAATATGTTTTGTAGAAACAGAAAATAATAAAATAAATTGTCACAGCGCCTTAAGTCTGTAATTAATATCCTGCAGATATGCCTTTCTTTATTTACCTTTTATTGATGTAACTAAAGGATTTTATTTCTATTCGCATATCTGATTGTGTGGAACTGCGACGTACGACTTTAAAAAAATCTGTCCAATTCTGAATAACTTTTTACTGATATCGTGGCTTACACGTCATAAACCCACAACACATTATTGCGTAAATACATATGTCTTAAGACCTGTAAAGGGCCAATGGAAATCAACATAAAAACCTCACGTAAAATGCCGTACGTAAGTAGACTGAGAGGGTATTCCTCAGTCATTAAATTTTTTAAATGAATAACAATGCCTGTTGTTATATATAGATTTCTAAAAAAGGGAAGGTATAAGGTTATGCTATTTCCTTCTCCATCGCTTCAGTTATCCTATGTCTTTCTACTTCGCTTCAGTTATACTTTATGACCATGGTCTAAAATACATATTTATTATTATTAAAGCTTATAATACATGTTGCAAACCATTAAAAATATAATTACTTCACAAAGAAACCCATACTGTAGTCCCTAGATAAAACCTCGACGGAAATCTTATTCCACAACATGTGCGTTTGCTGGAGGTAGACCCCTCTGAATGTCTGTTACTATTTAGGTTCTAAGTTGTAAGCATAAAGTCCCTGCCGATGGACAGCAGTGTAATGGTATAAAACATAATAGAAATATAGGATATGCTAATTTTCTTAAGCTTTCTATAAATTCGAAGCGCAATATTGGTTTTAATGTATTTTAAACTATATTTTTTGTATAACTAAGAATATTGCCTGATATAAGCTAAGACGATTTTAGGCAAGGTTAACATTTTACTATAATAATTTTTAATTTTAATTTTAGTCGATATAAAATTGTTTTCATAACTTCTGAATGCACCTTTTGAAGTCGAAAATTTAATCCAAAGAGAAACTAAATTCGGCCACGTATCACTTTTACCGTATCCACCTAGTATATGTAAGGTAAATTTATCTTTATGACACATACAGACGTCCCTATTTTGAGACAATGAGAGAAAATGAAAAGGAGATTTACGAGTACAAGTGTGCCCTTAATTTTATGAACGTGATTCGAAACAAGAAACATATTACAACGAAGCATGAAAGGAAAAAATTGAAGTGTGTTTGGGAATTGAGATGTAGAAATATTATTTCTGTTTCTTAAATTCATATTTTAGAGGTATAATAAAACTACACTGAGAAAAAAATATTGTCAAAGTGACAAAAAAACTTTGTTACTGTGGAGCCCACCAAGGTCCATAAATGGAATGACAACGTTTTTTTTGTCACTTTGTACTTTAATAATTCAATAATGCTGTCGAAGTTTAATGCTACAACAATATTACTGCTGTCAGCCTGACCAACCAAATTTGTTGCAGTGATAAAGGCCATGTTGTCCTAATGACCAAGTTTGATTCTACAGCGATATTAATGTTGTCACTCTGACTAGGTAATTTGCTATAGTGACAAAACTTACGTTACTTCATAACCCACCCTCGACTACCCATAGTTGCCGATAACCTCAAGAATTTTAATCAGAGTAACTAAAAGGGAGTGCAAGGGAAATTACGCGCCCTTTTGTACACTCCAACTGGTACATTGCCTTTCCATTCCCGCAAGCTTACGTGTTTTTTACCTACCATTAAACACATACATACTCGCAGCTATGGTAATGGCCTTTGAAACTGTTCCTATTCCTAAAAAGAAAGCTATAACCACATAACCGGCTAATATTCTTCAAGAAAGTCACTCAATCCTTGATCTACAAGTGTAGCACGTGTTTAGATGTACCTTTACTTTTACAAAAATTAATACAAAACTCAAAATAAAATTGGTAATCGTCCATTACCCACTTGAACTAAAGTGAAACTGAACGAAACAAACGTCCACTCAAGTCGCAACGCAATGTTGCCACCCTATCAACTCACTTTTTTCAAGCGACAACGTTTTACAATTATTGAATTCATTGAAACTTTGTGTTATTAGCAAAGTGTACTAACGAATTTGCTTTGTGAAGTATATTTTGTTGTAATCTCAATGTGTCTATAAGTACGTTGACAACTCACGATTGTCAAATCGACAAAATATATTTTGTTTTGATCTTAATTTTGCCTATAGTCACTTTGACAACTTAACATTGTCACTTCGACAACTTAGGATGCTTAAAACGTTGTCGATTTGACAACTTAAGACTGTCAATTGAACAATTTTTTTTACATTGCTTTAATATTTAAATTTAATCGCTACTATAGCAATTAACGCATCTAACAATAAAAGGGTTAATGTAGGAACTAAATGAGTTTTAATGTAGGGGCAAGTACTTAGTACTTAGTACTTAGTTATGGTATTTATAAAAAGCTAACTAAGCGTATTTTGGCACTTTGTTAGCGCTTTTTTTCTCAGTGTAGTGTTATTGTATTTTAAGTAACTTCAATAGATTTATAACTATTGAGTTGTTGGTTATAGTGACTTGGTTTTGCACTATCTGCAATGACACTATTTTAAGTCTCGTTTATTTTGCAGATAGGCCTTTTTCTATTTATCTATTCATTATATAACCGAAAGAATTTTACTATATTCGCATATCTAAATTGTGTGGTACTGTGGAGTATTGATGGACAGGTCTTGAAATTGCAGCAAAAGTTCTTCAAGGGTTCCTCCCTCCTTTAGGGTTTTCTCTAGGGGTTCTTCAAGAAAGAAGTTATTAAATTTTCGAAGGGTCGGCAACGCGCGAGTGAGACCCCTGTTGCAAGCGTCCATAGGCTACAGCTACTGCTTACCGTCAGGCGGACCGTAAGCTTGTTTGCAACCTTAGTCGTATAAAAAAAGTTTATAGTTTTGCAGTAAAGCTGGCAAAGAAGATATATTATTTCGTTTATGGTCTTTCATGTTACTACTTAATTGTCAAACTACTAACCTAGTCGTGACTTATATGACATATACAGCCTCCTTAGTCTAAATACACTTCTTCAGTAGCACTGATGCGGAAATATATAATAATAATAATAATAAATAAATAATTATTTTTGGACATTACACACAGCGCCGTCTGGCCCCAAATTAAGCAAAGCTTGTGTTATGGACACCAGACAACAGACACAAATACATATAAATTACTTTTTTTTTTGTAAATACATACATATCATACATAAATATACCCAGACTCAAGACAAACACAAATGTTCATCTCATAAATGTTTGTCCAGTACATGATTAGAGCCCACACCCTTAGCACAGCAGCTGGCCACACTACCAATTGGGCTGCGAGGAAGTCATAATTGGCTTTTCATGCAGGACTTAAGTGGCTGGTGAAAAGAGTCTGTCACCCAAATTATTGTGTGGGTGTGTGACACCGTAAAGATAAATGTACAATATTTTATCTGATGTAAGCTCTCAGTCGTTATTTCGTTAACAATGTCAACTCTAGCTTTCGAACCATATCTTTAAGTAATATTAGAAAATAAATAAGAAGTAATGAGTTGTTACTTCTTTTATAATGTATGGATAAAATTTATTTAAGCAAGAGCATTATAATTACAACTTTATGAAACAGAAAATTTAACCAAAAATATATTTATCTAAGTAATTCCTGCTGCGGAACCATGACTTGAGCTGTATACAACACGCATTTGGCAATTTTTGTCTCGCTAAATAGTTTTTAATTCCAATGATAGTAGTTTTCAGATTGCAGTGAGTGGCTAGTTACTCTAAAGCTTCTAATATATTTATTTTTACAAACATATTTGTAGCTAAATAGGTTTACATTAATTTTTGCAAGTTAATCATTTTTCAGTGTCTTCACCAAATATACTAACAATCATCACATAGATTAAATATTAATATCATCAAAAATTAATACTGATACTGTATGATTTGCATTTTATTGTTAAATTATCGCTACATGGTAAAATATCTTTACGCTACATACTACAATTGTTTTAACGCTATTTAGTAAAATTGTTTTAATGCTATAGGTAAAATAAAATTATCTAAACGCTACGTAGCAAAATTGTCTTAAGGCTATAATATAGTAAAATTTTTAAAATGAGTTTAATTACCTTCAGAATGGATGCTTACGACGTGAGCAATTTGTTTTCTCTCCTGTAAGAAAAAGTGTCATTTTATACTCGGTAAGAAATACATATTACTATTCTTCGCGTATAATATAATTATATAATATTTATAATATTTATTATAATTTATTTAATAATAAGCTTATACATATATTGATACTACTGGAGAGCGCAGTATGAATATGTTTTTGAATATCAATTTTATGACCTTAAAATCGCTTTGAGTGTATTGGTAGGGTGACCATGAGATATTACGATAGGGATATTTTTTTTCACGTTTTTCACACGATCGAAAGCAAATGTGTACACAAACTCGTGTGATAGCTTTCATAGCATGATTCCGTGATATTATTTTTTATTGTTATTTATTTAAAAAACAGCCCAGCGTTGATTTAAAATAATTTGATTTTAAAGAAATATATTGATAATAATGTTTAACTTCTGTTTTTTTTTGTAGCAAATGTGACTACGGCTTGTAGCGAGGAAACTTGTAGGCGCCTAAGCTGTGATATCCGTCTAGCGATAAACTTTTATAGTTTTCAGATATATTACGTCGGAGATTTGGGTTTGTTGTCGGATCTACGTATTTTCTACACTATAGGTTTTTATTACTTTCTATCCTATTCTCAATTTACCTTCTAAGTTTTACAATAGGAAATAACAAAATAGTATTAGGAAAAGAACCAAATCATAAATCAGGTATATTTTAAACGAACAAAGTAAATAGAAAAAAAACAAGAATTATTAAATTTTCAATTATACGATTTTGCTTCGCTCTGATTTCGGTTATCGGCGTGGAAATCCTATAGCTGTAACTATAGTCCATTTAAGCTGGGTTAAAGTTATTCCCTAGGGAACTTTTAAATATTTCGGGATAAAAATTAGCCTGTGTTAGGTCCAAATTTCATCAAAATTTATCCAGCCCCTTGAGCGCGAAGAAGTAACATACATACAAACACACACACAACCTTTTCGCTTTTACAATATCAGTGTGATTTCTATTTGCTAAAAGCTTGCGGGTAAGTGCATTAAAGCTAATAGAAAATATTTTGAGAGACAAATGATTAATTTTTGACAGGTTCCAATATTTTTTAATTTCATTACAGTTTATAGGGCATATTTTATTAGGTACTCTTATTAAAAAATAATTTATCGTTAAGCAGGCTCAAGATAAGAATTTTGCATAGCGTGTTTTTGATAAATTTAAAACGTACGCATATTTAATATCACTTAACTGAAAAGTAGGTACTGTATGTCTGTATGTATAACATATAATACGGTGACCTAAAATAGGGGAAGTCCGGGCAAAGCGAATGTGATAAGATTTGAATAATTAAAACATATAGATATTTCAGCAATGTTTGTCTTCTTGTAGCTCAACTCAATGTGAATAGAGAATGCCTTTGCGTAGCCTATCCAGTTTGCCCAAATCACTTTTTGTTATAAACTTGCGATCTAACAGGTAAGTTTGAGGAACTTGAGAAATATTTTGACTTCAATGAAACATAGAAGTAACAGCATTCTCATAAAAAGAACACTCACAACAGTAAGGCAAGACTACTAACAATAATATAAACAAGGGACATAACTTACTGAAATTTGCAAAAACGCAATCAAATTTTGATTTTTGTTGACAAAAATTTTGCGCGATGTTTCACTTGTTTGTTCTTTTGTTCTAACTTTCATAGCATCGAAAGCCAATCGTTCTTAGAAGTGCTTTACTACTGACTAAAGCAATATCTAGTTAAACTTTCTTTTAATTAGCTTATTCTATTTGCCCAGGGTGTTCGCTTTACCCAGACTTCCCCTTTATCCCATACGTTAATTACCAGCTTCAAAGTAACAAGACGTGGTAAATTAAAGACTGAGGACTGAATAATGTACCATTTTGCCAGCTCCTGTTAGCTTTTAATTAAATTAAACAAAAAAATTACGGTTTTAAGCTACTTATTTAAAATTTATTTATTTGAAATTCGAGGCCGAAATATGGGATACAATTTATCACGAATTGTAAAATATAGCGAGAGATTGAATCTGTGGTAAAACACAGGAATACAAAGCTGAAATTTCTCAGTAACATTGTTGAGTTTTCTAATCTCGGAAATTGCTGCTCCTCTCTCATAGAAATTGCTGGTCCCTTACTTACAGTTCGTGTGATAGGTATTGCAGCGTAAAGAAGCTGCTTCTACCTATTTCTTATTAGGTATCGGGATCTCTGCTAATAAAAAGACGATATCGGGAGTTCTTTTATGTATTCAGATGTTCTCATCTGCTACCTAGGAGAATTATTATACAATTTTAAACTTATCTGTAGTACGTCTTCTTTCATTAGGCCATCCTTCAATAGGCCTCGGGTCGTCGTGTCGGTACATTGGGTAATATCTACATTTAATCGCAATGGTGGCGATGCTTATTGCATTTTGGATACTGGAGTATCTTACCCTAAGTCTACTGGCAATATTAGGCCATTCTACAAATTCTAGGGCTCCCTGATAGAGACAGGAATCGACCCTCCAAATTTATATAGACTTGTCCGATCTATATTTTTCACTGGAATCTCAATCAAATGTAAAAATACTGACAAACTCTAAATTCCATTTGTTTTTATTTAAAAACGCACTGACACCATCTATTATATTTTCATAAAACCACTACGAAGTATTTGCTGCGTGAAAAACGTTCGCTAGCATATTTACTTCCTTTACACTTGCGTATAATTATCTATTCGCTACCTATAAACTACCCATCGAGATCACAAATAGCGGGAAATCTACATTACCCTACTGATTTTAACCTAAAACCATATGCAAATGGTAAATTAACTAAATCAGAATCCATTTAGGATTTTTAGTTGATTTTCTTCCGGATAAACCACGGTAAGGATCCAAAGACATGGCACTACCTACCTCCTTATCGAACACTAACCTGTTTAAATGTTGGGCAACTCCCTTCAAATTAATTCGTTAATAACGCCAACACTAAACAGTTTTAAGTTTTTGACTTTTGAAGTCAAACTTCAAAAATATTATAAACTACAATACCCTATCAACCTACGTTAATTACATTATCATCAATTTAATGTAGCAAAACAAAAGCTAATCACAATTGAACCTATACCTTACTTTACTTTAAACATCTTTTAGTTTTTCTCATAAAACAAAATCTCTCGTCCTCCTAACTTCCATTTACATTTATCACTTTAAATTCAAGTTAAAAACTGTAATGCAGCTCAATAAATCCTTCGCGTCAACCAGTGTTCATTTGATTCTAAATTCAAATCGCGTTATAGAACCTACCCGTATTGACCTACAATTAATCCCTAACTCAGCATCTCCTTTTCTGAATATTTCTGAATAGGAAGGCAGACAAAAAAATTAATAAACAATCTATAAATACAATGGTCCTTCATACTCGCTTATACTTTTTCATCAACAATTCAAAATTAAAAACAATATTAAGATACTTATCTGAACTAGATTTGTTAGCGCATCACCATGCATTAAGTGCAATACCTACCTAACTTACTTTAACATGTTGCAATAACACAAAAACTCCTATTTTCGGCTTTCATTAGCCTTTATAAACCTCGTACCTCATATTTATTCCATTTCTAATTAACTAATAAACAACCTTACTAAATACCTATAACTCCTTAACAATTAATAAATTCATCAACTATTAGAATATTTATTTTACATCAAATACCTACCATACATCCTAAGAATCTTATAAACTTTCATTACCTGAATTATAATTAAACAAAGTTTCTTTTTCTTTAAGAAATTCAATGTATCCTATCGCGCATATTTTCAAATTATAACACCTTTACTTTACATTTAATAAAATAACGACTTTTACACATTCCATTCCATTTACAACTTTTCTTTTCCCTTGCCAACTAATAATAAAATTCACTAACCACAATAACAATTATTTTAGGATGGTTTCATTTCCTTTAATTACCCTAACTTATTAATACAATATACTAATAAAAATCCTTTACCTTTATGTCCTTTATTCATTAAAGTCATATGTCATGTTCGCATTTATAAAAAAACAACTAACGTCGCGTAAATTACTTCCTATGAATTCTCATTCCTACTCATACTTGACCCTAATACCTAATACTTATCATATAACCTCGAAGCTTAACCCTATTTCGTTTTCGATTCGAATACGAATAAAATAAAATTTTTTTTTTCAAGGTTCACCCTTGACATTTTTTTTTCAAGTTTCACACTTCAAGTATCCATCAATTCAATTTTCAAGTATCCAAAAATTCAAGGATCCTATTTGGATTATACCTAATGAATTAGATCATCCTTGACCTAAATCTCACCCGACCATAATCACTATTCCAATACCATTGGTCCGGATCACGCTTGACACAGATCACCCTTGACCTAAATATCTTTCAACTATATATCTCATTACAATACCTTTAAAATATCAATGGTTCGCACTTGACTCTAACCTATTTTACTCATCAATCTATCGTTAAATTATTTACCTACGGATCCCTACACATTTTGCCTATTCACCCTTGACAATATTTTATGTCATCATATATTTATAATACGCAATAAAAATAAAACTATACACAAAACCCTCTATCTCCTCCAATCAATTCACTCTTAACAATAGCTTTTTATTTAATTCTTTATTTTTATTATAAAAATTATCTACCTACGGAACCTTACTTAAATAAACTAAAACTCCTCTTGAGTTCATCTAACCCTTTTCCTAGTGGAAATTTTCCATACTAAACTCACTAATCTTAAGGAACCTTAACTTAAGAAATCCTATCATTTAATATATAATAATTAAATTCAATAAATTGAAATATTTTACGGAACCCTACTACCGACTAACATCAATCTGTCTTAGCCCTATCTAATGACAAATATAACCTTAACCTCTGAGTTCGCTCATCCTATACTGACTTTACTGTCATCCTACACACATTTAACAATAACATATTCCCTACGGAACCTTATCCTTTTTCGGATTGTTTAGGTCCATGCTTGACCTATCTTCATATGACGACTTTGTATTTTTCTAACAAAATTTCATATATCAAACCCTATTAAACTTTTCAATGACATAACCTACACCTATTAAAATTCCTACAATTCTCTACTAAATCCTACTAGTATGACTACTTCCTACAACTATCAACTTACCAAACCCTCGTTTCCAAAAACTCTTTTTACCTCAATCTATGCTCCTACAATATTTACTAACCTCCAGCGTGTACTTAGTACAAGGTACAAGTTACTCATGACTTGGTGACCTTCTCTTCCTGCTTTACTCGTTTCTATATTCCGCTACAGCCTTCTTCTATCATATTTCCCCTACACTATCTTCTAACCATTTAGTTGTAGCAAAACCTTATTTTGACATATTTACCAACCATTATAATACAACCAAAATGAAAATACCCTATTATTTTACGTTACCATGACAACTAAACTCACATGGCTCACTCCTCCAATTTTGCTATGACAACTTCAATAAACATCATACGCTCTACACCTATTGTATTTTATCGGATAACTTTTCATGATATCCCATAATGACATTTCATTAATCACTCGACATTACCTAAGTTTGACTTTCAAACTTCTAAACTTTTAAGAAATTACCTATTTCTCTCAAGTATTTTATATAGTATAGCTTAGCAAACCTACACATACCTAAATAATCTATATGCCTAAATTACAACTCAAATATTACTAATGTCCGCTACTAGACTTTCTACATTTTGAAAAAAATCTACCTAAACCATCTAAAATACCTAAATTACCATTCCAATATTATTCATGTCCGCTACTAGACATTCTGAATTTTGAAAAAAAAATTAGTCAAAAAAGTTTACTAAAACTAGCCTGACTAGCTTTATACCCTTACTTCATT